>VWPU01009939.1:0-117598 GCA_013398955.1 Callaeas wilsoni | reverse complement strand
GGGCGGCGGCGGGGCCCGGGGCGAGGGGCGGCCCCGCTCCGGCGCCTCCCCCGGTCCGGGCATGGCGTGAGCCCCGGGCACCCGTCTCCTTTCTTTCTCTCTGCCGGTGGGGTTTTTTCCCCCCCCTTCCCCTCCGCCTTACCCGGCGCGTGTTGCATTGCAGCAGCAGCTGGGCTTTTCCCTCGGTAATCAATAAAGAGACGCTGGGGGGGAAGGAGGGAGGGGGGATCCCCCTCTCGGCAGCCGGGAAAGTGTCGCGTTTGGAGGTTTGGGATGTAAACACAGAGGTGGCCGCGGCTGGGGGCGGCAGGGAGGGAGGTGGGTGCCTGCTGCCTTCCCGCCGGGAACTCCCGCTCCCTGCCGGCTCATTCATTTGAAGGCGATTTTCTGCCTCCCTGGCCCGTCCCCCCTTCCCCCCGCCATCCTCCCCCCATCCCTCTTTTAGCGCCTGTTCTGTTTCCATAATCTCCTTTCTGGATTGGTGCAGGACCCGGTGAGAAATGCGGCTCGGTGGCCGAGCGCTGGTCTGGCTGCTCGGGGACGCCGTGCTCCCTGTAGGCCTGCCCCGCACTCAGACAGCTGGGGAAACGAGTTACTCATGCCTTTCTTTTTTTTTTCGCCTGGAAGTTATTGTCTGCCTTGCAGTTGGATGTGAACCTTCTTTGTCTTAAAGACGCGACTGTAAGTCGTGAGGTCCTTTGGAGCAGAGGTCCGGCAAGGTTTGCGCGATCAAAGTCGGCAGATTCCTCTGCTGCATTAAACTGATGAGCCATTAGAATTCCCTGTAAATTACAGGAAAATGCTAATTAAATTTTTTTGTACTGTGAGGGTTCCCTCTTCAGTGCACCTTCAATGGAAAGGGTAACGTTGCAGCGGGAAGCATGGGAACAATCTCCCTGCTGTTTTGTTTAGAATTGTGTTCCTGTATTTCCCTCTAGTTTTCTTTGTTAACTGTAGGTATTTATGTCTTACGTTATTTTAAGCTTTGTTTTGTCTTGTGATAATTTATTTTCAGTTATTAATGTTGCTCACGTAGAAGTCAGATACCCTGCAAATGCAGTTACAGCTTGGAAAACCTACAGTTCGTATCCACATCCTTTAAGCAGATGTGTTCTTTTTAATTATCTTGACAGCCTTTAGCACAATGAATGCCACTAATCGAGCGAGACTTGGCGTAAATACCTTGGGAAGCCCCGTGTAAGTTTGGGTTTCCTGCTGGCAAAAAGTGCTTGAATTGTGCGGGTGATGCTGAGTGAAGCGAGCTATAGCAGCAAGACTCTGCTCACTGTTCACTGGTGTAACTGTATGTGTGCTAGGACTTGTGCCAGCTTGGAGGGAGCACAAGTATTTCTCTTAACCAGCACAACAGGAAAGTGTCCAGGTTGAACCTACCCTTAGGTTGCTTATTTAGATGTTTGAATAGTTGACTTGCAGCAGTGAGTAAATGTAGGTAAATGAATATATTACTGGCCTTGAATATTACTGCTTCGTGCCTGCAGAGCATCAAGCTGGTAAGGGGGAGATGCAGTTGTGATTTGGAGGGTCACTCTAATGTGTGGTCATGGGGTGTGTCAAAGGAATCTGACTTCAAGAACGCTTGGTTCCAGCCCTTCGGAAAAAAGAAACAAGCTGTACCAATTAAACTACACAGGCTAAGAAAATGATGTGGTTAAAGAAGTATTTTCTCTCTATAGAGGCACTATTAAATGCACTCAGTTTTATTTAATTGGTTGGACTCCAGTACAATGGCAAGCTTTCACTGCGCGCTCTCTCTTTGGACTTGTTTAGACTATGGTTGATGGTATATTTCTGAAACATGTTTAAACAATATCTTCATGCTGTATTTTGTTCAGGCAGTGTCTTTTAACGTGCGTTTGCTGGTCAAGGCAAGGTGTGATGGGTAAGGAGCGACAGGGTAGATGGGACAAGTGAGCAGCGTTTCGTATACAGGTCCTCTGTTTGCAGGTGGTGTTAAATCTTAGCAGTTTATACTAAAAATACACTTTTGACACAATACTGATGGTTTCGTGGAATGAGTAAACTGCAGTCTGCCATTGCTGTTGGGCAGGTAAGTATGCAGTTGGTGATCCAAAGAATAAAAAAATAAATAGGTGAACTGGGCAGGGGGGTTGGTGGAAAAAGCACCCTCACTTTCTTTCCTGTGCTTTGGCTATTCTTCAGCCATCATGAGCCTGAACTAATTCTGATGATTTTGTGTTAAGATCTTGCATCTTGGCTGGATGATTAGCTGGTCAGTTACCAAAGAGCGAACTAATTTTCCTTCTGTCAAATAATACTAAACATGGTTGTGAAGAGCATCTTTGAATGCTAAAATAATCAGCAATGCTGTAAGCCACAAACGCTGACACTACACAAGAATTAATTCTTGCCGAAGTCTGCTTTGTATTCAAATTGCAATGATATGCTATTTGAATAACATCTGTTAGGGGTTTTAGGTTGCGGAGAAACTCTGAATATTAAATATCCCAGTTAAATGGTCTAGCCTAAGTATGAAGTTACTTGGTTCAGGAGCCAGCTTGAATAGGGCTATGTGTATCTGTGTCTCCTGCCCTAGGTAAACAGCTGATTCCCACGAACACCTGTTGCTCTCTTTGTACTCTGGCGAGCTAAGTGCTGCCCCTAATACGGTTTCCTGAAAGCACTTATATTATAATAGGTATCCAGGCGCAGGCATATTCAGTGAGGTTTCCATTTACCAGCTGACTGGAACGTGGTGGGGGGAAGAGGTGGTGAAGATGTAGGTAACAGCAGAGTTTGGTGCCCCTGTTCTAGTAATAGCATGACTTCCCATCGTATTTGTACAAGAAGACCGTGTGTGAACAGACTTTTATTGTAGCATATGTCGAAGTCTGTATTACGGAAGCTGGTAAACACAACTCTGCTGCTAGAGCTGGGATTCTACAGTGAAGGTTAACCGAATTACCTTTTTTTTTTTTCTCCGTATGAGCTCATTTTGAATGTTAACTGCAATAAAAATAAATGAGCTTTACAAGATACCGACTTTTAAAAAAATCAAACTGTACAGCCTTCTCTTGGGATTACTACATCCATTTCTTTGTGTGGGAAAGAATTGTTTTTCATTAGTGTGCTGGTCAGAAAGCAGACTGCTTAGTCAGGTTTCATTACCCAAGTTCCCAAGAACTGGGAAAGAAACAGTATTTTTAAGAAATTTTAAATTCTAGTATTTTCAGAGCCCAGTAAAATAATTTGTGTTTATGATGGGTTACTATGCATATCATATATATGTGGATTTCATTCCATGTTTAGATAGGGCAAACAGCTAAATTATTATAGATGTTGCCTTTTCTGAAAAATCATGTCGTATTCTCACTTGTGTTTTCAAGCTAAAAAGGTAGCTAAATTTGTGGTCTCTAAGCCACACTGAAATTTCTATTTACTTATAATCAGCAGCTTTTCTGCTCAAGTATATTGCTACAGAATGCACTTCACGTTATTATTTAAAAGTCAGCATATTTTGTGCCTAGGTTGGTAAGCCTTCATTATATTTTAAGTGTTGTGCTAAGAAAACTAATACCATACTCACTGTTTATTGGGTGAAAGCCCACAGCAGAAGTAACAAAACATGTACCTTCATTAGGAGTAGGAATTCTTGAAGGAACCCACACGCATTTCCTAGGGTTTCCAGGAAAGTGGGTATACACGAGCATTATTAGTGACAATAGTACAGTTCAGTCTGCTGCAATAACTGCAGTTATTTAAGGTGGTGAAACAGCACAGCAGCAAAGCCATCAATTTGATGGTGACATTAAGTTATTGTTGGATACGTAAGGTAACACTTTGGAATTGTGCCTTTAGTTTTAATACTTGCCCGAATAGTGTATTTGAAGTAGGAAGCTTAATTTAGTTGAGAAATATTTGACAAAATCTTGGAAGTGCAAGCAGGCAGTTAAATTAGACTGGGTATGCATAACTGCAAGCAATACAGTTCCTAAAATTGCTTGTATCTCAAGAGAAAAATTGGTGGTGTGGGCAGGTTTTTTTTTTTTCAGGTGGATACAAGAATTCAGGTTACTTTCCTTGTTCTTAAGTAAACTAACAGATGGACTGAGTCATCTGTCTGATAGAAGTGTGGTCTTTAGCTTGCACTTTATTTGTGACAGTTACAAGTAATTTTTGGACAGGCTGTTTCTGCCCACCTGATATGGGATCTGACAGCTGTTTTCCCCACAAGGCCTCTGGATAGTTTAGTAAATTATTTTGATAGTAAAAGTATAACTCTTTTAAAAATGACCATGTGAATGGAGAGTGCAGGAAGGAGAATACAATTTTTTTTAGACAAAGCTATTTATGACCATCTTAACAATTATGTTGTCAGCCTCTAAAAATTAGAAACAGTCTGTGAGTGTGTATAATTCAGGAATGCTCTCTGAAAGGGCATGTACAAGTTTTTTCTTGACTCTGATTCAGGGTTTCATGTTTGCTGTTGGAGGTCAGAAAACAAGAGCGAGTTAGTTGGCACCCTGCTTCGGGCCACTATAGCCTAAAAACCTTTTTTCTCCACTTCCATAAAAAGCAGAAACATTTTTCTCCCAGCACCTGTTTCAGTGGATGCTTTGCCCTAAGTGACGTCTCTCGGCACTGCCTTAGGCATGTGATTGGAAATACTTTGTAATGAGGGCTGCTTCTTGCCATGCCAGGGCAGTTCATGTGGAACTATTACAGAAGTAGGTTATTGAGCCACTGGATAGAGTCATTTGCTTTCATTACTAGAGAGAGCAAATGTATTTTGTGAAACAGATATTATTCCCTTCTTTACTTTGACCTTTCATCTAGAATTGCTTTTGACAGTTCATGCCTGCTTCCACTCAGCAGTGGAGAAATACATGTGCCAGCTCTTTAAACATCCAGGCATGTTCAGGTTTTAAGAGTGCTGTGGTGGTGGGAGAGAGCAGAAGAAATGTGCTTTTTGTGTTCAACTCAAAAAAATTTGGCTTCTAGTAGTAGCTCAAATTAAATATAGCAGAGACTGAAGTCACATCAGCCTTGTTGAACTGCCTCAGCTGTGATATTTGTTGGTGTCTGCCTCACTCTTGCACCCCACCTTTCCCTGGCAGTCCTTGGGAATTCAGTAAAACTACTTTGTGTTCTTGGGCTGTTAGAATCTCTCTTGGGATTAATATGGGAGTGAAGCTGCTTTTCTAGCTGCCTGTATTTAAACTTGCCAGGTGAGGAGCCACTGTTGTGTCCCTGCTGTGCCTCTCCTGCCCTAACTTCCCATGAGTTCTCACAAACCTGGAAAAAACCATGGCTTGTATGGAGCTTTTTTGGTTGAAAAATACACAGAAACTTTTTCCCCTTTTAGAAGGAGCTGCACCACCTTATTTTACCTTTCAAATTTTCTAACATGAGAAACAGAAACAGATATATAAGTAATTGAGTCTGATTTGAAAATGCTCAGTGCCAATACTGGTTGTAGAGGAAAATGCTGAATTTTACTTCAAATTCTCCTAATAAATTGTTCTCCTAATTGCTAAGCCTCTCCCCTGCTATCGTGTACTACAAGTCTCCTTCACTGTAGCAATTTCATGACTAATGTTAAAAACGTTCCAGAAAAGAATGTGGATGTTGTGCTTACCAGCCTTTGGTGGTGTTATGTGGTGGTGTGTGCTGCTCCTAATGTTATGGTTCTGTAGGCACTTATGGGAGGCTTTTGGAGCTGCTGCTGGGGAGGTGATGTGACATCTTTCTGGGTCCCTTGCCCAAATGCTGGTGACAGCCTGGTGGAGAGAACGGGACTGTTCAGTGGGATGTGAGATGATGTGCCAGTCCGCTTCGGATTAGTCTTTCCAGTTGAACTGCTTGTAATAAGCACATGTTTTGGGAATCAATGCACAAGTTAATGCGAGGAATTGAAGTACGACTCTCTTGTCTCTGTGAGTAATCTTCAGGCAAGGCTCATTAAAAGAAAACACGGTCAATATTCAGGCAAAAAACCCCAAAATCTGCTCTTAGTTTCACATACTGAAAATTCTCCAGGCAAAGCTGTTTTATATAAAATAAGAATAGTAAAAACAATTTCAGTTCAGTCCAAAACTGGTCTGCTTCTTTGCTAAGTGTGTGGGTTGGTGTTGTAGGTTTTTTGTTTTTCTTTTTTGTTTTTTTTAAATTATGGTAAAGAAAGGTGCTGACACCAGGTGAAGTATGGGAGAAAGAATTGGAAACTGATTGCACTCCAGAGGGTGATACAAAAATGCTACTTTGCTGGACTGATGTGCTGCCAGAAATAACTCTAAACTTCTAGTTTGCAGCACAAATGCAATTGGAAGGGTTTTGTTTGATATTGTTCTCTCATTCTCTTGTTTTTTTTTTTTTTTTCCCCACAAATTTGGAATTTGTTTCCTGAACTGGATTACAAAGTAATCTATACTTACTGCAAATTCCATACAGAAGGTGAGGCGAGGTTGTTGTTTGCTCTAGTGTACTTGCCACCTAGTTCAAAATAGAGGAACTTTTAAAACCTGGAATTTAGCAGAATGGTGAAAGAGCAAGAGTAATCATTGGTATAGCTAAAACCTGTATTATGCATTAGTTGCAGTTTTATAGCAAGTAAAGAAATATTTAAATATTTTCTTTTTTAGAGGAAATAAATTTCTATATATGTCCTTAAAGCAATTTCCTAAAATGTAGTTTAACGCCTAAATTTTTTTTAGGCCACTGACTCCTGTCAGTTTATTGCAGGTTACCATACAGTGAAAGCAGCTTTTTAAAACTGAAACGCTTCGAAGGGCATGTAGTTAAGGTAGTGTTTTATTATGGTCCCATCTGGCTCCTGGTAAATGCTTTTCTATTTCAGTTGTATAGACCAGTATGTCTTCATATGTGGTCATGTCTGCTAGAAGTTTGTTTCGTGGAGATTTCCATTGAAGTTGCATTTTTTTTCCTATCGTATGGGTTTGAAAATGAAAGTACTAAATGAAAAGATGATTGAAGATTCTGTTGTTGTTCATGTATTTCCAACAAAACTTTCAATACTGCTGCATTAGTGGTATTTTTACTGGCATTGGTGGAAAGAGGTGGTTGGTATTTTTAGGTTCCATTCAGCTTTCTGGTTGGCTTTGCAAATGTGACTTAAGCATATGCTCTGAGTAAATCTGGGCATTGAACCTGGTAGTATTGCTGCCTAAAATCACTAGTTCTTCAAATAACTTATATTGAGTATGTGGCTTTTTTCAGGTTCCAAGCTCCCAGCTCCAGGCGAGCAAGAATTTTCCTTGTTCATGTCAATAATGCATTATGATGAACACTAGACACTGCTACTCGTTTTGAAGACTTGTTTTTTCCCTGTATTTTCCTGTTCTATAAAAATCTCATTCCACTTTGCTTTCTTTTAAAAGCTTGGAGTCTTCTATAAACAGTGCATAGCGATGTGGACACCTTTTGTTCTATCTCCTCTGTTGAACTCTTGTTGATATTTAAGGAAAGTGTATGATCATCTTGGCAAGGCTTAGTCCATTAAACAATGCTGACTCTTCTGTAAGAGTACCTGGTCTCAGTTTAATAAAACAGATTTTTTTTTAAAACTTTTTGGATTTGTACTTAAAATTGTACACAGTGAAGCTTTCCTAGAATGCTCGTATTGTGTTCTTGAATGCATTTGCAAAGCCCATTTTTAGAAATCTGCAATTGGCTACTGTGGATGATGGTAAACGGACTTCACAACTTCAGAATAAATATAGTTACCTATTGTCTGAAATAGGTGGTGTGGCCAGACTGACAAAACAGTGAAACCTAATCCAAATGAGCCTAATTTTGGCAGATAATGAATCAAAATAGTGAATGACAGCACACAGAAAATGATCAGTCTTGAAGTTTAGCATTTGTATATGTAAGTCTAATCACTGAACATGCTACTTAAGAACAGGTGCGATTTGGTTTTAGCTATGTACTACTCTAGCAGAAATACTGATTTTTAAATTGTGTTTAGAGGTACTTTTTTCCTAGTTCAGAATACTTCTTTGATAGAAATCTCTGAATAGAGTCAGAGATTATATTATATTTTAATTTATTGTTATACACTGGTCTGCTTAGTTGAATCACGTTGGTGTGAGTAGAACGGGAGGATGGTGCAGGAAGTGTTGGATGTATGTATATGAAATAAACATATTTGGAACACAGGACTGCCCTCCTAGTCAGATATTAACCATCTGGTCTGAAGCTGAGTCTGGAGACAGTAGTTCTGGCTCTAGTAGTCAGTGCTTTTCCCTTGCTTAGAGCCTGCTGTTTGAGGAGGGAGGGAATACATAAGATACCTACCCAGTTCAGTGTTGTTCTGCCCAAGAGAAGGTCAGAAAAACCTCTGAGGAGAGAGGTCCATTTTGGAAAAGTAGCAGGGAACCTGTGTCTAATCAAGAGTAGAAGGACGAGGAGATGAATGATTAGAGCACTTGAGTAGTAAGTGTTTGAGCTTAAGCACAATCCAGTACTTCAGCCGCTTCTTTAGTGTTACATGTTTTGGAGAGTAACTGAGAATGAGGTTTTGTACTGTTTCAGTGGTTTCCTTGGGTTTTTAGCTACTGAGAAGCAATGTAGTAGTGGCTTTTGGATGAAATTTTTTACTTTGAGATTGAGGAAGAGGACCAAAGCAGCAAACACATGAAAGAAGTCAGTCCAATAGGTTTTGCATCTTAAAGGTCTCATGCTGCAATCTGAAGGATTGCAGTGGTACTATTGTTCTAGTTTCCACAGTGGGATGTGATGAGTCCAGCAGCCTTTGGTTTGGTGGTCAGCTGTGTTAGCTGCATCATGTGTGAATTATCCTCAGAATGATTACTGCTGCACTTCACATGTGACCTTGCATCTAAGTTGTGAGGTGAAGAAATCTGGACTGCTGGGCTCAGGGATTTGATTTTGTATTCTGGCAGGATCTTAGAGTAGTCTGTTCATAAAGTTTGGAGGAATGGGGTGGCTTCAGGCTTCTTCATACTATAAGGATGACTTTAAAACCAAAGGGTATTATTTTTATTTTGTGTAGCTTTCTTAGTCACTGAGAGAACAGTTCTATGTTCCTAAAATTGTCTCTGTTTCCAGCAATAGCTAAATCCACAAATGGATGGCAATAAGACAAACACAAAGGTTGCCTTGCAGGTTGTGAATACTGTTGCTGTAGCTGTGTTGCTCTAAGGTTATTAACATGACAAAGGTTTTATAAGGAGAGGCAATATCTTTTTATTAGATCACCTGCTGCAGTGGTGGGGAGCAGGACACGGGCAAGTTCACACATGCGAGGGCTTAAGTTCCTCAGAAAGTTGCTCAATTCTTGGGAGACGCCACATGGAGATTTTGTACTGTGTGAATTATTGCAGGCACCTTGCAGATTCAGGTAAATGTTACTGTGTGGTTAATTTTTTTTTTATAGATCACTCATAGTTTTGATGTCTGACCTAGTAGCAATGTTTGGTGTAATTCTTATTTCAAAGGTTAGGAATTGGGTGCTTGAAAACAGATGAGCAGGTGTAGGATCTATTTAAATTGCTATTTGTGTTAGTATTACTCTGCAAAGATGATGTCTGCGTAAAGGAAGTGGCGATTTCATTGCAGAGAGCAATATCAAGTAAACCTGTGAAAATACTTTTCGAATGTTACTGTTTCCATGTATAGCATGAACATATATGTTCCTTTGAAGCATCTGACTACTGGAAATCACTGGGGGAAAAGGATACTTGGAATGCCTTTTTTAAAGAGCCCATCTGTGTTATTTTTGTGAAGACATGGTCTTGGTCACTAGTGTGACTTTCGTACAGTAAATCTGTAAGATGAAGATGGAAGTGGATTGCATTGCAAGGGTTGCATCTTTAGTCATGACTAATGCTTAATAACACTTAATAGTAGGATTTTATTTCTGGCCTGTTGAAATCCCCAGTTACCACAGGATAGAGGAGGCTACTGTTAAGCCTGTTCTGAGTACCCTGGATATCTTGCCTTGAATTTCTTTGTCTCCTTTTCTTAGAGCAGATGGATGCAAAGCAAGCAACCTCTCCTCTTGCAGTGCTCCCTGCCCCAACAATAAAAAGAAAACCTTGGTATGAAGACTGTTCGTGTAACTCTGAGGAATGCTTGCAAGTTGGTGATTTATGTAATCGCAGTCGCAGCATTCAACAGATTTGAATCCATATATTTGAAATCTGACTTTTTTTCCTCCTGAATTGAACTAACCTCCCCGTCCTTGAGTGTGTCTGTGCTTGGGGTGGATGTATGGAGTAGACTCACCCCAAAGCCCAGTCATTAGGTGTTGTGGTTGTAAATCTCAGGGAGCTTACCCTGGTCTTGTCTGGAACTGAGTAGAGTGTTTAAAAAAGAAACAGCAAAGAAACAAAAACCCAAGAGAGGATTCTCTCCAATTTGCTGGTGCCTATTTTTATATAACTTATGATGTATCAATGTATCAATTTCCCAACCAGTTGAGTGATTGTAATTTTCTTGTTCTTTTGGGAACATGGAGAGATCTTATGCAATTCATACTGTCTCACAAAAAACTTTCCCATAAAGAGGCACAGAGTTTAGGTGTACATACATTGTTATGAAATCTGAAGATAAACTGATTTCAAATTCAAAGTAATTTAAGTAGGTGCTCATTTTTAATATTTTGTAAGACAAAAACTGATTTCAAATTCAAAGTAATTTAAGTAGGTGCTCATTTTTAATATTTTGTAAGACAAAAACTGATTTCAAATTCAAAGTAATTTAAGTAGGTGCTCATTTTTAATATTTTGTAAGACAAAACCAATCCCCCAAACAAAACAAAGCAAAACCATTCAGAAATAAAGCCATAGGCTTTTCTTTCAGAATTTGAGTGCCTTAATTTTTTTACGTAGTATGACAGAAATATTGTAAAATGATGATAGCATTTCATGCTTAAGAATGGAAGTTTTGTGCATCTTAGAACTTTTTCTTGGTCGTTACTGTAGAACTAAAATGTTGCTGGCCATAAGCTCTGCAGCAGGGAATTTTCTCATGGCAGTACCATACCCTCCAGCCATTTAAATACACAATCATTTTAATGTAGAGGAAAGTAAATGCTGGAGATAGCATCTTTGGTGGACTGGTGTCAAAGGTAATGTTTATGCTTTGGATGTTCTGTTTCTCAGGAAGACTGGGGTTAATTGTAGCTTGGCAAGTAAAAAAAAAAAAGTTCCATATTGTTTTTCTGCAGTAGATTCCTGTTGCTATGCAACAAACAGAATGTCACTTAGTACAGGATATATTAAATTGGTATTCCCGGCACATATCTCTGCCCGTTCATTTTATACTTTAGCAGGAGGGTATGGTTCTGGCTTCCTGTAGGACTGGAGTATGAAGTATGTATTTGAGCTGCTATTCTGGGGCTTGCTGGAGCTGCGGTGACGTCAGTGCACTTGCAGAGCCTTTCTTTGTTTTCGGATGGATGGGACACCTGTGCAACACAATCAGGCTTCCAAGCAGACAAAAAGGGGTGGTGGTTATCTTCCCCGAGGTGGGATGGCATTGCCAAGCAACATGTTAACACTTCAAAAGGGAGAAATTTGTTATATGTGAAAAATATTAGGCTGTGAATTCTGAAAACCTTTATACGTGATGCAGAGAAAGTTAATGTGGATGGAACTGTCTGAACCTTTAAACCAAAAGATACAGTTAATTTTTAATGATTAGATTTAACTTTAATGTTTGAATATGTTCATACCTCCTCTGCCTACCTCCCCGTTCCCCCCAGTGCTAAACACAACCAGTCTCAGCATCTGAACTCTGTCCATTTGCTCTCGATGGATTCTGGAATAAATGTTTAGAGCGTGTTTGGGAAAATTACCCTCTGTGGCTCTGGAACCAGTAATTAAGTAATGGGCAAATGACAACATCTGGTAAGGCATTATTTTATAATCTAGTTAATCTTCTGTAGTGGAAAACAAGGCAAAAGTAATATTTGAACTCTAGAAGGATGTTAATTTGATCTTTGCTTCAAAGTCTGTCAAGCAGTATAGATGTCTGAAATACAGAAACTGGAAAGCTGAGGATTTATAATTCTGTGGTTTTGTAACTCATGCGTTGTGTCGCAGGTGGCATGAT
The DNA here is from genome assembly GCA_013398955.1 of Callaeas wilsoni. NCBI lineage: Eukaryota > Metazoa > Chordata > Aves > Passeriformes > Callaeidae > Callaeas > Callaeas wilsoni. The sequence continues at coordinate 105,520 of VWPU01009939.1, read as the reverse complement.
GTTTATACTATGTAATAATCCATCTTATTTTAGTCAGTTTTCTGAATTTTCTTGAATTTCTTTCTTTCTGAATTCTTTCTGAATTGTCTTGAAAGACAATGCACAAAATCTAAGATGAAATTAAGGTAGATACATAAATTAGCAGGTCAAATACTGTCACTTTTTTGCTTAGAACTGTCTAATATCTCTTTAAATCTCAAGCAGATTTGAAAGTAGCTGTTTTTTTTTAAAATACTGTAGTAAATGTACTTATGTGTGGCTTCTTAATAAAGCAGAAACCAAAAGGAAGGGTTGAAGTAAAGCTAGGAAAAGATTCAAAACACCTCTCAGTACAGTTCTCTTGTTTGTTTTGCCAAGGGGGTGTCTCTAATCTATAAAGCATCATTGAGCAAGCAGCCTTTAGTAATACAAACGCTTTTCTCGTAGTCTAATGCTTAATTCAGACCTTAATGCCACAGAGTTGTGTGCCTGTTCTCAGGCAGGCCCAATAAAAAACCATTTCTCTGTGTACACAAAGAGAACTTGATGCAACCTAAAAAATTCTTATGGCATTTGGTGAGATCAAACCTGAGCTCTGTCACAGAAATGATTTAAATACGTAGATGGGGATGCTTGGGGGCTTTTTGCTTTCTGTTTTGGGAAGAGAGATCTCCACTTTTGTTGCGCAACTGTTTGGTGAGAATGAGCAAACTGCTTGTGACTTTAAATGCTATGATGACTTGTTTTAGTTCTATCTTTTGGCACAGGAAACAGTAGGAATTTGTAAAATTGTCTCCACTTCTGAGAAGGGGAGCAGAATGTAATTTAATTGTGAAGATAACATTTTTATCTGTAACTTTAATGAAATGTGCTTATTTTGTTTGGTGTGTAGATGGAGAAGTTCTACAATATATCCAGGAAATTGGGAAATTTGAGCTGTAAGTTTTAAATAGTGTGCTGGTAGGCTGCTTAGGTAAATCTTAAAGGAACTCAAAGTAGAATGTGGATGTTCTGGAAACACTCTGGTTGTAGCACAAAGAGCATTTAAAAGTTAAGTTCAGGTGCTGTGCCGCTATAAGTAGGGCTGTGACAAAACAGTCAGCTTTTCATGTCCATCATCTTTCCTCCCAAACTGAAATTAAGCTGGGGCAGATCTTGTGGATTTGATACCAGTAGTCCAAAGTTCTGTTTGGCTGTTGAAAAGAAATCAATGCATTCTTTGTGTATGTGAGAGCAGTGCCACTAGCCTGCTAGCTCTTGGTCATCAATTAATACCTGTATGCATACACCAGATGCAGAATTATCTCAAAAAGAATGTTGGAGCATGTGAATGGTTGTACGCTATTTTTTCCTCCCCTACAATAGAGCCTGGATTCTGGGTTGCAGAAAGAAATAGATTGTGGTTTGAAGCCTGTTTTGTTGGGGTTTTTTTTTTGTTTAGTTTGTCTTTGTCTGTTGCAGAAGTTGGAAAGTCTCTAATGAATGAAGTAGGGAATTGCTTGAAGATAAGATGATTTCATGGACTCAGCTCAGTGTTTTCTGCAAGTGCTGACTGCTTCTTACTTTTCAAAGAATTTCGGTCCTTTGGTGCTGGTTGAGAGTTGTCAGGGGTGTTCATTAGCTGTGTCCTGGCTTGTTTTGTTGTTAACTTAAGACCGTGGGCCTGATCTGTCGAACCATTAAATTATTCAGCACCTACCTTAGTTCTTTCAAAGCAGAGAGAATCTTAGATGGCCACTGAAGACAAAGGCCCCTAGATCATCTTGGATTAAATGAGCAACATCCGAAGACTGGGTGCACCAGTTGTTGTGCTTCAGCTCTCCCATGGAGGAAACAACTTCCCGTCTGTTTCTCCTTTGCTTTCCAACTTTTGCTAATTTCTTAAAAAGAAGCTGTGTTCAAGTTTGAAGCTCTCAAATGCTATATTTTATGACACTGTGCTTAAACTGTGAATAACTTCTGAATTTGGTATTCAGAACAAGTTTTGATTAATGTGCAAAAAACGTCACTACACATTGAATAATGAAGAAACCTACTAGCTGTTCGTTTACTCCTCAGTTCATCTACCCAGAGTCAGAGGCAGTCTGAGAAAAAAGGTGGGAGGGGTGAGAGGAGTAAGTATGTAACTAAGACTTTTTAATGGTTTTACAACTGCAAGTCACTCCTTCCTTCATATATAAGCAACCAGAACTTTGAGGTGTTCTTAACTCATGTACCTTTTTTTAACTTTGAAGTTTATTTTTTTGACCCAAATACAGTGTAATTTTTCATGTTCTTTAAAAATTGAGGTAATAGGCTGAACATAATGTGCCATGGTATTTGAAAGGCTCATAGATTTGGAGCAGCTAGATTGTCAGCTGCATGTGCTCCCTAAAATCCCTGTAACTCTTGGTAATTCTTGTCCTGTTTGTAGAGCATGCGCATGAAGGAAGCTAAAATTGTGATTACAACAAGGTGTGCTTGCCAGAGAGGACCCCTAACCCCAGGGATCTGTGGTCTCGTTTGTGCTGTGCTCAATCAGAATTGCCAACTTCAGCCAAGCTAAGATCCATCAATAGTTATGCACTGGTTTTTAAGACAGCACTGGGGCACTTGGTTCATTGTCCTAGTGTTCTGTGTAGGTCAGCCCAGGTGACCTACAGAAAGCCTTTCTCTGAAGGTACTTTGGATTGGACTAAGTTGATCTCTCCTTTACCATACAACTGAAAGATGGGTAATGTTCACCTGACTGGGACAGGCCACTTCAGTGACTCCTTTTAGATAATTGGAGGTGCACCTCGTCTATAATAAATGATGAAATGGGTCGCTTTTATGTGTTTTGGCTACATGGCAGATGTTGGCCTGGTTATTAAGGAAGGAGGTGTTGTGGTACCCTCTGAGCAGCAAGGAACAGCTTTTAAAAATAACTGTACATGTCCTCTGCCTAAATCTTTGGAGGCTCCAGAGAAAAATTATGCCAGAGACCATCCAGGCAGACAGATTTTTTCCTGCAGGCTCTGGTCTGTAGGTTGCAGTTTGGGCACTTCACTTAAATATATCTTTAATCTGAGATGGTATCACCTCTGTAGGGAAACTTTTTTGCCATTCTGAATTATCCTTGGAGTTTTTGTCTCGCTACATTATTTAAATCTTCCTTCTATGTGTTAAGGCTGCCATACTCACCGTGTACAGTACAGAACAGCTTATTCTCTCTGAAGCTACCTCTAGTGTATGAGACTTTGTGTTTCTCCTGAGTCTTTTCAGGATTAAGCCCGCCAATTTCATTAATCTCTCACTGTGGTCTGTTTTTAAGACCTTCTGCCAGTTGTTACTCTCCACTTGGTCCTCATCATTTGGAAGCTAAGGTTGATTGTTGTCCAGTCTGTCATGTACTGATTTGCATCTATCTGTTCACTGGCATGTATCTAAATGTAGACCTGAACTTGTTTTTTTAGTCACTCTCCCAGTATGCCAGTATTAGTCAGAATTCTTAGCCTGCTTGCATCTTCTTCTGGGCTCCTGTCCTCCCTGATAGCAAGCATACTCTCCTTTCTCTTCACGGTTCTGCTACAGCATAGGCATTGCAAAGCTGCACTTGGTATATTTTCTGAGTGTAGCATCTGGTGTCTGAATAAGGTTTTCAAATCTCCTTTCTGCTCTCCTTACAGTAATTTTGTGTATACATTTCTTACAAAAATGCCCTGTGAATGCTGACAAGAACAAAGTCATATGACAGCATCTGCCCTCTATGGTAATGAGTGTAGGACTCTGCAACTGGATGAAATTAAACTTATTTGACATCATTAGTTCATAAGTGGCATTGAAGATGCATTTCTTATCTTTTAGCAGGTTTTTACTAATAGTTTGTGCTAGTGTTTTTCTTGTGATTGAAGTTAAACACAGGTTCTTTATAGACTTGACAACGTGCTTCCTTCCCCATTCAAAACCGCACATCTGCTCTGGATGTAATGCTGGACCATGGGCTTCTGCAGACCTGATTGACATCCCTCCATGGGCTGAGGTTCTGAACACCAGCTGAAATATAGTCATTTCGTGGAAAAATTTGCTGAGTTTCTCAGCTTGGAATTGTATCTCTTCAGTGTAAGCCAAACAACTGCAGTCTCCCGAAAACTGAAGCTTGTAGCTTACGGCATTCGGGGTTTTCTCATGGGAAGAAGGTACGTAGTAAATGCAGACACAAAATATACAAAAAAAGTCTTCTGTCGTGGTTGAAGCTTGCAAATTTTTACACAGTTGAGAACATGAGCTTTGTAAAAAGCAGTGTGGAGCAATCTGTTGCTGGTATCACCGATAGTACTGCAGAGAAAAGACTAAAGCATAAAGAATGAGAATGCTGTGAGCTCCCCTGGTAATGCTCAGGGATCACGTTTGGAAGGATTACCCTCTTGGGATCCAAGCGGGGTGGACCAGTTTATGGGGTAAGAAGTTGGTCTACAGCCTACTGATGATGGACTGAAAGAGGGGAGGAGGTCGGTTTTGCAGGAATAACCCTCTTTTTACCGTAAGCTCATCTTGCTGTAGTCGCACAACTGCAGTATGCTTCAGATTTTGTTCCCTTGCTGTGGTACCAGTGTGTTGCAGGCACCTGATTAAAATCCTTCCAGTCTGGCCCAGGCTGTTGTTTGCTGCAGTGGATTGTAGCAGAGTTCTGTACTGAATCTTAAACTTGCTCTGACTTTCAGCAGAAATTCCATGTTTTCATCAGAATGAGGTATATTGTCATAACAGGAATCTGCATAGTTTGCAAACCTTCAAGGAAGTCTAATGCATTAGAGAGTGTTTCGTGATTTATAGTATGTTCTTCTACAGTATAAAGTATATAGGTATAATCATTTTTTAAAACAAAATGTTTTACTTGAAAATAAATCTCTGCTTGAGGAAGCTTTGTACCATGAGAGATGGTTTTGCTGAGATGTAATTAGCAGTACTCCTGGCTTCTGCACCTAGCAAAAATACTACCTTAGGAGACGGGTGGTTTGTCTCCTTTGTACATGGCTTATTTGTGTTTCATAATAGTCTGAAAGCATTGGAAATACTGCTAGACTGTGTTATCAAGTACTAATTTTCTGTGTAGCTGCTTGGTACACTTAGGGGATAAGCTCTTAAACTGGTAATCATGGATTATTTACTTCTATTTGAAACTATTTGAATTTTTATTAAAAAGTGACAATATGACCACTTGTGTCTGCAAAATAGCTTGAAAACCTGAGAACCTTTGCATTTTGCTTTCCTTTTGTGTTGCAACAAGCTACTGTGTGTAGGTATGGTCTTTTCATGGAATTCCTTTCATCCCCTGTATACTGCTGAGTATCTTTAGGCGTAAGTGAGTAACTTCATGCTGGTCGTCTCCCTATTGGATGTTATGCCTAAAATGCTTCGTAGACAGTACGGAAGAACAGCTCAAAAGAGGAATGGGAGTGGGGAGAGTGCCCAAACTTTTTATCCAGCAAATTCCGTGTACAGAGAGAGCTTAACTTAACTGTTGTAAGTAAAATCCAGAGGTGTGAGGTAAGTGGCCGTTTTTTGTATCAGGAGCATCACATGCCTTGCAGAAATGAGCGCTGCCTTTTGCTCCCACCTGCACATCTTGACTAATGGGGCCAGCAAAGGCGCAAGCGAAAGCCTGAAACAGATACTTGCGTTTTTAAGCTCTCGCAGTGGTGTTCTTAATGAAACAAATGTTCATTTGGCAGCGAGTGTCTTTCTGTCAGCTTTCTGCCAAGGATGCTTTCCAGGTCATTACTGTAGGGTTACAGATACCTGTCGATGGGATGATCAGGAGAACATCCACAGGGCCATCTTTATAGCTTGGGTTCGTAGCCCAGCAGTTCTGGAGCTGCTACCAAAAGTGTAATAGGGTGAAGAGGACTTGATGGGTAGTGGTTTTTTACTAGCTTCTGTAATGCCTGTAGCCATCCTCCTTCTTTTCTGTGTTTTACCAATAACTTAGCTCAAGGTTTTGGAATTTAATTATCCTTGGTCAAAATAAATGTTGTTATGAAGGCTTATCTGATCAGTGCTTTGTCTAAGCTTCACTAAGTGCTGATGAGTGATGTCTAGCACTTGCTGAAATTGTACTTCATTGTAAGCTTGTAGAAATTAGAATTTTTGTCTGCAACTGTTATCTGCTTTTTTGCCATTCTTTTCTTAAGAACTCTGAAGTTAATGGAACAATTTTTCTAATGCAAATTAAAACCATTAGAAAAAATTTTATTCCTCTAGAGATCTTTAATTTTTTTTTTCTGCTATTGGGATTCACTGGACAAGCTGCAACTGAAGTATCAATCCTAAATTTAGTTTTCATTTAAAAAAAAAAATCTTCTGTATGCCTTCTTTGCAAAGGCATATAAAAGTTAGGTTATTGTCTAAAAGTGAGAATGTTTGTTTCCTGGCTTTAGGTGTCTTGCTCTACAGTTTAGAGGCTTGGTCATCTCAAACCACTTTAGAATCTATTTGCTCATCTTCAGAGATAATACTATAAAAAGCCATTTTAAAAAGTGACTGCAGGCTACAGCAGCCCTGAGACTTCCCCCAGTATTTCCCCAGTTTGGGGAGAACTTCAGTGACAGCCTGTGTACTCCGTGTGACCATGGCAAAAAATGCTGGGATTATTTGCAGCTCTATTTGATCCGTGGAATGCACTGCATCTATTGTTAGCTCTCCAGCTGAAGCAAGAGCTGGAGTTGTTTTTCTCTTTTGACATTGCAGCAGGTCTGGCCAGACACTGCTGTATCGGTCTTGAGTAGTTAAAGGTGATAGGATTGGCAAACTTCCCATCCTTTCAGTAGCCATGGGGGAGCCGAGATGTGGGAGATCATAACTTATGTGGTTGGGATTGCTTTAAAATTCTTCAGAGGACTGCAGGCAGTGTCTCTCTGCGAGCCTGTAAAGTTCACTGTGTTCAGCTCTCCTGTTGGGTTTAGTGTCTCTTGGAAGTCTAAGCGCTTTTCCTGGCTAATTCCTTACCACAGAGATTAAACACTGTGTGTGTGATAGTAATGAGGGCAGCATTGTCACATCTAGCCTGTAAACACACCGGCCTCGCTAGCACACCTACACGTGCTTCTTTGCTGCTGAGATCGTCACCTCTTTTTTCTTTTATTTTCTCTTCAGCTGAAAATTTGGGTGTCGAGCTCCTCACAGTTTCTACCCAGAGCTCACAGATCTGTTAGTTGTCTCCAATTCAGCCTTACTCTGCGTTGTGCTTTCCAAATTCCTTACATCGGATAGCCTGCTCTTAGAGGGGCATGGAGCAGTGCTTTTCTGGTGTTACCTGATAACCAGAGAACAGGGCTTGTAGAGGCTGCATTTAGGTTGATTGGTTTGCTATGAAATATTAGATAAAAATGTATCAAAAGTAGTGTAGCAGCAGATTACTTATGAAATAATGCAAATAGGTTTGAAAGCTGTTACATCTATAATGTCAGATTAAAAAAGAAAGCTTGCCAGCATTTCCCAGTGGTGATCCCTGGGCAAAGTGGCTGTTTATTTAGACTGGGACTTCCTTCTGACTACTGAAAACAATAGAAAATGACTTTTTATCTAAAAGACTTTGCTTCCCATCTTAGATTTAACTGCCTTGATAACAAAACAAAGAAAACAGGATGTGTATTTTAAACAAGACAGATACCGGGGTTCTATGATTCCCTCCCTATGGAAAGAGTTAGGTTTTGTGTGAACTACAGAGATTTTAATATTAGAGTAGCATTAAAATTGGAGAAGTGCCCTGCTGGGGCAGACCACTGGTCAGTGTAGTCCCATACAGCATCCTGGAGAGCAGCAATAGGAGGAGCTGCTTGGAAGAAATTGCCAGGAGCCCCTTAAGGATCTCTTTTCCTCTCCCTCTGCCAACACCCTGGAATCCATTGTCTGTTTTGAGGTGTTTTGGAACATGCCTATAGATTCCTTTTATTTTTATTTTTTTTTTAAGAACCTGTTACCCACGAATTCCTCTAATTCCTTTGTAGCTTGCTGATCTTATCTCTCTCCATAACTTCCTGTAGCAACAAAGTCCAGAAATTCGCTATCTTTGTATGTAACTTTTTAACCTTTAGGGTGGTAGGGCTTTATTTACGCGAAGTCAAATCAAAAGTTCAGATTTGCAACTGCTTCCGTTTGCCCTATGCTTGTGAGTTCTGCTTCTGTTAAGCAACCTGGTTTATGGTATGCAGTACAGTATAGTGAATATATTTCTTTGCAAGTGAAATGAAAATTAGGAGCAGTCATGTTGCTTGTGCTACCCTAAGACCAAAAGGGCATTGTTAATTTTCCTCTGTGTGGATTAAGTGCATATGCAGATGATGGAGTTTAGAGTCTCCAAACAGCACCTTCCAATTTATTCCTTGTAGCAAATAAAGGTCTGCACTAGTAAGGGAAGATCTTTCTAAACATTTTGACAATTTTTTGACAGGTTACTTTGGTGATTGCTCTAGCAGTCTGTAATATTTTTATGGCACCGTTTCTATAAAAGTATTGTGTGTCTAGCACAGAGGCAGTACATGTTGCGTAATTTTTATGGCTGGAGGGAAGAGCTTGAAACTTGCACAGCTCCTGTGCATGATTTACACTGTGCAAGAGCGGGGCTTTCCTGCAGCTATTCCTTGCAGCTCTTGCGTCAGGTCACTGTCCTGCTGCTCTACCTGGTTCATTACTCAGATTACAGGTCAGTTTTGCTTGTTTTTCTGTTTTCCTTCCCCGTTTTTTTTTTTTTTTAGCTATCCCTGGGTAGCTGTGTTTAGAACAAAGCACAGCAAGCTGAATAGAAATCCTGTGACACAGAGGAATATTAAATTTTGCAAGCTTAGACCCTGTAATGCAGGAAGGCGAGTACTAAGTCCTTAAACTTCTAATTCATAGGGACCCTTGTATGTCAAGAGAAAAGTCGGTAGATTTTTATGGTGTAGTAGTATCGGTTGGCTGTTTAACCTGCTTTCCCTTTATCTCCTTGATATGAGAGTTGTAAAACTAAAGCACGGTGACCTCAGAAAATGGTTATGGTGGCAGCACTCTGTATACTGACTTTGATAGAAGTGTTTTACTTGACACTTGAGCTTTTGAGTGTGAGAGATGTACTGACTGAAAAAACCGCCAGCATGTGTAATATGGTTAAAGTCTAGTGAAATGCTTGAATTTACTCCTCTTCTAAATTGTATGCTGGCCATTGCATTCTTACCGCTTATATTTGTGGATTGGCATAGTCTGTGTATCGTGAATGTTAGGATTACTCCAGGAATTTTCTCATAGCATTTCTGAATGTTTTAAGTCTTAATCTGACACTAATGAAGGTTTTGGGCTTGATTTCTCTTTTATCCTTGGCTGTCATGAGCAGAAGTAGGAGTAATTCTTCAGTGATGAAAGGTGGAAATTTTGTGGGCTTTCGATATTGAAGAGGTTAACAGCCTAATGTTAAAGTACAGGCAAGAAACAGATGAGTTCCTGATTTGTTCTGGGGAATCTGAAATGCTGTTTAAAAAAATTCACAGGTAGTAGACACTCAGAAGGTACAGTTAGTTACAGCAGAATTCTTTTTTTGTTGTTGTTGCCCATTAGATGCTGGCTGTAAAGAAAGAATGTAGCTGTATATAAGAAAATGTGGTTGTGTTCTAGTTAATTCAAAATTCAATTATGTTTCCACGTCAGGACCAAAAGCTGTCTATTTACGGTTGTAAAGCTCGCATTGAAAAGAGCGGAGGTTATGTAATTTAAATTTAGGCCAAATTAGGTTCTTTCGGATTGTAAAATGGAACAGTGAATGATGCAGGAAAGGCCTTACTTGTCTTGTCTCTTAAAATTGCAGAGGGGTAACACCTAGCGAGGCTATATGCTGACCACAGTGAGGTGCCTTTGCAAATAACTTACACAGAGCTCCCATTTTAAGGTGGATAAGTCTTTTAATACAGAAAACCTCTGCCTTGTGTTTCCTTTAAAAGCAGTTGTGAACTTAATTAATTACCTCTCTGATCCAATTAAGAGGCCCAACTTTGTATTTAACTATTTTGTTTCTCTGCAGTATTGTTGCTGATGGCTAGCTGCAAAAATCAGAGTGTACTTAGGTGTTTTAAACATAACTTATTTTCACACACTTTTTTTTTTATCCTGGGAAATGGAACTCTGACTAAAAAGGTGTTTGCTGTTTGTTTGAGGCCTTTTAATAAATGAATATTTTTTCTGCTAATTGCTTTTGTAGGTGGATAATACCATAACCTAGATTAAAATCCAAAAATGCTGCAATAAATTTGGATTCCTACTCAGATTGTAGTGACAGCAAATTGATAAAGAAATGCTGTCTATAGGCACATGCTATTACAACCGAATCACTTGGTTTAAGTTTTATCACTGGAGTACCCAGAATTGAATATTGATGAAGGGTAGACATGATTCTGGCTGTCGTTGCAGCATAAATTTTGCAAAGAACAGCATTTTTGGCTGTTGGGATTCTACACCGTGTACAGCAAAGGAACTGAACAAAAAGTGTTAAGCAAGAAGAAAGATTATTTTTTTTCCAATGAAAATCAAAATTATGGGATGGGATTGTTAGTTAAATTTAAGCACAGAGATTTTGGGTGAGTTAAATCTAGGCTGCATCAAGTAAATTAAACTTAGAATACAATACTTAATACTACAGGATGTATTAATTTAATGCTATGGCTTTCTCTTCAGAGGAAGGGCTGGTGTACTGCAGTTCTCTCATGTGAGCATCCAGCAGGCTTGTTATCAACTGGAGAAGGGTCTGGAGGGAGCTTTTTGTCCCAGGTGCTGTGCCACACCCCGGTGCTTACCTGGCTGCCAGGAGAGGCCCTGGCAGGTTCTGCAATAAGCCACTGTTTCAGCAGGCACCTCCTGAAAAGTGGGAGAAGTCAGTGCTTTGGCTTCTGGTCCTAAAGAATCTTCAGAAACAGAGTGCAAGTCTCTAAAGCATAGTATTTGATGGAAAGCTCTTTTAAACAGCCTCAGAACTGAGCATGCGAGGCTTTGTAGGGTGACTTTTGTTTCCTCCCGAAGTTATATAGTTTTCAAGTCTGGACACTGCTTTAAAACAGTAAGTGATGTTATGATACCTGAAAGTATTCGAAGTACTTCTAAAAGTTTGGGGAAGGAGAACTTTATTTAAATTACATTACAGCTATGGTTATGCAGGCTCAGACAATGTATTCACTGATTCAAGCCAACAATTGGTATGTGAAAAACAGGGACCTGTTGTCTTTGGGATTGCACTTTGAGTCAAATGGCATGCACAGAGCAGGAATTTGTGCAGTCATTCTGCAAACAGACCTTGTGTACCGTCTGACGGGTTTTTTTAAATTCGGTTTGTTAAAAATATAACCTCTCCATATATGCTGAAGTCAAAACTTTCAAAAATATAAATTTGCTGATATGTGCAAGTTTTAACTCTAAGCTTCCATTAGCCAGTATTTCTAAAAATGTCACTTCGTATGTGAAAGGGGAGCATGGATAGCACCAACCTAATTCTAGCACAGAGAACTTTCCTACACAATTTTCTTCTCTGTTTTTTTTGCAGACAGATTCAGACCAGTCTGTTACAAAAAACAGAAGAGAAGGTTCAACATCTCCTCTTCATCCTTTATATGTATTTATGCACCTGGCATGAAAGACCACTCACAGGGGCTGGACCTTTGGAGAACAAAAGCTGATTTCAGAACGAACACCAAATATCACAAGCCCAAAATTCTTTATTTAGGAAGAGTGATTTAATAGTTGTTCAGCATTCAGTGGTCAGTTGTTTGAATCTAATTATCAGAGTTGTCCCAAGGTGTTAGAATTTATCCAGACACTAGAATTACACAGGACAACTGATGGCAGGTTTCTCAAGGACATTGGTAAGATTGACAGCATGGGCATTTGTTGTCACTTAATGCTCTGGCAGAAGTAGTAGCAGCTGGAGGATAAACATCCGAAGTGGTTGATAACTGAAGTTAAATTAAGCTTAAATGTGGACTTCAGCATCTGAGAAGCTAATGCATGTCTGGAGGTGGTGAACAGACACAAATTGCCATAGCTGGAGTTACCAGGCACTTGCAGATGTTTGTGGTGCCTGACATCCTTGGCTCTGTAGAACAACTTGGGTGCGACAGAGTGTTTTCACAGCATGGCTCAGGTTGGGAGGGACCACAGGGGGTCGTGTGGTCCAACCTGCCTCCTCAGGCAGGGCCATCCCAGAGCACACATGGCACGGGATTGTGTCCAGATGGTTCTTGTATGTCCCCAGTGACGGAGACTTCACACCTGCTCTGGACAACCTCTTCCAGTGCTCGGTCACTGCACAGGAGAAGTTTTTCCTCCTATTCAGGTGGAACTCCCTGTGCATCAGCTTCTGCCCGTTCCCTCTTGTCCTGTTGCCTGGCACCACCGAGCAGAGCCTGCTCCATCCTCTTGGCATCTCCCTTCAGACACTGACAGACATTGATGAGGTCCCCTCTCCGTTATCTCTTCTCAAGGCTGAACAGGCCCAGCTCCCCCAGCTTTTCCTCATCAGAGAGATGCTCCAGATAGCAAAGTTGACAGGGCACAATATGTGAAGAGAAGCTGTACGTGCTCAGGACTTTCTTAAAACAGTCTGTAATCCAGAATTTTTAAAAGAAGCAGATTAAGATCCAGACTGTTTGACCAAAAAATTTGCATAGTCTTATCAGCTGGAACAAATACGATTTGAGTAATCGCAGTGGAATGAGTTTCACCAGACACCTTAATAATTGAAACCACTGAAACTTAAATAGAATAATACTAAAAACAAAGTTATGATTTTACTATATTAAAAATTGTTGGGAACTGCAACCAGGAGTCTGTTTCTAGACTGTTTAGGGATTAATTTAGTTTCATTTAAGGATTCATTGGTTTCATTTTGTTTCATTTTGAGGAAAGTTACTGCTAAAGGCTAATGGGTTCCAGAAATGATAAAACCAGGTAACACTTGATGTATATTATTCAGCCTTACCTTTCACAGTTTCTCGTAGGTTATGAGGCCCAGGTTTCTGGTTCTCAGAACAGTAGTGTAAATGCCTCCTACGATGGTAAAGGAAGAATTTCTGTTTTGTTTATTCCCCCCTGCCCAAAAAGTTATCTCTGCATGTGCTGCCAAGTGTAATATTCAAAACTTGGAATATTTGTCTCTTATATCTTGTCTGAAATATTTAGGACAAATGCCTCATTTTGAGCTTGAAAACAGACAACTAGTGTCTCTGCCAGTGTATGGGAAACACTGAGTTAGAATCATTATTATGCAAGTACTGCCCTCTTTTTTGGTGGGAAGGGGTTGTTTGTTCGTTCATCAGCAACCTGAAAGTCTTCGGTGTATCTTGTGGAAGTCGCACTTGTAAGGAGGCAGAACATTCTGCTCTAACCATGAAGAGCTTGTTCTGTAATCTGTTGTCCTGGGACTCTGAATTAATCAGGTGCCTGCTCATAATCTACTAGGATCATTTCTAGACACTGCTGCATTTGAGGGACTGTTTATCCTGGGCAGATAAGTCAAAATACAAATCACTTGGAGAAGTGTGAGAAAAAACAGTAAGAACACTGCTGAGCTGTGTCTCACTTATGTTGATGAGATATTCTGAATTCAGGGAAGACTTCTCATTTCCTAAACTATCATAAGTGAGTGTTTGGATCCTTGCTCAGTTGATTTCCTACATGGAACTTTGTCTATCGAATGTTAAAGGAAGTCGGGATGCTGTAGGCATGGGGTTTTTTTACTGCCACAGATACTGAGAGGCTCAAATGACACAGCACGGTGCTTTGGGCCACCAGCTGGTGCCGTAATTGCAAATTAGTTGAGCTGTAGCTTCAGATCCTAATAAAGTTATGCATGCTCCTTGGGTGTTTCTCAGACATGGGAGCGGAGCCATGGTCTGGGAACATCTGAGCCAGATTCATTTGGCTGATTGATTCTTACTCTGTACCTTCTGAGACAGCCTCCTGCTGCTCTGGAAGCGATAAAACCAGCACCTAAGTGCTGCAATACGTTTTGTAACTCTGCTGCTGGATCTTGACCTTGTTCTGCCTGGAGCCAGTGCTGCTCTCTCCTGTGACAGGGTTCACCCGTGATGGATGCCTGTGATCCGAGGGTGCTGGGGGGAGGAATTGCATCACTGCCTGGGGGGTTTCGTGTGATGGGGGTCTGTCCTTCTCCGCAGCGGTGTCACAAAAGGGGTGCTGGCACCTTCTGCTGCAAGTGTGCTCTGCTGGCTCTGAGGTCAAGGGCTGCCTGTGCACAGCGATACTCCAAAAATAGCAACTTGAGAATAAAGAACCCAGTAAACTTACCTTGACATGCATAACTTTTTCAGAATCTTCCGTGAGATTTCACAGTATTTCTACATAGTCTGTTCCAGTATTTCACTGCTGTTACGGTTAGGGGAATTTTCCTGTTATTCTTGTTTATGGAGGATGTTGTTAGTACACCCTCAGGTTTTTTTTCTCTGTGATGAATGGTTTGCTCTTTTATTTTGTAACCTTGCAACTCCTGTGTCTTTTTTTGATGCACTTTTGCCTTGCTGAGTGTTTTCCCAATTTGTATGTCTGCTGCAGTCCGAAGTGTCCTACTTTGTGCTCATGTTTGTAGAAAGCTAATTTGAAGCTACTTTTTCCTTATGCTTTAGATTTTACATTATATGGATAGATGTCAATACCATATACTTAGCATACAGTGCTTCCCCCCTGCCCTAAATAAGTTGGGTAATGATGAAAGGCAGTGCCTGTCACTTCTGTGTGATTTTTTGTCTTTCCTGGCTGGAAGGTGGTACTTTGCCTGTAGTCTTGTATGTGCCCATGTTAGCTGAGCCGGATTATTACAGTTCCCAAATGACCACTAGTAGTTACAGCTTTTTTTCCCCTCCACACACTCTATTTCATGACAAGCTACTCCTCAGTGGATTTGTCACAGAAAAAGTTGTAAAGTGGTAAATATTACATTCCACAGGTAACTGGGAATCTTAGTTTTTATGAGCATGGTTTTCGTACTTGGAGGTAGATTTGCCTCTCAACAGGAAGTCCCTGCTCTTGGCAGTAACAATACTATTTGGATTGTTTTGGCCAAGCTATTGTTAATACCGCTAAATCTTGCAGTGTGAATGCTGGTTACTTAATGGAGGTGAAGAAATTGTTTTCTACATTTGTACTTTGTACAATTCTTTTTTTTTTTTTTTTAAATGTATGTAAAGATATTCCCTATGGGCTTACACTGCTCTATAAAATAAATGCATGTTTTTTCATGAGTCTGTTCCATAAACAGAATGTCTTTACCTGATGCAACAGTATTTTTAGGTGTTTCGAGGTGCTGCTTTACCCCTTTGAAGGCTTTTCTAATTGTTTCTTTAGCTGTTGAGGTGAAGGAAACACAGGTGCTCGTGTTGGGTCCCACTGTATGCTGTGTTTTGTGAGGAATTGTGAATGTATTTGGTCCATACCCAGACTTTTCAATTTGCTTTGAATGCTCCCTTATAATGTGTTGGCTACTTTTCTGACCATTGTTAGGCAGGAAGAGGTAAGACTGCATGCTGGTGCTTCTTATTGTATTTTTTTATTTGAATATTTTCTTCAAAATGCCTGTGCTTTTGTGTTGGTTTTGGGTTATTTTTTTTCAAAAGTCTTACTCCTGTGGACATCTGTGTGTGTCCACTTAATTTAGCAGATATTAGCTGTTAAAACACACTGCCTGATGTCTCAGCTGGTGGAGGGAGATGTTGCCATAGCTGGATTTAAATAACCTCTGTCCTGCTTTGAGTGCAAATGCTGCTGTAGGTCTGACCCCATACCATAAGGAAAACAGCTCCTGACATCCAAACTACTGCTTTTAGCAAGGCCTGGGTTTGATTAGACTGCCTAAGGTTGCTGGCAGCCTTAAATGCTTGGAATAAAAGTTTCTAAACCAAACCAGAACTCTGGCTAATTCACAGCATTGTGCTGGTGGGGTAGCTAACCAGTTTGCTGGGACTTCTTTTCTCCTTCAGCCTGGAACAGCCTTTCTGCAGCTTTCTGCTTTGTTCACTCATTGCTGGCAATAGGAACCTCGAGTCCCCCCTGCTTGGTTTTGTTTCCTGTGAGTCCATTTGGCTCAATTTTGTAAAAAGCCCCGAAGCACTTCTGAAGCAACTTGCATGAGGATGCAGAAGCAGAAGAACTCTTACATGGAGTAGCATGTGCTTCTAATAGTTTATGGTTACATTATCCTCGCTGGCATGCTGGTAGATGGATGCAGAAGTAGTGTGCAGTCTGACAAAATATGATTAGTCTGCACTTAGTGGTACACGTAGTGTCTGGGAAACCCTGATGTAAGTCTTGAAAGGCTTTATCTCAACAGTCTTGCTTGATAGCCTTTGGGAGCTTTTTTCCAAAACAAATGACTCACAGCCCTTAGGTACTTCATAGAGGCAGTGAATGCTGTTCTTTGTACATGGGAGAAGGGAGAACAAGCAGTTTACCTTTCTGCTTTTAAAGATAAACTCTATAAACAAAACAACCCCCACAACTAATATGCTGATGTAGGGGAGGAAAAAGGTCACAATGGAAAAAAAGTCGAAAGTATATAATTTTCTGCAGTCTGTTACAAGGTTGTTAGTGTTTTCTGGAACATTACCTGTTCGTTTTATGCACGGAGATGTGTAAACTAAGTTCTGTTGACTTTGTGTCACATTGCATTAACCAAATTTTACCATTACATTTCGTCGCCTGCTTTTTAAGAAATGAATTTGGACAATTAGATATGCAGAAATGGAAACTGGATTAGGCTATATCAGGGACAAGCTAACTGAACTGTGGTTTTAGGATATGACCACATATGGCATAAAGCTGGTAATAAAACTTCTCTTTTCTCTCTGTCTCCCTGCAAAATATCTATTTAGGGTTGGTAGTGCAGCCTGCTTGCTTACCTCAGGTTAGCAGCTGACCACATAATGTATTCTGGAATATGAGTGCATAGGCAGTCTGAAAATGCACTGTGGTGTTAATCCCCTTGTCTGCTGTATCATTTGCCTAAAAGAGGGCTTTTGTGAGGCAGGTAACAACTGAAGAGACCTAAACCTTGTTAAGTGTGTAGCTGGTGTTATCAAACTGATGTGCATGCTGCAGCACAGAAGTATTCTTGAGTTAAAAAACAAAAAAAAACCCGCCCGTCAACACACCAGAAAAAAACACAAAACCAAACAAAACCAGAAAAACCCCACCCAAACTGCCTCAAAAGTCCTTGTTTGCAAGCAGACCTGAAGGCCCTGGTTAGAGAGTAGGATTCCCAAAGCTTCTGTTAAGAGGGAAGATGCAGAACACTCCCTGTGTGGTTTAAAGATTAAACCTCCGAGCGTAGCTGTTGAAAGAGTGTCTTGACACTGGAAAAACCCAGCCTAGCAGCGAGGGCTGTAAATAGCAGTCAAACGTTCTCTGACATGAAGCTTAAGTTATCTTAGCACTGAAATGGGTATGAGAGGCAGTAGCATCTTAAAACGCTGGTTAAAATAAGGCAAGATTGCGTGGAAAAGGTGGTTCCTAAAATGAAGCTGTAGCTGGAGAGGGAAGATAATACAATGGTTGGAGTGTTGATGTAGAGTAATGAAAGCCACGTTCCATTTGGAGCCCGGCAACAGCCATCTTGTACAATGAGAGAGGCCCCCGGGATGCCAGCTGGATTGTGCTGCCTTTATGCGTTAAAATAGCGTTTTCCGATAATTACTGCTGGATTAGCTGAACTAGTGAAAATCCCTGTTCAGATAAAGCTTTCTGGCACTTGCAGCTAGCGCAGACCTAAACAATGGATATGCTGATAAGGAGTCTTAATTTTCTAGTGTGAGCAAAATCGTTCTTCGGCTCACCTTTGCGTTAGAGTCACTCCTCTAAATAATTTATTAGTGCAAATAATCAATGAATATATAGCTTGGCTTTTAAATACTCTTTTCCCTGATAGAGTTTACAGGTCTTTTCTTTTTCATGTGAAAAGTATAGTGGTTAGTATAGGCCTCTACCTTTTTATTCCTCTGATGTATTTCTGATACTTTAAACCACAGAATAAAAGCCTTAACTGGCTAGAGCTGCTGTTCTGTTTGGGCTGTTTGTATCCCTGCTTTCTAGATTGAATTTCTAATTTCAGTTTAATGAGACTTACTTCCTCATATGTAATGATTCACTGAATAAACTTGGGGAAGAAAAGATAAGCAGTAGAATTAAGTACAAAGTAGTAGTATTTTCAGTTTAAATACTGGGCTCTCAGGGTGAGAGAAGGTGTAATGAGTTATGCTCCTTAAAAAGGAGGAAATAGAATAGCTGACATCAAATTCTAACTAATATTAGAAGAAAGTCTCTAAACGTGTCTTCCAGTTTTGATAGTAGTGTAATAAATGCACTCTTGCTAGATCAGGGTTTTTTTTGATCTAATTGCTGTTTCGAAAACTTTATTTTCCTGTTTTTCTGGTAAAGGAAGGCAGTAACTACTTTTGTCCTTGCCCTAAAGGAAAAAAAATTTTTATCAGAACTTTAAGGGACTTCCTGACCTGGTAATACCATTTGGTATAAAGGACTTACACAGTGGCATTTTTTAAATATAATGTATTGTGTGTACAGTATAACATATGAAGATACAAAAATCTGCAGATGTTTTTCTTCTGAGTGATGTTTTAATCAAATTTTAGCTCTTCTGGAGTCAAGTCTTGTGCCCAAGTACAGATAGAAATTCACATGCAGAGTTTTGGATTTGTTGAATAATTACTTTTATTTGTTCATGCAGATATACTTGGAAGTGTGATTTGCCTTGTCTGGGAAAGTTTAAAATGAAAGGACTCTTGGGAAATGCAATCTCCTTTTGCTATTACCAGTAGATGTGATGCAGTTTGTTCTAAAATTTGGGGATAGAGGTAGATGGTGTTTTAGTGGAACAGAACGTGGATATGTCCTTGTTACTGTAGATCCTGCTGTTTAACAGATTGTATATTGTCGTGTTTCCAGCTGGGACACACATTTAAGATTAAAGTACATGTGAAGGAGGGTTGCCTTTCGAGTCTTAAAATCGAGGTTTTGTCTCTAAACATGAGCATTTGCAAAGCAAAGAGAACAACTGGAGAGACAGCTGAATCGCTTAGGAATTGGGACCAGGCAAGCAAGGCAAACACAGTTTCTCACTGTTTAACTTGGTAACTGTTTTTCTGGTGTGAAGGCAGATCTCAGTGACAACATTTAAGAAGCTAACAAGCAAAGCATCCTAAAATGGGGGAAACAAAGTATTGCAGTCTTAAGCAATAAGTACTTTGCCAAGAGGTTTGAAATGCTAGAAGAGCTGCTCTCTGGAAGAAAAACCAGCGTGTAATTCATGATAAAGGTGTTGACCGATATAGTAACTTTTATGACCTTGCATAATAATTTAGTAATTCTTTCTATGTGGATGTTGTCTGCTCTGGAGTGAAACTGTTCTTTCTTTTTTTCACTGTGCAACCATTTGGGTAGAATTTTGATACAGACCTATTTCAGAGAGGCAAGATGTGTTGAGAAATAGTTTTTGTTTTTACTCACTGAGATGACAATGCAGATGTCCATTTGTGCTGGCTGCTCTCCGTGGGTAAAACCCCTCCAAACAAGTGTTTTCAAGCACACATCTGCGTTGATTCACTTCTGTTCAAGGGCTGTGTGCTTACTGCCACACCACTCTAGCTGCTTAATTTTTATTGCAAGAGATGCTTGAAAGAGCTGACATTGTGGGAAAATCAAATAGCTTCTACTCAGTGTTTCATGGTGCATCTAGATCATTCAATTTTCTAGGACAGAACGTTAGATGTAATGAATGCACAAATGTTAATGTTAATTATTAACTAGATTGAATTAGTTACTGCTGTCGTCTGTTGGTGTTCAAAGTTAAAAGTGGGTCACTGAGTCTCAAAATACTTTTGCAATGAATTCTAGCATTGATTTTCATATTTCTCCTTGTGCTGTTCTTTGCCTGCTAGTCTGGAGAGGAAGAGTAGAGTACATCAAGCCTTTTGCTTGTAGCCTCATTAGTGTACAAGTAACCTGTCCCTTCTGTTGGAATTACAGTAGCACATACATGACAGGACAGATTCTTCTGAATCCCTCTGCCAGCTCCAGAAAAAGGATTTCATTTGTAAATGAATATATAAATAGTGGTATAATTTTTAATATCTTACTACCTTTACCACCTTGTTTTTATCAAAGTCATTAACTGATGAAGTCAAGGTTCGGACTCTGGGAAATGCAACATTTTTTACTGTTAGTTGTTAAGTAGCACTGTATGAAGGATAGAGGAAAAATTGATCACAGATTTGAATGATTATAGATTAATTTAAGCTGCATTTAATAGAAGAGTATATGCAACTGAGATTATACCTAAGGGACTAGATTTTGATGACAAGCCTTAGTACCTTGAGGGAAGTGTATTAGTAAGAATTGCTTGAAGAAGTGAGGAATTTTGAGGGGTGGTGGATGAGTTGGAATCAGGAATTTCTTCAAGTTAAAATCTTGACTGACTTGCAGTCAGACTTGGAAGAAGAGCTTCTGAAGTAGCTGTGTGAGTGGCCACTTCAGGCAGGATGTTACTAATACGTAGGGTATAGGAGGAGTGAAAAAATACTAGTTTAAAAAGTGATATTGAGAGATAAAATGATGTGGGAAAGAAATCAGAGTTATTCAAAATAAAACTGACTTAGCCTTGCCAAAAAGTAATTTGGATCAAAGAAGAGAAGAGTGCAAGAAAAATGTGCTGTTCAGTGACTAAATGCAGTAGTTTGACATGAAAATTGAATTCATATTTCAATATAGGTGATAACTTTGACTGCATTCAGTGGCAAATGTAAATAACCCATAATTGAAGTGAAAGCAGAATGCTTCCAGATTGTGTCAGCTTGATGATGATAACCTCTCCTTGATTTGTGAAATTTGTATGTGGAAACCTGTGCTCAAAGAGGAGAGTAGAGCTCTGCTGTGGAGAGGCATTTAAGTGGAAATTCAGTATTCCTTTGTTTTACACATTATCATAAATGTCTCTACTGAATGCACAACATAAGAATGCTCGTTGGATTTTCCTGTGCAAGGAAGCAGTTGTAACCGGGGTAATTTTTACACATCAGCGTTTGCGTACTACACCGTGACAGGTCTTGGGTTGCTAAGAATTCATTTGTTTAGAGCTGCTTGAATAAGGCCCAGAACTTTGCCTTATGTTGGTGCCCTGGGAAATGAGGACAAGATTGTCAAGAGCTCTGTTTGTATTTGAAGTATTTTGTAGTACAGACTTGTTAAGAGATGTCAGAAATTCATGAATCAATCTTACGTGTTTTATTGGGAGGAGAGTATGAAAGAAATAAGGCTTATTGCTTCTTATTAAATATTCAGACATTTATTTGGTAGTACACATCAGTGATATAAATACTATGTGGTTTATTTAAACCTCTTACTTTTAGACTTTGAATATTAGAACTACCAGCAGTGTTTAAGATCTTCATTTAAAGGCTACAGAAGGAGAGGCTGCTTGAAACTTCAAGTGTGAAATGCATGTTGTTATTTTTGGGAAAAGCATTCCAATAAAATGAGGCGCTAAGGCAGAAATTTTCATAAATAATGTACTTATATATCTGCAATTTGGTGGGGTGTTCTCAAAGAATTTTATTTCTTCTAGAGCCATACGTTGTATTAGTCAAGGTGGGAGTTCTTGGAGTTCATCTGCTCCTGTCACCTTGGTTGGGTTGCTCAAAGCGTTGTCCAGATGAATTTTGAAGTCTCCAAGGCAGCCTCTCCTAGTATTTCACTGATCTCTTTGTGCAGCTTTTTCCTTGCCTGGTTAAAAGCTCCTTTTCTGCAATTTTTGATTATCTTTCACCTTTCTGTAGTGCACTTCTGAGAAGATTGTGACTCTTGTTCCCTGTAATTCCCTGTTGAGTAGTTGAGAGTGGCCATTATGTTCCTGCCTTAGCTGGAGACTGAACAAGCACAGCTGTGAAGCCACTCCTGGTGCATCTTTTCCTCTAGCCCCATTAATGGTTTTCTCTTTGATTTGCTCCGATTTGTCAAAGCCTTTCTTTCCACTGGGGAGCCCAAAACTGGGCACAATATGCCAGATGCAGTCTGAATAGAGGGGAGTAATCACTTTCTAAATCATTGAGATTATTTATCCCACGTAGAAGTCTTAGCCCTTGCCTCCAGATTTCTTGAGATTTCTGTCACCTGGTTTCTCCAGCCTGCTGAGAAACCTCTGAACAGTAGCTCTGCTGTCCAGCATGCCAGTCCATCCCAATTTACAGAAGTGCATGCACAGACTTGCTCAAGTTGCATTACATCCCATTTTCCTGGTCATCAGCACCGTAGGAGGTATTGACCTCCCTGAGAAATGCACCAGTAACAGCTTACCAGGCAGATGTCAAACTGCTCCCTGCAACCCTCTGAGCCTCTGGCTCCCCAAACCTTGGTTCTTGTTCTGCTGGAGGATGGTCATGACGTTTGTCTTTTTCAGGCTGTCAGGAAGTTATCTTGAGCAGCCTGTAATGCTGTTAGAGTGGCCTCATGGTGTCACCACGTTGTACCTTCAACCTGAATTGGGTGCATGCTGTTCAGTTGGATGGACTCTCTGTATCCCATTCATCAAACCAGAGCCACTAACTTTATTTCCCTCCAATGCAGTACTCATGCAGACCTGGAAAGTCTAAAGTCTGGGAACAAAACTTGCTTCTGAGACCAAGGCAATTACATGTGGCCTTTTCTTGTACTTTGCTGCTCACATTTTCATGATTAATCCATAAAACCATAGAAGGCTTGGGTTGGAAAGGATCTTAAAGATCACCCAGTTCCAACCCCAATGCCATGGGCAGGGACACCTTCCACTAGACCAGGTTGCTCAGAGCCCCATCCAGCCTGGCCTGGTTTTCCTTCATGTGAATGTGAACCCGGTGTTTAAAAACAAGTGTTAAATTAACAAAATAGGGTGGCTTGTTGTTGTTGTTTTTGTTTTCTTGTGGAGTTTTTTTGGGGGTTTTTTTGAGGTTTTTTTTTAGGTGAAATTAAGTTTTAGAAAGACAATTCCTTCTTGTAATGAATCTTTCTTGTAATGAACCATGAATTGCATATTCATATGTTAACACTGGGGCTAGGATGTGTCACTTGAAGATTGGCCACCTTCCCTTTGCGCAGCTCTCTACAGCAGAGGCTGCCCTTGTATTAAATAGGTAATGTAAAAATGCTGCACTCCTGCTGTTCCAAGAGGAGCTGGGCATTGGTTATCTGAAAGTAAAATGAGTTACGTGATCTGTGGTGGTGGTAATGTAATGACGGATTCTGTTGCAGCATGTTCGGGAACTCGGATTGCCTGGGGAATCTGGGCTCTGAAAGCTGTGATTTGTACCATGTGTCGAAAGCTTAGGAAATAACATAAGAAGGTCACTTTTTGTTAAAATATGTATAGAACATAGGAAATGTATGTATGTTAAGTGGTTTTTCACAGGAAGTCATCAGCTGTCAGTCTAGTTGTTGAAGATGTTGTTTTTCATGCCTGCTTAAAAAGGCTTTCCACAGTATATTGGGCTCAGATTCATGGAATCACAGCAAAGGAAGCAACAAGCCCTCAAAAAATAGACTATTTGTAGGAAAGAAGTAATGTGTCTAGCTAGCTTTTGGCCCTGGCCTTTTCAGACCTTCAGGTTAAAATTTTTCAGCTTTTCAATCTGTCATGATCGTTCCTATTTGATAAAGATACAGATTTTATGGTTGATAGCTTTGTTCAATTACAGGGTACCCTGGTGCTTGCAGATTGGTTCATTCCCAGATTTTGCTGTAGAGCTTTTTTTCCGTTAGCTTTGACAACAGAGAGATGAACCAAGAAATCGATTTTTGATAAAAATCTGTCTTGAGGTAAGTGAAAGATCATGGTAGGAATCTCCTGCTCCTGTTTTACTATTGAGTAAAGTCACTACCCAGACAGAATTAGCCTTTACTGTGGCAAAACCTTTGGCTTGTGATGCCACTGTATTGAATCTGCTTTGAGGAAACGGAATCCTTTTCAATTACTGCATAGATTCTGCACAGCCTTCCAGTGAAGCAAAGTAGTAAATGCCCTGAAGAAATATGTTTGAAGAATCAGTGGAAAAATGGATTTGATTATAACAATGTAATATTTTCAGGAAAAAATCAGGATAAATTACCAAAGATGCCATGTCTAAGAGAACACCCCTGTGTAAGAGGATAAAAGAAAACAAGAATATGGATGAGTGCATGGAGCAAGCATAAACTGAATTATCTTATTTCATGGTTCTGTGGAGTCTAAATGTAGGATTTTATTTTACCAGTATAAAAATAATGGCTAGAAAGATTTCCCCTGTCAGTGTAAATGTGTTATAATGAAATCGTTGGCCTCTATATAGTCCTGATTTTTTTTTCAAAACATCTGTTGGAAACATTTATTGAAAAAAAAACCTTTGTGATTCTCTGTGGGATGAAAAGATCTAGAAAACAGTGGAAGACAGTGGGAAAATGTTACTCTTCTCACTTGCAGGTTGTTTCGTTGATAATCTTACCTCCAAGCTAAAATAATGAAGGCTTCTAAGAAAGTATTTCCATGAAGTTATCACTAAGTTTGCATACAAGGCGAAGACCAAATCTGTGTATAAAATTCTAGCATCTCCGTGTTCTTACTTCTCTGTCTCAAACTTGGAATTTTAAATAAACCTAGTAATTTTTTTTTGACAGTAAATTTTGGACAAACTGATGCTTCAAAGTAAATTCTTCCCTGAGATGTAAAAACCTCATGTTTTATTTTAAGCATCCAAAGTATTGTCTGTACCAAGACTGAGCATGCTTTTTGGACACTTACAGCATTCTGAAGATCCAAATTTGTTATAAGGAAAGCCTTGAAGCCGCAATGCAAGCCATGAAAAATTTTTTCTCTTAACAGACACAAAAATAGAGAAGTATCTGGGTGGTACATTAATACAAACAAGTATTTGTACAAATGCATCTCAAGGTTAGCAGGTAGCCTGTGGCAAATTAAGTCATGAACGTGAAGTCTTGAGTTTGATCTTCTTGGTTTTGGATAATAGTTTCGAGCATCTCTGGTTTCATAGAATGGAGTGTGCACTATGGATGGTGAAAGTTCAGAATTCTATATTTTTTAAAGGAACAAATGGTCGTTCCTTCTGTCTGCTGAAGGAATTGCTTAAAAAACACCCCTAACTTTGTGTGTTAAAGGATTTTAATTTCTGTTTCTCTGTGAAAACTGTTATCTGGTTTTGGGTACTTCCACAGTCTATGTAAATTGAGAGTTGAGAATGAACTATCTTAGTATCATCTTTGGTTTGTGATGAAAGTTGGACTTCAGAGAGTATTTGTGAATTTAAGAGTGGAAATTGCAACTAAATAAAGTTAGTCACATAGGTATAATATATTAATACTGTATTGCATTATTGCATATTATAATATATACAGTTAGCCATTGTTAATACAACTCATTTCATGCTATTCAAAATCCATGTTTTTCAGTCTACTGTTCTTAATTCCTGTTAAGACTTTCAAGTTTTTTAATGTTTGTCTCTGTAGTGTCAGTGTTTATTGGTGTGACATGTCATATTCTTTCCTAGATATTCTTGATTTCCTTTGAGGGAATAAGTGAATTTTTATGTGAATCAGCATATGACAAACCTAGAGACAATACTGAATTGCCAACACAAAATGACTTTGTCCCTTGCAAGAAATATGAAATATGGCATGCAAAATGTTAGGGTAGAGAAAATTTCTTTGGATTTTAAATTGGGAATTCTGTGTGAAATGTAGGCTTTCACTTGACATCAACCTGCTGTTCTAAATAATATTTCTCTTTCTGACTGAATGTCCTGCAATGATTTCTTTCAGCTGTTTGATATTCACCTGCTGCTGTGGAACAAGCTACAAATGCAAAATCATCAAGGAACAGATTTATAGCAACAAGAGAAATTTATGAGAATTTTCTGACTCCAAGAGCAGACTTCTTCTAAATTAATGTTAAATGCTTTTATGCACAAGATGAAAAGCAATTTTCTTTCAGTAGAAGTGCTCATTGAGCAAAGGAAGTTTGTCCTCAGCAAACTGTGTACCAACTAAAACTCTGGAGTGTTGCAGAATTCCATGCCAAAAGCCAAGCACCTTTCCTTTGCCAGCTATTAATCCCAGTGATCCAGTTTCCTCTGCTTCTCAGCAGTACTAGTTTTATTTCTAGTTGGGACCTTCCCATGGAGGATTTTCTGCCGGTTTCTGGTGTTGCAGCTAATCTGTATTCTGAGTAATTCATGAGAAGAAAAAGTGGGAGAGATGAATGAATCTCTCGGTTATCAGAGACGGAAAAGTGGGAGAGATGAATGAATCTCTCAGTTATCAACCAAAAGTTTTCTAGGCACAGGCAAGTACAGGAGAGCTGTTAGTGAAGCAATCTGGGATTTCTCCCTCCGCATTCACCTCCCATTTTAACAGCCACTCTTGTTTGAGTTGGATCTTCTGGGACAAATCAACGAGGACTCTTGTCCCATGGGGGGTTGTGGTGTCTGCAGAAGACTCCACATGGAAACAGGTCAGATGAATCAGCTGGTCCTAACTGAGTCTTATTTTAAAACCTAAATAGCAAGTAAATTCTCTACTGGCTGAAGTGTTGGAGTGGGCAAGCTGCATCATTTGAAGTTGGGTGCAAGTAGCACAGCTTAGTTCCTTCTGCTGTACCAAACATGTGATGTTCCCTTGCCAGCAGCATGTTCATCTGGCTTTTCGTAATGCAGGGAAAGTTGAGATTCTTACTTTTCAGCTGAGGATGAATTAGAGAAACTTAACTTATTGAACTTACTGAACTGCTGTGCTAATCGCTGCAGAGCCCTAATGGTGTATATTTTTCCATGATGTCCTGTTGATGGTGTGGATGTCTTGTTGGCAGGAGGAGGTGGTAATTGTTATAGTCAGCCTCCTCTGAGATGTCCTTCTGGCTGAAGTGCTAAAGTTCAAGAAGCGAATAAAATTAAAGCAGCTGATTATGAGTTAAAACCTAAAGTAACCCAAAGTTCTTCCCTTCTCCTCGCTCACATCACCCTCGTCAACAAATCCAAGCCCCTTCCCCTACTGCCAAAACTAAATATTGAGCTATGTAATTGAGTTCAGACTGGAGCATATTTGAGGGCATAGGAAACATTTCTATGTTAACTTCAAGATGCTGAGAAGTAGCTTAACTATTAAGCCAGATGAGCAACTTAGAATACATGGCAACTTTGTCTACGGTGTCTGTTTGAGTTAACAGAAAGTAGTCGTACAGTATATGTGGGATTTTGTTTTGTTTCTGGGTGGTTGGTTGTAACTTTTTAATAGCAAAACAGAGAGCACACATTTTCACTGTGATGTGCCAGTTGGGGTTCGGGAACAAGCCGGAAAATTTACCTTGCAAAACACCACCACTAAGATATAGAACATTTTATCTCGACCAGCATTTAGCTGCTTTTCAAAAATGTGTATTTTTAAGATGTTAGAATTGGAAGTGTTTAGAGTTTCTTTCTAGCTTTGTGCCACATGGTTGGAAAATCCTAAACAGGCGTGTGATGAATCAGTGTCTCTTTCCATTCCTTCTGCCCTGCAAAGACTGCACATTTTAAGAACATGTTGTTATGTCTCTGTAAATTGAGAACATAGCAGAGAAAAAAACCCCCTGAATCACCAGAAGCAGTGGTAATGGGATATAATTTTTCAAAACCCTCATTTTTACATTACTGACAAAAATACTAAAGGTTGAAAATCAGAGCACTCACAGCTTTTCCTTGCTTTTGTTAGTATATTTAAATGATCTTTTCTGTGGCTGTAATTGTGCTGTTTTTCATGTGAGTTTGATCTTTGCAGTGTATTTATCCTTTTTAGTTCTTGAGAGAGGAAAACCAAGCACCCACTTCTTGTGGAGAGGAAAAAAAAAAAGGCTTAGGTCAGCAGACTGGATTGGTGTCACTGTGCATTGAGCTTAAGAACTTGGGATGTGAAAGAATGAACACATTCCATCTGGGCGAAAGAATGATGTCTGCTAGGGTTCAGTTTGCTATGGTTTTTGAGCTTTTTGTATGATCTCATCACTGGAGGAGGAAAGTATATTCTCCCATAAGAATAATCTTATACTTATGATTCATTACTACTGTGGTTTTTTGTGTGAGCCTTTTGAGTGCCAGACCTCCCCCCACTCTTCCACCCCAAATAAAAACCAGCCACCCTGTCTTTGGCTTTATATGGTATTGCTGTAGGTGGACTTACCCAGAATAATGGCTGGCTTTAACAATCAGGGCCTTACAGCTTTGTCTGGAGAATAACTCCTCCTAACATATATTTATCCAGCTATTTGTCAAGCTTTACATTTTGGGAAGAGAGCTTGTACACTTTGTCTCCTAAGGTTTGGTAAGCACTTTTTTGCATGAGTGTTCCCTTGTATGAATTTTCTGTTTTCTTCAAATAATTTAATATACTTAGTTTAGTAAGTTTACTTGGGAGCATACGGTTTCTCAGTTTTTCTTAGTTAATATTTCACTGTAGTTCCCCAACCCACTGCCCTAATAATTTAGCAATCAGTTCTTGGAGCAGCTGTGCATTTTGGCAGTAGCGTGTGGAGCTGGAGATGCTCAATCTCCCACATCCCCTAATCAGCTCACACATTGAAAAGGTGCAGGCTAATCCAAGTCTGATGGTTTCTGGAACCATTACACCACACCAGGAAGACAAAAATTTGTAGACAGGCAAGTAAACCCAGTAGGTTGCTTTTGAAGGCCTAATGACATGGCAAAGAGATGAAGACCCTTTTTCTTTTCTTTGCAATATGACTGTAGACAATTTGTTTATTTGCCGCCAGTGTAAGGTAATCCGTCTGTAAAAAACCTGTGTTTGTGATCAGACCAAAGTGATTCTGGTGCAGTGAATGAAGGAAGCCATGAAGGAAGCACAGGTCATGTAAAGGACACACGTGTTACAGCAAACCCTGGGGACTGTGAGGAGCTCATGTATAAATACTGAGATGGGTGAAGACCTGTTTCCTAATAGAAGTAGAGCAGGGAAGTGTCATAAGCGTGAAAAGCAAGAAATACAATAAATGATACCATTCTGATTCACTTGGCTCTCGTTCCTTTGCACTGAAGTTTAAGTTGATATGTATTTGCAGAATGCAAGAGACTGGCTCAGGTTCTAGTAACAGTCTGTGTGCTAAAGTCAGAATTTTCCTAGTCGGAAAAAACCTAAACCTTATTTTTTATTAGGCCTGTCAAAGATAGTCATGAGCTAACAGGGTGGATTTTTGATTTGATGTAACCCTTTGAAGTTAATGGATTTCTAGTATGAGAGGAGTTTTTAGGGGTTTTTTGATACTTAAATACTTCATGGTGTCTAATTATAATATACCATATACTATATTCAAATGCTAAACTATCAAATGGCCATTGAAGAGCAAAGCTAAAGATTCTTTTCACTAAAGCTCATGCCTCCATGCTTTTCTTCAAAAGGAAGTGTAATCACTTTAGAGAACTTGTTGCTAAAAAAGAGTAATTGAATAAATCTCCCCTTCACCTACAAATGTGCCATTATTGAACCCCGGAAAAAGGCTAGCATCCTGTGATGGTTTAATTTCTTTCTGACAGGGATAGTTCCATTTTTCCACCTTACTGCTGCAGTCTGATAAACAAAATGATGGTTGGTGGGAACTGTCGGCAGAAGGGGAGTATGTCACCTTCAAATTGATACCTGGATATGAAAATTATACACTTGGAGCATTGAAATTTTAGTTACAGGCTTTGTATGAAATGAAGGCAGAAGGTTTATTGTGTAGTGATTGAAAAGGTCAGCCAGAAATTGTTTGTGTTTGTCATTTTTAAAAGTTTGTGAATCATCTCATATTTGTATATGGATAAGAATAATTCCCTGTTATGAAAATTTGTTTTATTTTAAATGGAGCATGAAGTACTTGAGATCTAGACTTGGTTAATACTTCCAGTTATAAGACCTGGCCTGAGAAGTGGAACTAAAAATAGTTTAGCAGTTGTTAAAGAAAAGCTAGAAATTTGATTCAAGGTCATCTTATTTGCATTTTTGAAGTGTGCCACTTGAACACCAAATAGTTCTAAAATGAATAGGTTTTTCTTCTTCTTCTTTTCTTTATTTTTTTGGTATGTTAAATAAAATCATGTAAAAAGTGTTAGAAACTGAGGCTGAATAAGAGCACCTGAAATTTGAAGGTCTGTCCTGTTAATTAAGTCTTCTGGTCACTGTACCATTACTTAGTCACTCTCTGGTTCCACCTTTGTTGTAATTGGAACATACTACCTTAGAATCATAGTCTCAATTTTTAATAGAACCTTTTTTTTTAAAATCTGCCTGGCACATGACTGAGTAGAAGTTATTTTTTGGCAAGAACTCTGCGAACCACATGGCTCTGCTTCCAAAACAGTATCTAGGTCCTGTCACCTATGGTTTATCGTGCCCGTGATTGATCCAAATTGAAATACAGCAAAAATTTATTATGGATTCAGAAGTTTTCCAAGTTTACTGTCAGGCATTTTAGAAAAAACACTAGTGTTTGTCATGTACTTTGTGAACAGTACAGAATGTTTCTAGGTTTGAACTTTAAGTAAGATGTGTTCCAAAATATCTAAAAATAAAGAAATCCAGTAGGTTCTTGCACTGCCCTCTTCTCAAGCAAGGCAACCATATTTCACTGTGGCATATATTTAATGGGACTGTGAAATGCCTAAAAGTTGTACCAAAATTTATTTTCTCTGCATTTAATCTTTTTCCTGGATCAGATGTAGTCCTTCCAGTCTAAACTATAAACTATGTTTAGAAAAGAAGCACTTTAGTTATGTATGTTCTTAATATCTCTAAATTGAACTAGAAAAAGAGTGGTCTAATTAGAGGTTGTAATCCCATTCTGATGTAGTTGTTGAATAGGCGATGGGATTAGAACACGTGCATTTTTAAAATTAAGAACCTATTTCCTTGGCTGATCATGGATCTCTCACGTGCATGAGAGACATGATCTCAGTATTCTCTCTTCTCCATGAGCCTTGAAAAGCATCCCAGTGTTGAGCACTTTTCTAATTGTTAGAGTGCCATGGAAAGTGTGCTAGAAATTGATTCTCTTTTCTCAAAAATGTCGGTATTGAAAGTTAAAACAGCTGGATGCACTGCAGAATTCTCCTGTGTCAGGAGATGTAAATGATGGGATGGGATGGGATGGGAAATTCAGCATGGTTTTTGGGAAAAAAAACCTGAACATGCACACACACAGACACACACACAGACACACACAAACACACATCTCCCCCGCCCCTTCCCAAACAAAAAACCAATAAACACCACAAAAAACCCCAAGACAGATGGGTGGGGGAGGCATCCTTTCCCTCTTTCATAAAATATGAAGAAATACTCTTTTACTTTCCTATGAAGAATGCATGTCTCTTCAGCCTTCTCAGTTTTCCAAATGGCAGGCTGCATTCCTTGCAAGCCAGGCATCACGTGCTTTCTATAATGTTGGATGCGCTGGAGTGGTATGTTCAGAGAATCTGACTTGCTGATAAGAAATCATTCCTTTCTATTTTTATTTCCTGTCTGCATCTGGACATTTCCCGCAAAGACAACCTGCATGGTATCACCCTTTCCTCTCCTAATAAATGGTCTGTTTCTGGTGTGTTCTGATTTCATGTGTTTCTTACACGATGACATTCATGGTATGCTTCTCTTTAACTTCAGGCTGTACCTCAGCTTCCAAATGATTTGCATAGTCAGGATTAGGTACTGATAGCACTCTTCTGATGAAATTGTACTTTTTGGTAATCAGTAGACCCTTTTCTCAGGGAGAAAATGTTATATCTGGGTGTCAACTGTTGTAAAATGTGTCAAAACCAAAATGCATCTCATTTATGAGCCGGTGATAGTTTTGTGCTGGACTTTGTCCTGTGTGTGTTTGTTTTCGTCTCTGTATGTTAACAGATGCAAGGGCCTTCCAGCTCTCATCTCTTGTAGAGGTAATTTCCACTGGGAAGTGTAGATTGTATGAAGCTAGTGCAACTCCAGATTCTTTGCTCTTTGCAGAAGGCTTTGTGTATGGTTATGGCATTTAATTAAAATTAATGGCTGGTGGTGAGGAAGAAGGAGGGGGGGAAAAAAAACCTGCAAGGGGAAAAAGTGCAAAAATAAAAAGTGAATACCTTCTTGATCTCTTTTGTTAGTTGTTAGGCATGTCTGTCTGGACCACAACTTTTCAGAATGAACACATACACGCAAAATGTCAAAGTGCTAGTGGTTTTGTATTCAGAAAGGCAGAGGTTTCAGCAAGTTGCAAGGAGTATTGCTTTAACATTTTGAGTTAAAAAAAGTTAACCAGAAAGATGATGCTTTGCCATAAGTAATTTTATTTTGTCCTCCACTTTGTATATTAACAGTGAACAGAGTATCTGCCAAGCACGAGCTGCTGTAATGGTCTACGATGATGCCAATAAGAAATGGGTACCAGCTGGTGGATCAACTGGATTCAGCAGAGTTCATATATATCATCACACAGGCAACAACACATTCAGAGTAGTGGGCAGGAAGATTCAGGATCATCAGGTGAGGAAATCTCTGAAAATTTGGAATATTAAGAAGTAAGTCTTCAGCAAAATTACGGGACCAATAAATAATAAAGCACATTTTCTTAGCTGAAGTAGCAAAACTTTTATTGCTTTTTCCCTGTGAACTAAGCACTTTGCATACCTCCAAGGCAATAGTCCTTTTGCCATTCCTTCCTACAGATATCTATTTATAAAGGCTAGTGGTGTACACAGAAGTCATCTGGTTCTTTTTAAGGCAAAGTGGCAACCTAAAAGCTTTTCTCCCCCACTCTATGCTGCGAGCTGCAGTCTGTGTAGACACCAGCAGCTCCTTTAACTCTTCTTACCTCATGAAAACTTGGGTGCATGATGTCTCATTTCCCCAGATCATTTTGTTCAAAAAACCTTCTGATACTTGGTAATGCTGATCATCTACCACTTTGAGAGTGAGAAGGGAGTAACAAGGATTACGTCTTTATTTCCTTGATGAAGTTTCTGGATCATGATTAAATGGCAAATTAACACTCTGTCTGGAAATGTGCTCTGCCATATGATACTTGGGATGGGGTTAAAAACCTAATCTATTGTTTGAGGAAAGCTTCTTATGTTTGTTTCCCTCCTTCCTAGCATTTCATAGAGTTTTTTTGGTCTATTCTTGCTCATTTATCACACACTTGAAGCCTAGACTGATAATCTCCTGTGTGATTTGTTATTAAACGCTTATTTCAAGTAATAAATGGTCTCTGTGCATTCATCTGAGAGCAAATGTGGGGGTTTTTCCTCCCATTATTCAGCAGAGAAAGGTGAGAGGATATAGTTATCCAAGTGCAATGGGATCTTCTTAGTGGATGGCTTGTAGTAAATGGTTGCCCTAATAGCTCGAATTTATCGTCTTTTGTGTGAGCCATAACAATCTTGCAGAATGATGTACCCTGTGATCCGTGGTACAAATGCAGTAAACTGCTGCTGAAAGCCCTGCAAGCCAAGGAGTGCAGCAGCCACAGGGAGAAGGTGGTGACTTGGTTAAAAAAGAAACCCAACAAATACTCTGTGAAATTCATGGGAAAACAAGTTTTCTGAATTTCAGATGCGTATTCACATCAAGTAGTCTGCTGCTGGAAGTCAGAGCTGTTGATGTTACTACGCTGCTGTTAGGAAACATCGCTGTATCTTTTGAAGTGAGAACACTTAAGCTACAAAAGTTGATACAAAATATCTCATTAGTCCCCTTGTGTATTCCCATCAGTGATTACAGACAGCATTGGAATTAAAACTGAAATGGTTATGTGCTTTCAGCATTGTGTTTCACGCATTCTGGGTCGTGAATTAACCCATGTGGCTGAGGAATAAAATCTACACATCTACACAAAGCTGAAGCTTCTGATGGAACAGCAATTTTAAACATAAGTAATTTTTTTTTCTTTTTAATGATTATAGGTGGTAATAAATTGTGCCATTCCAAAAGGGCTGAAGTACAATCAGGCTACACAGACCTTCCACCAGTGGCGTGATGCTAGGCAGGTGTATGGTCTGAATTTTGGCAGCAAAGAAGATGCCAATGTCTTCGCAAGTGCCATGATGCATGCCTTAGAAGTATTAAATTCACAGGAAGCTGGTAAGAATCTCTTCACTGTTTTTTTTCCCCTAATATTGTTCAAATACAGAAAAACTCAAATGTTTATGGTTAAAAGTTGACAAGTCTTGTTCCTAATCGTGATTAAGACTCTAGGTGTTTTAATTATTTGGGTGTTTTGTCTAACTAGTTACTGCTTCTTAACAGTGGTTCTCAACTCAACTGACATACCTGTAAATGCACTTCCTAGCAAGTAAATCAATTTTCATGTTCCTCTATTTGATATAGAAACTACTGGCTTTGCCTTTTTTTTGGGGAAGCAAAACAAAAAGACCTACCTGAGAAGCATGTACCTTGTAACGAGGATACTTTCAGGATTTCTAGAGACATCCAGGTTCTTATTGTGTGTTGGGTATTTTTGCTTCTCACTAATTACTGTTTTTTTATAAAAATGTGAAGGCTTTCTCCTCCAGACTTTGGAATTCAGGTAATCTTCTCTGGCAGTTCTTACCATACAGAGTTTTCTAGCTCAGAGACCTTGAATCCAGGGTTAACATTCAGATGAGCACATAAAATTTAGACACCAGGTCTATAATTTCATTTGTTTGAAGACCAGGGTGACATAGGCTTTAAAACACTGGTGGAAAAATTCCTGGCTTTCAGTCTTCAGTTGGTATCCATAAGGTATTCGAGGTAGGCTGTACAGCAAATTGATCAGTGTAACAGTGACACACACAGAGGGAGTTTCTTTTAAAAGACTGAGAGTCTTTTGTGTTCTTGTAACCAAATAGAATTCTTTTGTCCTCATTAAACTTTAAAGATTGCCCGTGTAACAAGAGATGGTACTTGTGTGCCAGTTTTCCTTCTCTTGTGTAGAAGAGAGGCTGTAGATAACGATACTAGGGCTGTCTCGACTACAGCAAAAAAGGTGGTTTTATCAAGTTGGTTTTTATCCTGGCAGTTGTTTCAAGACTTACCTTTTGAGACTAAGCAGTCCAGACCGTGGATGATACACTCTGCAGTGCTTACACTGTTATGCAACACAGGAGGCCAAAATAGAAATGGTGGCTAGAGTCAGAAGGTTTCTTTTTGCCTGCTAAAATAACCCAGTTGTGATTCCCAGTCTCCTGCCTCTCAGTTGGGTGTTTTCTTTTCTGAATCCCTCAGTTCTGCTTTCCCTGAGGGTTACTCAGTTGTAACCATTTCATGCACTCTGACTGTTTATCACCTGTCTCCCGACCAGCATTTGGGAGCACATGAAGTGTTGGTTTGTACTCCTTCGGTGAAAAGGCCCGATTGCTGGTAATTACCCCAGCTTTGAGGGGTTTAAGTTCTTTCCCATTACCTGTACTTGAACAATTTGTTACATGTTTCAGTGTGAATATGTGCATATACATATCTTCATAATTCAGTTTAACTTCTTGTAACACTAAACCCGAGCTGCTGGAGAGGCTGAAATGACATCAGCAGGCATGGCATTGCTCATTTTTTAATTAGACAGTGTGTCTTTTTTTCATTTTGTGGATTGCAATTTGTCTAATGACTCATTCTCTTGCTGCTTTATGCAAAGTATTTGTGGGCTGCTACATTGTTATATTGTTCAGTAGTAGGCATTTTATTGAACTGAGATGCCACTTCAGTTTGTAAAGACTTGGATAAAACTATGATTGTTTTATGACTCTAGTGTCACCACCTGGTTGCTGACGACAGCACTGTTGTCTTCTGGTTTGTTCTCAACAATTTTGAGACAGACATGAGTTAAGCTGTGTAACTGTTTGACTGTGTGTAGCCTTAAAGTTTTCTGAATTACAATGTAGTCACTTTGTTTCTCCTTCTTGTGATTTGATTTTGGGAGCAGCAGGCACAAGTCAAAAAGCCTTAATTAGCTGCATCACAAGCTAATGGTGAGCACGGGAAATAATTGTTCTTCCCTGGCTCCTGTCAGCCAAGGGCTGTGGTGGTTTAAGATTAGCTGTCACTTACCTTTGCCACAGACAAATAGGTGCTTTAGCTTCCATCAAGATGAAATAAAACCAAAGCTTAACATTATCAGCGTTGTTTCAGCAGATGAGCAGTTTTGCACTGCTGCTTTTTAAAAAAATTCCTAGTAAGGCTCACAGAATTGCTCTCTCAGCCTCACATTACTTCCAGACAATGTTTAAAGATAAATGTTCATAATGTTTCTGTGTTAGAGTACTGTCAGCAAATGTTCCTAAGTTTTATCAGCTGAGAGGTTTGTCAGTGTGTGATCTATATATTACTTAATTTTTCTGACCTATGTCAGTGTAAGAAGTAAAAAAGATCAATTATCTTTCTGAACAAGCTGCTTCAATAATGGAAATAGGTTGCTAAGTGGCTTGCAGTTTAGAAACAAACTAATTGTGCTCCTTGCTCAAAGTTCAACAGATTTTGTTTATAGTTGGTATAATTTCCTAGAAGTGTGCAGCTGGAAATGAATCCTTGGTGTTAGGGGTTGTTTTTTTTTCCCCCTAGCATCTCTGAAATAGATGAATATTTACTTAGACAGGTTGCTGGCTCTGAGGCTCTAATATTAGCTCTTCAGTTTAGGAAATGGATTGCAACTGCCTGCCTTTTATAAACAAA
The DNA here is from genome assembly GCA_013398955.1 of Callaeas wilsoni. Classification (NCBI taxonomy): domain Eukaryota; kingdom Metazoa; phylum Chordata; class Aves; order Passeriformes; family Callaeidae; genus Callaeas; species Callaeas wilsoni. The sequence goes on along the minus strand of VWPU01009939.1, from coordinate 68,830 downwards.
TTACTCTTTTTGAAAAGGTGTTGGGAGGGTATGCATCATAAAATAAACTTATGCCATTATGTGATGATCAACACATTACATACAGCTAGTTTTGTTTCTTTCAATGTATCTGCTTGGCTTTTAAAAATTTCTAACACATGCAGTCCTAGTTGGTATTTTGATGATACTGGTTCTAAAAATCTGTACTTGAAGATGACAACTTGTTCTAATAGTTTAAATAAATTGCTGTGTTTCCTAGTGTATCCAAAATGGCATATAGAACCTCCAACTCAAAGTAAAGAAATCCTACATAGATGACTTCCCTTTTATTCTAGAATTACATACAGTTAAACTTACATTCTTGCAGTATCCTTATTTTCTGCTATGCTTTCTCATTTTAGCAATTTCTTTTATTAGCTTGCTTATTTTATGTTGTATTTTATTCATAAAAGGAAAGCAATTTTAATGTTAGCTGAGCATACTATTCAGAAATTCATAAAGCTGTAGATGAATTTTAAATTTTATGCAAGGGTTCACAGAAATCTAGATTACTTCTGAGGGATATTAAAGATTAAGTTGTGTACATCCTTTTGGTTTGCAAGTCAGCTGTTGGGTATGGCTCTCTCGCTCTTTTTAAAATAAAATTAAATCATGGTCTCCTTCTCTTGCATATATTTGAAAAATGTCATTGATCTTTTGCTTGCAGTTGGCATCCTCAGCTGTTCTGCTGGCTGCTGGCAAAATTGGAGGTTGTTTAATTTAGGATCTCCCTCTAGTGGATCTGCTGGAGCCGAGGCACCGTTGAGCTCGCAGGGATGGGCTTTTTGTCCTTCTGATGAGTTCAGAATGCAGACCGAAAAAATCTCTGAAGTCAGGAGTAAAGGCTTTCCTGCAAGTGGCAGCTTTCTGCTAAAAAAACAGTGTGGGTTTGTCTCAAAGGACTCGGAAGCGATGGCTGCCCTGTCAGTGAAACTGCTGCAGACGCTCTGCAGGTTTAGGGTTTTATCCTCCCTGACTTACAGGACCGATCAAATGAACAGCCTGACTTCCCGTATGGTTGAACTCTGTTTATTTAAATAAATGTCAAAGTGGTCTAGCTCCATTCTGGTTGGGATGATTGCATTAGCAAACCCTGTTTTCCTGCTGGCTAGCTGGGCAGATTGTAGGCAACTTGTAAATCCAGAAGAGAAGGACGACGTAGGACTGCATTTTCTCCTGGAATTTTAAAGAGTCAAATACTGCAGATTCCTGCCCCACACTGTTTCAGAAATGCACTAAAAGTGAACCAAGGTTTTTTTCTGGCACTCATTTGGGAAAATTTTGAAAGACTTACTACTCATTACGTTAAATACCTGTTTGATGTGGTCAAAAATGACACCTTCATCAAATGACAAGTGCATGTCATCAAGTTTAAGAGGTCAAATGAAGAGGATTTCTGGCTCTAAGGCTGTGTGCAGTGTGTTCAGATATTCAGTAATTGTTCTTGTCTGGAGATGATGGCTCTGTGCAAAGGTTTTGCATTGCATTACAAAGAAAATTTTCATATCTGCATTAAGTAGGGCTCATTGTTGCAATCAAAGTGGTTCTGGAATGAGAGAAAAGCTTCAATGAAGGGAAATTAGACGGCTGAGAATTCTGTGATGTGTGAGACAATGGATTATTTCTTTGAAGGAATAAGGTCATGTAAGGGAAGCTTGTGTTGGGAGGAACAAAGGAGTATCATACCCAGTTTTGCTGCAAAAAGCACCTTCTAGTTCAGCTGGAATCGGTGTTGCTTTGTGTGGCATCTGTCTTCAAACCTCTGGGAAGCCTTGCTAAGAGAATAAGAAACTAAGTGTGAGGTTTATAGATGTGCAATTTGCGTCTGAGGAGGTCCTTGGAGTTGTTTGTTGCAGAAGATGAAAGCGGCGAAAGAACTGAAGGAAGGATGTCACAACAGTAAATAAGTCTCTTTTAATTCTTTTTAATAGAATTACATAGATGTAAGATTTGTGATGCTTTTTGTACTAATCTGTAGCAGTTATATATTGGTTCTTGAAAAGATTTTGGAATATTCTGGATATAAAGGCAAGGTCACGAAGGGCTTCAGTGAATCTGTTCTAGTATTGCCTTAGATCACAGTTTAATTCATAGGAAGATGGAGAGGAAGAAAAAGAAACAGAGGTTTTTTTGTTTCCAAGGTCTCATCATTTTTTTCATCTGACCTTGGTGGGGAAAAAGCCCCTGTGGTTTAAATTTTTTTAATTTCTCTTGAATTAGTAACTATAGAAGTTAGGTTGTCCAGTTATTAAATAAACAAATCTTTATTCACAGCTGTATATTGATGTGCAGTCCTTTCTCTTCCAGCAGAGTTAAGTAATTAAATCCTTGCTGACAGGGGAATGCACTCAAATCACGGATTGAATAATTCAGTATCTTTGGGAAATGCAAACTGAAACAAAAATTGGGGTTGCCTAATTGGAATATATAGGGAGACTACAGAAGACTGAAATGAGAAAAGTATACGTGGAGCTCGGGGGGGGATCTCAGATGCTTTTCTTTGTACTGTTTTGGTTCATGTCATGCTAAAACTTGTTTTGGGAGATGAAAAATTCTACAGCAGTGAAGTAATTATGCTATACCTGTACCTCTGGAACAGGCTAACAGGCTGTCAGCACTCCTTGTCAGAACAGGAGTAACATGATGGTACTATTATTACCTGCATTGTCAAAAGTTGGGTAATATCTCTGGTCTTGCTAGCAAGATTTTTCCCTTCCTTTTAAATTTGGGATTGATTAAATAGTTTTTCAAGGTCATGACTAGGTGTTTATAATAGCTAATACTGATTTATATGCCAAAATGTTGACCTGCAGGAAGTTTTACCTGTCTATTGGACAGAGTACTTCCTCTTCATTATAACTGCACATAAGATTATTGAAAGCATCATCAGTGTTAGTTGTGGTGTTTGGAAGTGGAGAGAGTTGCTAAGTTTTCAGAGTTACACAAACTTTTAAGGGTTGCCCGTATGGCATTTCTAATTTTTTTTTTGGTTCTTCAGAATTAGTGGTGTATCATGTGAAAGCATTCAATTTAGGTGAACAACCTGAAGAATTTAATTTAAATCTGGTAGCTGGTCTAAACTGCATGGCAAATATAAATAGAAGTACATTAATTTATGGATAAGGTTTTGTTTAATGAACACAGAGGAATGTCAGCATATTTTACTGCTGAGGGTTTATAGTGTTGTCTTTAGAAATATTATTAGTAGAAGTTGTAGATAGATTAAATCTGCCTTTTGGGAGCAGGGTGTTTTCATAAAAGTCATGAAGATAGTTGTGAAATATACCTTTGTTAGGCTCATTTCTGTAGTATTATACACCAGTAGTGACAGTCATCACCTATATCATTGCTTTTTAAACAAATTCTGTCAGAACAGGGGGCGGGAGGCAGTGAGAAGTATCCCACAGTAGATGGTATTGATAGATTCAACTTCAATACTTTGCTCCTTTAAGTTGGTGCTATTGTCATTTCATTAAGCAACCGCAGTTCCCTGCTGGGTGAAGCTTTGTTGTCCCCGAGCATCAAAGGATGGCAGAGGGAAACTGGGAGCTGCTGAGGTCCCCAGCACATGGATGCTGAGCCAAGCCTGGCTCCCAGGTTATCAGTGCCAGGTTCCCAAGGCACTGCTGGCACTGATAGGAGGCTTACCTCTGCTTAAATTCCTGTGTGTGTTTTAATGAATATCTTTGTTATTCTCGTTGCCTTTTATGACCTTGATCGAGTTAAAAGAGCTTGTGGAGTGAAGTGGAAAGTGTTTCCCCTCAAGATTAGAGTGATGAGTGAATTAACTCAGCTGAAGGTGCTTCCAGAGTGGTAACTGTGAGTGGTGTTTGAAGGAAAGGGAAGTCTTGGCTGGAAGGTGATTCACCCAAACAGAAGTTTTGACAATGCTGTCACTTGTTGATGCCCTAGTTTTTGGCCATCATAGTTTTCCATATAAACCCATAACACATGTCCAGGGTTTGAGGAGTGACGTGGTTTTGGTTCTGCAGAGGGCTGGTTAGCAAATCTCCCCAGTCTTTGTTCTGGCATGGCCTGGAGCAGGACAGGCTCTGAATGGGAGGAGCTGTAGACACATGAAAGAGGGATACTTCACCATAGTTGTTGTTCTTATTGCTTCCTGCACAAATCTCTGAAAAGCCTGCTTTCCATTCATTCAGAAAACCTTTAACCATTTAGTAAAACACTTATTTTTTTAATTAAGTTCTTATATACCCTAACAAAAATACATCTTTTTGGCTGTAGCTTTGAACTCTTGCCTGGGGTGTGTGGGCTTTGCTTAGTAGGAGTATTCAAACTGTCCTTAAAGAAAACATTTTCTAAAGATTGTAATTAGCCAGTTCACTTATGTTTATATCATATACATGTATAAATAAACTTGCTGTCCACTTTCAATCTTTGAAAAGACTTCTAAAAGACAAGTCATACTTTAATTTGGATATCAGACTGTATAATTAGAACATTGCTTAGTTTTGGCACTAACATACTGAGAAATGAAAGAGTGGAAATTCTTGGTTACTGAGCTGTTTATATAAACAGTTTCTCTGGGGAGAAAATGGAGATCTTCACCTCAAACTACAATTCTTCTGTGTGATAGTTGACCAGCTTTACTAGATTTATTCAAAAATTAGGGCTTGTCTTTTAATGCTGTACTCTGAAGCACAGTAATTGCAGGAGTGAGGTTTTCTGTGTGGTTTTGCCTTCTTGAATTAGTGCCGGTGGGGTTCTGAGAAAGATTTCGCATGATCTGGCTGCCACTGGTCCCCCCAAACCCCATTTCATCCGTCCTTGTGTTACCAGCTCCCAAGTGAGCCCGTCCAGCTAAATGAACACACGCTGGAGCTCAGTGTATGACTTGCAGGACCTGTGTTGTGCCAATCTTGAGCAGCTGATGCTTGGGGTTTTTTAGGGCTATAGGAATGTGATATTTTCAATGTCAGCCAGTGTCAACACTGATAACGTACAATGCAGCTGGCATTAAAAGAAGTGGAGTAGGGTGTGGTGGGACACTCCAAAGCAGACGAGGTGATTGAAAGACTGAAGCAACAGAGGAACAAAAGGCATTGAGGGAGGACAAACCATGTTTCCTTCTCCAGCTTGCCAGTTATGTTTTCAGAGGGTTGTGCAACTGAAATTGGTTTGACTTTTGAATAGAGATACAAGGTAAGCAGTCAGTTAGGGCTGAAAAGCAAAGTTAAGGAGTTTGATAAACTACAACTCTGGTTGTGGTTTAAAAGGGTGATGTTGGGGATGCTTGCTTTGGTTCAAACAGTCCCCAGCAGTCTGATGTTGGTGCCACCTTAATTGTCTGTGTGACTGCATGAACAACCAGGGCTAGCTCTGATCTAGCTGGTGGAAATGTTTCATGCAGGCTTTTTTTCCTGGGATTTTTAATGTGTTAGATTTCCAGTCCATCTCTCACCACGCAGTTGCCTGAACTGTCGTAGAGGAAGGGTGATGCAAAGGTGAGAATAAGCTGAAAAACAGAAAGCACTGAAACTGGAATGGCTGCTGAACAAATTAGTATGAAATTATATCCTCTGTCTGTCAGAGTGTGCTGCAGAGTGCACCATCTGTGCTTTTTTAGAAAAAGAGAGATGTTAGGTTTTCTTTAAAACTCAGAATGAATAGACCATTCAGCCTCATGTCTCACTTGGCTTATATTGGCTTCTGAAGATAAAGTGATCCTGTAGGAGGATCAGAGTTCTTTTCCAGGCAGTATCTGAGTATTTCTCTTGGGGGTTGATGTTTCTGAAGTATCTTGAAGTGTTCAAAAGCCTCTGAGAGAGTTTTTTATTAGCTAGTTCCTGTTTATTTAATATACCACCTGTCCTGCTACCCAGGCAGTTGTATTTTAGCAATGAAGTGGTAATCTTGGGTTGCTGTAATAAACCTTCTAGGATAAAACATACTTTTCCACCTGGCATGTGCCTTTAACTTTCTGATGTTCATTAGCAGGATGGTTGCAGAGAGAAATTCGACGAGAAAACAAGACAGGTGACTTGGGAGCTGAACTTTTTCTTTCTTGAAAGCCTTTGGTATATTCAGGTTGCATTTCCTTGAGGCAAAACATGTGTAAGAAGTACGAGAACCACCAGGTTAACTGGCAGCAGGTGATTTTGTTCTGTCTCCTGTGTGCATAGCTGTGAAAGAAGCCCATCGCTGGAGTAGGTTGGACAAGTTGACACTGACTTGGCTTGCTCCTGGTTGCCTTGTGCAGAATTGATGGATAACATGGTTTGCTGAATGAGAGTGCTCTGGAACAAAGTTTGAGGCTGCAAGAACAGGTTTTCTCATGGCTAGGCTGGTTGGAATGAGCAGTGCAGGTGAAGGTTGGTGTTTGCTTTCTGGAGGTGTTGGCTAAAGAAGGACTAAGGTTGAACGGTTGGAGAGTGGTGGTCTGCATCCAGCTACTGCAGCATGGTGATACCTTCTTCGAAAAAACCTGTTAAATACTCTTAAAGATTAAATGGGTGGAAGCTTGAACTTTTCACTTCTACTGCATTTTCAGTACAAAATAGTTCTGGTTGGTATATGGACACATTATGGCCATTTCTTTTTATTTTCGTTATTAATTTTTAGATCAGCGTGTTTCTTTCTGAGGAACCGAATGGGAATTTCATCATGTATCTGATACTTCTTAAAGTGTTGCTTGCAGTTTGCAGCTCAGGCTGTGAGCCTTGACTTACTCCAAGTGTTCTGTTGGGCACGGCAAGCAGCAGCGGTGGTGTTTATAGCACCTTTAACTGCTGCTGGATTGTGTCTACTTGTAAAAGTCCATGAAAGGCTGCAGCCTGGTGCAGGCAGCAAATAGCCCAGCTGCCTGGGAGCTGCAGTCATGGATTAATGGGCATTCAAGCCTTCCACCTGTCACACAGGGGAGAGGAGAGGGGGACGTGCGTCTTACGGAAGTTTTAAAGCTGAAAGGTTTTCCAGATGAGCCATACGGCCGGTGCTTCTACTTAATGATAATTCAATTATTAATTTATCATTGCAGTTAAATATTGTGCATTTAAAATACTATAGGTTTATACCTGTGAGTGTCTCTTGGAGATACTTCAAGAGAAAATAGTACATCCCCAGCAACATCAAGCCGTTAGGTATAAGGGCCTAATGCTTGCTGAAAGAATGACTAAGGAAGACACCACCTCTGTAGTACATTGCCTGCTTTTATCTTCCAGAAAAGTTCCATTACTTTCTGTAATTGTAGGGTACATAGATCATGTACATTTTTATAATTTTCATGATTAAAGACCACAGTGGGCACAATAGTGTGGTGTTCTGAGGAAATGAACCTTTTTGTATGGCTTTTGAACAGGGCACTTGTTTGCTGTGTCTGAAGCGAGTTGCCTGTCCTTGATGTGTCAGTGTATCACACATGGTCTTTCTGTGGGTTTGGGTGACTTTCCCAAGTTCAGATAGGAAAAAATTTTGCATTTTGGTGCTTGAGATAGGGAAGACCTCATGACAACTCCGTCACTCTAACAAGTTTGGTGGAGTATCAGTGAGAAATTACTGCTTCGCTCTGGGGTATTTTCAAAACTCGACATTTTAATTGATTTTAATTCTTGTTTCTTATAAATTCCATAATCTTGAGCATAGTTATAGCCTAAATAATTTCTTGGGTTACTGCCTGTTTTGACAGCAGCAATGCATTCATGGTGCTCTGTATTGCATTCCATACTTCTTCATTGTTCACTTCTTTTTACACAGTTTTGTGCTGTAAGTACATTCATGATTAAAACAGTAAAGCTTTTTTGTTTCTAGAATACTGATCTCCCATAGACAATTACTTAAAAGTTGTATGGTTCAGAATTTCCCATCAGTAAAGGCTGAAGATGATTTTGCACGACCTTCCCTTTTGCATCTCTTGTGCTTAGCAGAATTCAGAGTTTGTACATTGGTTATATGTCCCCATTCCTTTGGACACAATACTTACCTATCCAAAAAAGGTCTTTGATCCAAGTTGAGCTGAAATCTGAGTAAATTTTGGTGTGAGCTATAGAAACGTGCTTTATCTTCCTTCTCTCGATGTGGTGATACGGTTCTGATGGTTTTTCTCCTGTTCTTCTGTTCTTTCCTTTTTCTTTTTTCTCCCCCTTTTCCAGTGTTCTATTTAGGTGAGTGTTTTAATTTTTTGAGCCTTTCCTGCTCCTCCAAGAGTACTTGTTCATTGTTTTAAGAATAATTCAGACTTGGAGTGCTTTTCAAAGCTTTTGTCAAATTCCATCATATATAAAGTTTGTTTTGCATTTCTGTGAAACCTTTCCATCCATGTGAAATAGATTCATTCTGCAGATGCGTGAGATAACATTGTACACGCGTGAGGTTGCAGTTTTTATTTGCTGCATTACATTGTTGAGCTTGTTTGGCTTAAAAAGCAGAAGTGAGCAGTTCTTAAAATGTTGTGTGATGGCTGGCCTTTTTCTTTGATTTTTTCCTTTTTTTGCGTGGTAAAAATTCAACCCATTAATTTATGATCTGTCTTTGCTCTTAGGTCCTACATTGCCTCGACAGAATTCACAGCTTCCCTCTCAAGTACAAAATGGTCCATCACAAGAAGAAATGGAAATCCAGAGAAGGTATGGTATTAAAAGTGAACAGCTGTTCCTTCCAAGGAAGTGGTAACTCCTTGAATGACAAGAAAATAAATGTCAAGGACTTAGAATTGCTCTCCTGCATGAGGGCAGTGTTTGTATGTGCACAGTTTTCATTAGTGCAGCTCTGTAACAACTTTGTAGCTGGATCCCTTGCTCATCCTCTCCACCCATTCAAACAATGCAATTGGAATTGGCATGCCAGGAAAGAGTTGGAGATCAGAGGGGAAGCCTTGGGAGATTTCACTGCTGTCGTTTTCAACCAGGCTAATTAATTTTCCAGTGACTGTTGTGTGTTCAGTTTTTGATACTGAAAAAAGCAGCAAGCGGGGAAGGAAGTTTTAGAAGCAGAGAATTGAGTCATCACGAATGACAAGGTTTTTGTCCTGAATGTGGATGTACTAGATCAGAACATTCTATTGAAAATCTTGTTTACCTTTATGCTGTATTCTTTAGCAAAAATCCTTAATTTTCTACTTTTAGTGTATAAATTTATGGAGCCCTTAGCAGTTTAATTTTCAGCTGGAGCAGTGCTGGTTATATCTGTGCTGCCCTCAGTGGCTAGTCTGTGCTCCCCTGACCAGCTGGTGCTTCCTCCAAGCTAAGCTGTTCCATTGAATTTCTGTCCCTGTGGGATATTTTTCAGGCCCATAGCGTTTTGAGTGTACGGGGGTTTTTTTCCATTCCTTTTAATAATCATTCTGTATTGATGAAGTGCCCAGTTTCTAGGAAGCTTTGTGGTTGTCATATTCCCACTTTTGTTTCGTGGCAGTATGGGGTGGTGCTGTGGGGTGAGTGTCTGGGTTAGGGGTGTGTGAAATGCCCAAGTCTTGCAGGACAGTGCTGTCACACTGGGCTAAGTGAGAACAGTGAGACCTTGGGCTGTCCCAAGCTCACTGCCTGTGGTGCAATCCTGGATTATTTTACCATCAAAATACTCGCAGGAGATTAGCTGTTCCCTTCCTGAAGGGATGCTGGGAGTGATTTAGGTCACATGCAGAGCAGATACAGGGGACAGGAGCCTTGACTAAATGGGAGGTGGTCCAGCCTGATGGTGTAAATGCACCTAATAGCTTTTTGTGGTAACTGAAGAATGCTTCAACATGTTGGGTCTAATTAGCACTCAGTTTTTTTCTATTTTGATATTTGCCGTTTAGTTTGTTTATGAAAAGGTGAGCAGAACCAGATTGCTAATTTGGGAATAATTCATTTGATAAACTAGCTTTATATGTTGAACAAAGAGTTGACATCAAAATTAGTTGTACTTGTCTCTTTTCTTCTGTGTGTTCTTAAATCTGAGCAAGAATCACTTTGTCTGAAAGTTAACTTGTTTAAAAACAAATAGCAAGAAGCTCATTACAAATTTGTCCGTTTGATGTGTTTATGTGCAAGTTTGCTGTCATGATAAAAGTCTTTTATGTCACTTCTTTTGACAGACTTCTAAAAAGCCTTTTTTCTTTTGATAGTTTTTTCTGTCCTACATTAGTGGCTTTTAGTATTTTTATTTCCTGTCTGTTCCTTTGGAAGGCTGCATTATCTGAAATTTATAATGCTGAAATACTTTTGAGAGAAGCACTGTTGTTGTGCTGCCCTGTATTAAGAGCTCTGAAAGTCTCTTGAAATTTTTGGTATGTGAATGGCATCCTGTATGATGGCATTCTTATGGCTTCGCTTTTTTGATCAGTGTGCTCTACGTGTTTCCATTTAATGTAATGTCCTCTTTGAAGTCTGGTCCTGGGTTTGATTTATTTTCTCTGAAACAAGGATGGAGCACTGGAATGAGTGTTTAATCATGCTGCTAGACAGATTGTCCGTGGAAAGACTATTGCTGTTGTGTCATTAAGCTTGAGAAGAACATGTAATTTTGTTAAAACGTTTCACAAATGCTTCTTCAGTCTCATTACTCCTGTAACTACATGGTTATAATAAAGTTCAATTAACTCCAAGCTGGAACTTCTCTTCTGTAGTAACTGTCTTGCAGCTTTCAGACTGTAAGAGCAAGAGTTACTACCATAATGTAGAGAGTAGTAAATAGTTGGGAAGAAAAGGTTTAAGTATATATTACTTTTACCATATCTACAAGTGACATTTCCAATCTCAGTAAAGGGTAAAGGCAGTGTGGGCAGACTTGAATCCTGTGGGGAGCAGTAAGACTACAGGGAATGCAAGAAATGGGAATAAATGTTACTGTGTGGGAAGGAACGTGGGGTTTGTGATGGATCAGGAGAAAGGCTTTGCCAAGTCTATGGCTTGTGAAGTGTGTGTCTGTTGGGTGGGGTTTTTCTTTAAAATGTGGCTTGATAATAGTTGTCTTTGAGTTCTGCTCTCATATCCTTCCTCTTAGGTGTACCTGGATTTAGCAGTGTGTAACTGGCTCCCTTGTTAACTGCAGGAAAACGTTTTTTAAATTATTCTAAGCTGAAGAAAAATATCTGCTTGCATGAAAATTAAAGTTGAAAAAGGGACCCTGTGGAGGTCTAGTCCAACCCTCTGCTCAGAGAAGGACTAATTTCAAAGTTAAATTATGTGGCTTGTAGCTTCAGGGTTTTCCTGGGCAGAAATAGAAACATTTCTTCAGAAATATTTTGCCAAAGGACTGACCAGTGAAGAGTGGCATAATAAAGAGAGCTCTTCAACGGATCTGATGTTTTCCTGTGCTTTTATAACCAGTGCTCAGGAATCTTGGGAAAATTGGGAACTGAAGAGTGAAATTAGATCACTGCCAGCAGAAATACATTATTTTGGTTCAGAGATTTTTCTCTATTTTAGAAAGGATTTAGATGCCTTACATTTTGGGTAAAAGTGCTAAAGCAGTAACACTACTTTGTTTATTTTGCTGCATAGATATTTGTATTGCTTGAATATTTGTATTGCTTACTGTGCAGTGATAGTTTCTAAAGCTGCTAGGACCAGATGTGCCATCTGAAACACTGAGGTTTTTATGAGGCCAGGATTACACTTAAGGTGTAATGAAGTAGTTTTTTCTGGTGAATTGGTAACTTTGTTACTGTCTTTTAAGAAACCTTAACACGTGGCGGATGCTTTCCCTCTCAGGAGTACTTGAAATTAGCTGTAATTTTCCTTAACTTGCACACACTTAAGTACAGTAATAACAAGCTTTAAAACACTCCAGCTTCCATTTTTGATCCTCAAAACTGAAGGGATATTTTGTTCTGTGGGTTGTTTTTTGACTTGTCAGAGTGATGGCCAGGCGGTGTTTTTAAATTCCACTGATTGATAATGAGCCAGCTTCAGTTGACATATGTATTTGTTAATAACTTCAGAGTTACCTAATGTCAAAGACCATTTTAAAATACAAGATTAGTTCATGGCATGCCTCTGTGTGCTACTCGTGCATGTAAATTTACCTTCTCTCCCAGCCGTGGTAAATATATTGTCAGCAATATGAGTCACTGAGCTGGTATCTAATATGACGCTTGGGAATTTAATGAGTTAATGTTTATAAATAACTTCAAACTGGTCACCGCTTCATAAATAAAGAGACCAGGAGCTCCAGGAACAGAGGAACTGTACCGATAATAAGGAATGATGAGGGTGTACAAGCCCCCTGCTGTCCTTCAGGGACGTCAGGGACCAAAACTTGACCGAATTCTTTCGTAAGTACTTGAAAACAATACAAGTCTGCGAAAACGCAGCAGCAGAATATTAAGGGGCACTTGTAATTGTTAAATACTAAAAGTTTGCCCACTTTTAGGCTTAGTTTGCTTTGTAATGATGCTGTTAAAGAAAATGCGATGTGTGCCTGTGCTAGAATACAGTATTGATACGGTGTGGTTTTCATAACATCTTGTTGAAGGATTCTTAGTTTTAGTGCAGGTTCGGAGACTGTCAAGGGTAGCAGTTTCTTATTCACGAAGAGACTTGAAGGCAAGATTTTTTTTTTATAGATTAAAACCATTTGCTAATCTTATTTTTTAGCTACAGTAAAATATTCCCCCCCCGTAAATTAGCAATCATTACATACTCCTGAGCTGTTTTAGAAACATGTAGAAATACTAGGAGAAAAAAAACTTGCATCCTGCAGTTCAGTATCAGTGTAGCTATTGTAATTTAAAGGGAGGAAAGTTTGTCCATGGCTTTGTATCCCTGGTAGCCTTGTTTCTACTGATTTCCCACAGCCTGTAACCTTTCCCTAGTCAGTGGCCAGATGTACAGCTTCCAGTTTTCCTGTGCTTCTGAAATCGTGCCGTTTATCCAACAGCTTCTTTGGAGGAAGTAGGATTTCTTTAAAAGGCAGATGGATTGATTAGATTATAACTGAGCACATAGCTCTAATCTGAGATACACATGAATATGATGGACTCGTTGGCTTTTTGGTTTAGGATTTGACTGGTCAGTACAATCAGTCATGTGGTTGTATTTTGTGTAACTGTGCATGTTACAGAATTTGCATGACTTTTGCATCCCAGAAGCTTGATTTAGATGGAATCAGGGGTTTTTAATGCCTAAGATAAGGGATTTTTTTTTTTTCCTTTTTTTAAATTTAAAAAAAAAAAAATAAAAACCAAACATGTCTCATTTTCATTCCATTTGTAGTAAAGTTTTCCCTAGTTCTGTCAAGTCTAGTTTTCAGACACTTACCTGGCTTTATGGATAGGTGTAATGGGTGCTGTGTGGTTGCAGCATAATTGTAGATGCTGATAACATTCAGAAGACTGAGAAGAGCACTCTTCCCATAGGCAGTATTCTGATGACATCGATAAAATTGCTTTGAAATCTTTCAGTTCTGTGGGGTTTTTTTCTGTTTAATGCAGAACGTGAAATTGGAATTAGAAGCTGTTCTACATTTTTACGGATTTTTGATTCTTATGGTTCCCTTTTATGCATTTGTGTTCCAGTTGTACTCACTGGAATACGCTACTGAGAGGGAGTTACCAATGAAAGTGGGTTTTCCTACTCCTGAGATTCTTTTTTTTTCTAAAATTCCATGAGTACAGGTGTCTTTCTGTGATCTAGCTTCTGCCAGGAAAGTTCATGTTCTGTTAGTTTTAGATAATATATTGAAAAGATGGAGATGAGGAAAATTAGGCTCAATGAGGTTTGATCCAAGAGCATTAATAGATCCCTTAGTCTGTTAGAATTCCTCTATCTAACACATTTCAGGTTTGTAGTTGTCTCTTCATGTCTATATCATGGTGGCCAGCTACCAATTTTTACTTGACTGTTAAAACCTAGTTCTTATTGCTTCCAGCTAATGCATTTTTATCTTATAACATAAAAGCTTCTTCTTAAATCCCTTTTGATCAAGGAAATGAAAGCCTGTTAATTTGACTTTGGTAACAGATAAAACATAGGACAGTAAACTGGACCCAGATAATATTTTCTTTGCAAAAGCAGAAAGGCTGTTCCTGGGCTTTGGTAAAGCATTTGACAGATACCAAGAGGGAATTTCCTAGTTAATGTGGAAGAGAGGAGGATTGCTGTGGAAGTGTGAGGAGCACAAGAACAGGCATCAGTGCACCAGTGGGGCCTGAAACGATCAAATTTGTTTTGGCGTTTTGCTGAACAAAGCAAGTCCTTGCTGCTGATGCGAGTTGAGATACATGAGAATGAAGGAGAACAGGAGGAGTTGGATGATATTTTGATGATCAGAATAGATTGAGAGTTCATAGTAGGTGTCCTGTTTTTAGAGGGGAGAACCACCAACCTGTAGACCCATACTACTAGTGTACAGGGAAAATCAAATAGACATTGGAAGTGTTACATGCAGTGGTGACTGATGGAGAGAAAGCTGCCTGAACACTGGAAATAGCTGTAAGGACCTAGATTTGTACAGTGTTTCAAAATCATCATACATATAGTCAATTACATGCATTTATAATTTTGCATTAAATTAAGTGTGAAGTGTTTGATACAAATTTTCAGAAAACAAACCATAGTTTGAAACAGTCTCACCTCTCACTGCTGCTTAAAGAGCCAAAGGTCTACAGCACTGTTTGGAGTGGCAGTAATTGTCAGTTCCAGAGCATAGACATAAACTCACTTTCCAAACCTCTGGCCTTTAACAGTCAGACTTGGCAGATCTACTGAGTCCCTGTTTCTTGCTTGCTGTACCAAGCTGACTAGGTCTGGTCTGGGTTTCTCTGACAGCATGTGCATTATGCTCAGGTAGAAGCTGTCCTGACAGTCAAGCACTTGACAGAAAATAAAGCTAACTTGGTAAGAGTTTTAGAGCAGGAGTTTAGTTTAGGTAATGCAAAGTGAATTTTATGCAGCTGAGATTGCTTAGGAAGATGCAAAGAGGTTAAATATTGATCACTTCTGCTGAGCTTATGTTACTGGTGCATCCGTGTACTTTTTATTTATGAAGATTCTCAGTCTCTGTGGAGGCTGCCTGTGTTTGATGTCAATATAGACTGCAAATTTCCAAGACGTGGATGTATTTTCTCTTCGTACATGAATTATGAAATTTGGGGGGTGGTGTGTGTTCATTCCATGGTACATAATGTGTAGGCACTGAGATATGTATTCAGTAGGTTTGCGTGACCATACAGGAGAGTGAGCTCTGTGGTAAATGCTGAATTTTGGAGTGATGAATAAATATTTAATATTAAAGACGGGAGAGCAAGTTTAATGCTGGTACTCCGATTTGATTATTCAGCTAAGTTCCTGCAAATTTGAGGAGCCATAATACACACACTTCCCTGAACTTGTGCAGAAGATGATGAGAGGATTAAACGATGAAAAATCAAGCTAGGAGCCGAGTTCAAAATAACGTGTCGAAGCACTTTTTTTCCCCTGTAAATAGTTTCAACAGTGGTAAAGTAGGTTGGCTGTGGCTGTGTCTACTTCTGTTGATGTGCGGGGAGCGCGGTGATGGCAGGGTAGCCGCTCTTGTGTAGGGGACAGCGTGCTTCAGATGGGGCTGAGGTCAGCCTGCATCTGGGGCTGGAGCCTGCGGCTCAGCCAGACATTGTGCAGCCTGTTTGCAGCCAGCTGCTCCGTTCCTTGCAGTGACTCAGTGGTGGGAGGAGGAGAGCCATCATGTGAGATGTATTCTAGTAAGTAGTGACTGTTGGATTAGATAATGCTATCTGTGCCCACATGCTGGGGCTAACAGCGTTTGAGAATAAAACTCAAAACATTGCTGTCTTCTTCGTTGCTCCGCAGTTTGAGGCAGGGTTAGAGGAGCTCGGAGCAGCCCTGGCAGCCTGGCTACATTGAGACTCTAGGTTGAAACTCAGTGGGTTTGGGTTGATGAGCTTTAATCGTAGCTGATATGATACATTTACTTTTAGAACTTTAGCGTAGTAGAGTTACTCCTAGATTTCTTGTTTACAGAACTTTAAAAAAACCCTAGTGAAGCACAGAAAGAAAGATGTGTGCACTGTTGAGTACTTTCTTATAGCCACATCTGGTTTCTTACACAGAATGTCTTAATGGTAACTTTCAGAACAGTAAGTGCAGAATATTACTGCAATATTTGAAGCCAGCAGTAGTCTGGCAACCTTCATGCTGCCTGTCTGGATGTCTTCCTTGTGTCTCTCTTCTGACACACCTTGTCATTTTAGAAAAAGTAACAGCACAAGCAAGAAACCATTTTTCAAACAAAGGAAAAAAATGCCACATGGGACGCAGAAAATCTCCCCTCAATTTTATGATTTTTAAGTCCACGTTGCTTTTTAATGACTCAAATGATGGTTTTTGGTGTCTTCTTTCAATACACGTTAGTTTTATCTTTTTCTCCCCCATTCTCCTTGTTTTTGTATCTTTAAGCAGACAAAACAAGGATAGTGTTCATATTGATCTTTCTGAGTGATTTGATGCCCTGCTTTGACACACAGTTTTTCTGCCAAGAAAGAATGAAATATTAAATTGGCATGTTCATAAATGATGACTAACAGCTGTCAAATATTATGTATTCTCTTCCTGCAGCTGACCTCTTCATTCAATGCAGCAAATACTTCAGTCAGGTCTGTTCCTCAAGATATTTTGTTTTCTGCAGGCTTTGTCTTGGATCTTTGTTTCTACAATGAGTTTTAAAATTAAATACTTCAAACAAGTTTCTGTTCATCTTTTAATGTCTGTCATTTCAGTGCCTGCCGAATTTGGATCTGATACAAAGATGCCTTTGTACTGTTCATGGAAATACCTCTGTTTTTAATGTATCTGGCTTTGTTACAAGAAGCCTTCCAGGTTCGTGGCTGAACTCTGTTATTCAGGTTGATATATGGGCTTCTCAGTGCAGTTTCCTATCATCTTTTTAGGAAAAAAATCCGATGGCTTGATCTCACAGCCAAGAGCAAAGCAAGCTAGTGTTAGAATCCTGAAGATTTATGTGAATGTACAGCACGACTTCCACTTGAGGAAACAAGGTGACCTGCCAGAGCAGGCAGCTCTTTGCTTTTGCAGACTGTTTCAGCTCTGGATTTGTTACTTGTAGGTTTTCTGCTCTTCCTGCCCTTGTGACAGAAGCTCTGTGTTTTGATACAATGGGAGTTTCTTCGTGTTTCAAGGCATCTTTGCTCTGGTGGAAGGAGTCTTTCCACAAATACAGTAATTCTGCTGCAGGTGACAAAGATATGGAGGCTTAGATGTGAAAAGTGTCCCAGAAAAGGGCAATTTCCCTCTGGCTAATAAGCCTGCTCTGAAACAGAATATTGTCTTACCAGTAAACACTGAAGTTTCTTCATCTAGTTTAGGTCTTTGTCTTCTCTTCAACCTGTATGGTCATGGCCATATTTTTACAGAATTAACTGAGGACTCTCAGTCTTTTGATTGACTATGTTGAGGTCCTTAGCAAAAGGACCAGAGGATCTCAGTCATTTACCTTCAGGAACAGAAACTAAAAAACCCACTTGTTCCCTTCCCCCTCCACAGTCCAGATCAAAAAATAATGGACAGTATTAATCTGAGATCGCTTCCTAGTTACCCATCACACACACTGGGTTTTGAATGAAGTGCAACCCCTTGCTAAATGGAGAGTGATCTCAGTGTGCATGTGGTGTTGGCTCATTTCATATAATAACAGGAGCTGAGCCAGCAGGACTTCTTAATTGTTGTTCCTTTTTATGATCAAGAGCAAGCCAGGAGGGCTTTGTGTGTACCTGGGTAAGTGAATTAGCTGCAATTCTGTTTTGCAGTTGTTGTGTAGGAGAAATTCTAAACACACCATCACAGAATGGGGGGGGGATTTTTTCAGCAGGGATGCAACAGTGTGTGCTTAATTTTGCTCTTTGCATTTTTTTTTTCTCCGTGTGTTATTTCAAGAATGTAGTCATGCTCCTGCTGCTTGGCTGCCCAAAGAACTGCAGGATTAATGCTCATATTAAGTCACAAGTTAGATTGCAAGTGTGATTCTTTCTTTATCCTCAGACAGTATCTCCCAGTCTCCATAACTGGACAAAAGTATAAGGGCAAGAGGGGAAGTAATTTTAAAAGCTGATGCAGTATTAAAGCAAGCTAATTTAAAAACAGCACCGCAGAAAAAAAAAAAAATAACCAAGAGCCTCCTCCAAAACACCCCAAAGTGAAGTTTCCCGAAATGCTTTTGACATGAAGCTAATTAAGATCCACAAAGAAAGTGTCATGAATAGTTTCTGTGATAAAGCTGGCAGCTATTCTGAGATTCTGAAGTTGACTCTGACTCTAAACGTGAGTAACAGTACCTTGTGTGTGACTGACATGTACAGTTCTACAGCAGTCTCAGCTATTTAATGCAAATTAGCTCTTAGATTTAGTAAGTCACACTTCTAAAATAGTTAGAATAATCACATTATCTTTGCATAATGAGCATTTCACTACGAGACAGCTTTCTGGGGCGTTTTGAGTACCTCTTTAGCTTTTTCAAAAGTTGTCCTGGTGGCCAGATGTGCTTTCTAAAACTGAAGGATTTTCAGATATTGCTTTCACAGAGTTCTTGAACTACCAGTCTTGACATTCAGACGTACTTTAATTTATGTGTGATGACTCTCCTTAATCTGTTAATGCTTTTATCTAATGTAACTTTGATTTCTGACAAAATTTTAAAATAAAATTACACTATCTAATGCTAGCTAAACAAAACCAGAGGGATTTAATGCAATTTTCTTTTTTTAAATAATCAAATGTGGTTTTAATCTTTTTAAGCTACCAACTGTAACACTTGCTAAGGTCTAGTGTGTAGTTCATGGAGTTCTTCCTTGCTTATTAAGTTGTGTTAAAGCAACTTGATTGCATTACTGGCATACTGATCTCTCACCTGTTCACCTTTTGGTTTGCTATTCAAAAGGTTTATTAAAATTGTTAAAATTACAGTAGAAATGTAGTGAGTTGTGAGGTCTGTTTTTTGGTTGGGTTTCTTTTGTTTGCTTGTTGTTTTTTTGTTTTTGTTTTTTTCTTTGTTGACAAAGGGATGCTTCAGTGATATATAATGAGAAATTATTCTCAACAATGGTGTATTTTATCTCATATG
Source organism: Callaeas wilsoni (assembly GCA_013398955.1). Taxonomy (NCBI): domain Eukaryota; kingdom Metazoa; phylum Chordata; class Aves; order Passeriformes; family Callaeidae; genus Callaeas; species Callaeas wilsoni. Next base: position 49,801 of record VWPU01009939.1, on the reverse strand, counting down.
TAAAAGATATGTTTGCAAGGTATTTTGCTGCCCTCTCTTGGTAGAGCATTTGTATTGGAAGCAATGTGCTCAACTTTGTTTACTGCAAAAAATTCTGGGTATATTTCTTTCATTTCCGCAAGAAATGCAAAATGAGGATTCTTTTCAAAAAAAAAAAAAGAAAGAGAGTTAAATACTGAGTCACTCAATATTTACTAAATAATGAGGGTTTTTTTATTCAGGTCCTGTGTGGATGAAAGTGGTTCTCACTGTCTTTCATCCAGATCTTATTCGGTAGCCAATATAATTTGATAGGGTTCATTACCAGTTGAAATAATTTTTGCTTCAGATTAAGTTTAAACACTTAGATGCATTTTGTTATGACACAAACCCTTCTGGGCCAGGCCGAACACCTGGAATACTTTCCTCTGCTGCTCTCCCATCCTCTGGGTATCCCTTGGTTCAACAGCTTCTGTATGATGGAATTTCTGTTTTCTAAATGATTTCCCATGGTTGTTGAGGTTTTTTTTTTCTATTGGCTTTTTCCTACTCTTCCTTTGAATCCCTCTGGCAAGGAGTTCCACAGCTCATCTGCCTGATGTGCAGAGGTCTTCTTTTCTTTTGCTCTTTCTCTCATTATTTGCATCAGATCTTTCCTCCCAGCTGTTGTAAAGGGGTGTCCTCATCACTCAGGATTTCACAGAGCTCCAGTTGTCTTTCCCAGAATGCACAATTCCGGCTTTTAAAATTATTTTTAAATGGAAGGCATTGAGTACATTTGATCACAATGTTGCTGCTCTTCGAATCTTTTCAGTTCTGCTGTTCTCCCTGGTTTGGGGTGGGAGCAGGGATACAGGAGTTGTGAGGCAGGATGGTGCTGTTTCTATAGGGCTCTGTAATCCTTTCTTGATGTGCGGCATCTGCTTGATGTTTTTGAGCAGGACACGTCAATGAATGGATGTTGTTGTAGAACTGCCTGTTGTAACCCTGATACCTCCCTCCTGAGTCCGTAGGCAGCTCCAAGTCCAGCACTTTGTATATGGATTTAGCAGATATTTCCCTCTCTCTGCCCTGCCTCACTTCAGTTGAATTTTACGTGCCAATTTTATTCCCAGCTTAGTTGGAATTAGAAGATCCATCAGTAGTTCTCATAATCAGCCATCATCCTTGCCACCCAAAATACCTTAATATTATTAAGCTTTATGATGAGCGCCTCGCTGTTTCTTTTCCAGGTTGCTTATGAAAATAAGAAATGGCAGAGCCTTGGCAATGCTGCCCTTGCGTGAGGAGTGACCTATATTGAGCTTCTATTTCTGTAAAGAAATAAAGAACTTAAGCAAAAGAAATTTTCTGGCAGTTGCTTGATGTGTTGTTAAACCCAGGGAATTGATACCTTCCAGTATTATAAACTAAATATAACGTGAAATGCTTATGATCCCAAATGCCGTATCTACATTTTAGTTTTAGGATGAACAGAGTGTACATTTCTAGGTAGAATATGCTCATTTCTGGCAAATGAATGCAAAAGAATGACGAAAATAAACAAAGCTGCTTTGGAATCTGTCAGTGTTGTCTTCTGCTCTGAATAGCCTTTTAGATACAAACATGTGCATCCACCTCTCCTTTACCAAAAAAAAAAGGATTTAAGGACTTTAACATGACCAGGGTGAAGTTAGCCTTGATGAAAACCCTGTTTTCCTCTAATAATAGATTTTATCTGGAGGGCAAAAAGAGCACATAATCAAATCGTACAGTGCAGAGCAAGCAAAAATGTAACATCAAAAATATTTTTAATACCTCTTGCGGCATAAATTTCTGTGGTTTATATTATATTCTCTTAACATTTGTAGAACTCCTCTACTGGTTCCAGATATGTATGGGTCAATCACCAGACTTTTTAGTGGACTTCAGAGGCAGAAAATCACGCATTTACCAAGCTGAGTGGCAGCTCTGATTTTGCAGTGACTGCTCTTACAGCTTTGCTGTATGGCTGAGGGAAGAACTGGTGAAGGAGCAGAACTGGGTTTTTTTGCTTCTGGTGGGTAATGGATTGAGTAGTGAAAAAAGTCCTTTTGTTGTGCATAACTGGAACTTACTTGATTATAGCAATCATGAAATTTCAATATTTATAATTTTTTTTTGTTAGTAAAGGAAAAACACTGGTCTGAAAACCAGATGGGATTCACTAACAATAGTTCATGGGCTGGAGTTTGCAGTTATGCTGGTATTTTCTGGACATGAAAAGGAGTGAAACAGCTGAAGTTCCCTTCCTTTTCCGAATTCAGTTCTTATGACTCTACACATACAGCATAGTATTGCCAGTGACTGTCCAAATTAAATTGCCCAGTGGCATAGTATAAACAACACACATCTGGTAGCTTGAGGTGTCAAAATTCAGGTATCCTGTGTGCTTTATAGTTAAGAGCTGGCTGTGCTCTGTATTTGTTGAGAAGCTGTCATCAGTTTGTATCTGAAACATAGCAGAAAAAATGGCTCTGTGCTTTATAGACAAGATTCTCTTTCTAAATGGTTTTTGGTGTTTTTGTTTTTTGCTTTTTTGTTTTGTTTTTTTTTTGTTTTTGTTTTTGAAACAAGAATTCAAATAGAGAACAACAACTAGCAGCATTTTCAGTCTTATGTACTGACAGGAACACACTGGCCACATCTGGGAGGAAGACGTGCCTAGTTTTTGTTTTAGCAGCGAGTTATCCCCAAGAGATGAAAAAGCTTTGAAAATCAAAAAGCTGTATTTTAACCAACTAGGAAGATAAATCTTTTTTAAAAAGCCCTAAAAAACCCTAAAGAAAATGTAAAACAAGTTGAGAAGAAAGGATCAAAAGGGTGGTATATAGCTTTTCTCACTATGTTTTTTTTCAGGAAAGTCCTTTCAGCCAACCTAGTGACTTTGGCAGAGAATTTTGCAAGGTTTCTTCTTACCCTTAGGATATTTCCACTGCCTGGCTTTTACTTGTTTTCCTCCTCTTCACGTCTTCCCCCTCTTTGCTTTGCTTTGCAAAGACTCCTATGAGCTGGAAACCCTGCCAGCTCCCTGCAGTGTTTCCTTGGCTACTGCACCCTGGATTTTTTTGACCATGTCCAGTTTTCCTGTGCCTTCAGGGTGTTCTGGTGTTGTTGCCAGTTCAGCTGTTTGTTACTATGCAAGTGGGGATGGACATGTGTGCATTTTGATGCTTCTGTAAAATCTGGATAAATTCTACCTGACTAATTAATCCCAAAAGTATAATTTATTTGGGGGTGGGTCTTTTTAATGAGTATTTCTGTTATTGCTGTTTCACTGTACTTCTATTCACTGCTTCAAGTATAAAATACCATGCAAAGAACAAATGTAACTCCATATCCCAAACTGGGAAGATTGTATCAGTTAGTAAATTAGCAGCATCGGCTTTCTATTCTTACCTCTTGAAGGCTGTCTCTCAGAATGTTCAATTAGTTAAGAGGAAATTGGATATGTGATTCTTTTCACTGTAAACATAATAAAACTATTATCCAGCTCAGAAAAGTGGCATGTTAGAATTAAGTCTTCCACGTAGGTACAAATGCTGTGCTTTTGTTCTCACTGCTGCCAAGATTGTTGATTAGTTTATCTTCTTGTCCTTTTAACAGTTGCTTGATATTTTTGGTTTTCACTTTGCAGCTTAGTGTCTCTTTCCTTTTCTCACGATTGTAGACAGTTGCAAGAGCAACAGAGGCAGAAGGAGCTGGAACGGGAGAGGCTGGATCGTGAACGAATGGAACGGGAGAGGCTGGAGAGAGAGAGGCTAGAAAGGGAAAGACTGGAAAGAGAGCGCCTAGAGCAGGAGCAACTGGAGAGAGAACGGCAAGAAAGGGAACGGCAAGAGCGCCTAGAAAGGGAGAGACAAGAGAAGGAGAGGCAGGACCGGGAGAGACTTGAACGACTTGAACGGGAGAGGCAAGAAAGAGAACGGCAAGAACAGTTGGAAAGGGAACAGTTGGAATGGGAAAGAGAGAGAAGAATTTCAAATGCTGGTAAGAATTTCAAAACCCGAGTGTGTTCTACCACCAGACTGCTCTTTATGTGTTTGGGTGATGGAGCGTGAGAGAACCAACAAAGGGCAGTGAGTACAGCTGTTTAACAACAGTCAGTATTTCAGGCTTCTTTTTGCTGGAATTTCTTCCCCGTTTTTATGGCAAGAAGTCCAAGGGCTTTGACTTTCCTGTCGTAATTTTCCGTTAGTTCTGAAATAAAATTTTTTGCACTATTTGCTCACTCCATTGCCATACTCTCTGATTGCATGGAAGAACTTGAATCATTTTGGGCACCTCCAACATTGGTTAAAGTGTGATGAGTTAAACTTTCTAAATACCTTATCCTTGTGTGCTCTATTCAACAAATGTATTCTCACTGCATAATTTGGAAAAAAACCCTAAAGGTATCAGGTTGAGTGGGTTAACATAGAATGTATGTTCCTATATAAGGCACAGTGATAGTGTGAGAAATGCTTTTCAGTATGAAGTCTTGCTTAATCTATCATTGTAGTAACGTTTCAGTGAAATGTGTTGTATGTATTTGTAGATAAGATAATGCTCTACCTGCGAAAATGTATCCAGTGATAACTGAAAGCTTTCTCATTTTGGTAATATAACGGAACATTAGTCACGTGCTTGGTTGTTCTTCAGTCTCAAACTCAATTTACATAAGTCAGCTCATGGTGAAAGTCGAGGAATACTGTGTAAGTCATTTTAGAGCAGAGGATTTTATTGGTAGTTTTATTCCCAGTACTTTCAATATTTGCTATGGAGCTTTTTCTGGGGAATAGAGAAATAACACTTCCTGCCTATGGTAAGAGTTTTATTAGTGGAGTTGAAACAAATGTTAAGATCACTACATTTGCTTGCAGTTTGCAACCTAACAAGGAGATAAAGGCTGGTAAAAGACTGATTGCTCAACCCTATATCTAATCCATCTCACAGATGGGATTTGAGAAAACTTTCCCTAGAACGTACTTGTAAATTCAAATGTTGGCACAAACAGAGTTGGTAAAATTTAAAAGCAGCTATTGATAAGATGTAAAACTTTCCTAACAGTATTTTCACTTGTGCCTAATCCTCTGGTACTAACTGTAGTCTACATTTTTACATTTTGTTTGAATGCTGGTTTTGTTGCTTCATTAGCTCCCTTTTTCTCTTTCTCCTTTTTTTATCCTGCCTTTGCTGCTGCTTTCCATCTTCTGTCCAGCTCCATCTTTCGACAACTCCCCGTATAGCACTCCACTTCCTGAATACTCCAGTTGCCAGCCTCCTTCAGCACCTCCTCCATCATATGCAAAAGCAGTCTCAGCACCAATGGCAGAGGCCACACCGGAGTACGCTGTAGTGACTTCTGCACCACCGACTTCCACTCCCCCTACACCGCCTCTAAGGCACTCTGCATCACGTTTTGCTACATCCTTAGGCTCAGCTTTCCACCCCGTTCTCCCCCATTACGCTACGGTTCCTCGTCCGCTGAACAAAAGTTCTCGGCCCCCTTCTCCCGTCAGTGCCGTGGCGACTTTGCCTCCCAACACAAAGCCCGTTGCCTGGTCCGCGCCCAGTTTTGCCCCCCTGCCCCCGTCTCCTCCAGTAATGATAAGCAGTCCGCCAGGCAAAGCTACCGGCCCGAGACCTGTCCTCCCAGTGTCGGCTTCCAATCCGGTCACCCAAATGTCCACGTCTCCCACGGCTCCTAACGGGCTTCCTGAAAACCTGGCTTATCCGGTTCCTTCACCTTCTACCTCAGGTCCAACGCCGCCTCCGCCACCTCCTCCCCCCCCGCTGCCTTCCTTTCCGCCTCTGTCACTCTCTGGACCTCAAGCTTCTCCTTCTCCCAACTCCCCAAATGCCTCGACTCCCTCATCCAAGCCTAGTGTTCTCCCTTCTCCCTCTGCAGCTACCCCTGCCTCTGTTGAGAACTCTCTAAACTCTGTGCTGGGAGACTCCTCTGCTTCTGAGCCAGTCTTGCAGGCAGCCTCTCAGCCGGTTGAACCTCCGACCCAGCAGGGTAAGGCTTTCTGTTATTGCTACTAATGCGCTAAGCAGGGCCGCAGGCGGAGCCCGTGGGTGTCAGAGCCCCTAACTGCCCCCAGGAATTAACGCAGTGCTTCCAAAGCTGCAGTGATCCTAATGCCACAGCCAAACACCCTTTGGAAAACTGGGGTAAGGGAAATGGAAAAGCTCTGTGCCTAGGAGCCGATGTTCTGTGGCCTGTCATGAGTAAATTTCTAATTTCTTAAGAACTCACCTGTTGAGAACAGAGTTTGTCAAATTCTTGCGTGGTAAACCCTGCACTGTTGGTTTTTTGGAAAGTGGTGTTACCAGGCAGAATCATTAATTTCCTAATGGCAGCCAACATGGAAGAGCATACCTGTGGCTTTGGACATGTAAATGACCTTCAGTGAGGAGTAATTCAAATTTAGGAAGTAATATGTGACACCAACAGCATTTCATTCTGGACAATGGTTGTATTTTGATATATGGACGTGTGCACATATATATATATGTGTATGTAGATATGGAGAGACAGGCTTTTCTGCAGTATTTTACCAGTGTAGCTAAGACGACTTTGGACAAAAAGTTTGATTAAGCAGATGACAGCCTTAATGAACACTCCATCAATATGATAGAAATGGATTTTGCATGGTAGTACATGCCTTTGTTAACCTGAATCATACTTTTATATTGATGTAATAGATTTAGGTTGATTTAATAGATGTAGGTCTTTGTACAGAACTCTGCAGTAGCTCTAAAGCTGTGGGCAGAGGGGCTCCTGGGGGATAAAAGCAGCCTGTGGCTTCCTCACACACAAGCCATGCAGAATGGATCCTGTTTATATCCTGTCTTAAATGAAGGTCTGCACTGCTTTGGGATGGAGTGGGAATAGAGTGAATGGCCTCACTTCTAGTGTGGACTAGAAGTGTGCACTTGGACAGTGAGTGATGCCAAGAGGGTTTAAAAGGCTTTTAAATTTCTGCAGTGGTTAGCAGAGTAGGAAAGCAGGAAGACTCATATATGAAATTCCTGCCTTTAGAAATTGTTTAATGTAGATGTGCAGCATTTTTCCTGCCTTAAGGCAGTTTGGGTTAGACAGGGGTAGGATCTGTGGAGGTGTGGAGCTGTTGCCTAAGTCACAATTTCTTCAACTCTTCCTATAATAATAACAACACAGTGATCATGAGAATATTCTTTTTTCAAAATACACTTTGGATAACAATTTGAATTTAAAGCAGTAAAAGAATGATAGATAAAAAAACAGAAGAGCTTCTTCCCGTCAGCTTGAAATATGTCAGTTCTTCTAACTCACTAATTAGTGTTTGTATTAAATTATAGAAGTTGATTGCTGGAATTATTTTAAAGGAAAGATTTACATACAGCTTAGAAATTAGCATTGAAACTCGAGCAGTTCAAGGGTTCAGATGTTTGGGTGATGTGTTAGTGCTTGCTGATACAGTGCGATGTCACTGTGTTTAGCACCACCTGAGCACACCCTATTGTTCCTCCTGCCCCGATGCTCATGCCTGACTTGACTCTTTGCCTGTTTCCTGGTGTAAAGTTGTTCTTGGTTGCAGCACAGAACCTGACTGGAGGGGTTTCATGTAAACGTCTCTGGAACTGTCTGAACTCTCACAGCACACTGAGTAATACTTTTAGTACATTGAGTAGGAATGCTTCTCTCCTGCTGAAGTTGTGTTTCCTTGCCGAGTATCTTACCCTTTTTAATGTCTCATACACTGAGCAAAAGAACCACCATTTCAATGGAAGGAAGACCTTTGTTTTCTAAATCCTTAATGTACTCTGTTTGTTTTCTCTTTGACACTAGGTGTTGTCCAAGGACCACCTGCACCTCCTCCTCCACCTCCCCTGCCCCCTGGCCCAGCTCAGTCTTCAGTAGCAGCCCCACCTCCTCCTGGCCCACCACCACCTCCTCCACTCCCACCTTCGGGGCCTCCGCCGCCGCCACCGCCGCCTCCTCCACTGCCCAGCCAAGTTCCTCCCGTTCCCCTGCCACCTCCTGCTCCCCCCCTTCCAGCCTCTGGATTTTCAGCGGGATTCGTGTCCGAAGATAATCGCCCTTTAACTGGACTAGCAGCTGCACTTGCTGGAGCCAAGCTTAGGAAAGTCTCACGGGTAAATATAACTGTGGTTTCTTCTTGCGATTCCTGTCCCTGGTTCTAACCTTTGTTCAAGGTTAGTAGCAGTATCAAGGCGTTTGGGGTATGTTGTGGTGAATGAACCAAACACAAGAATAACCAGGGGGCCACAGAGCCCAGAAAAAAAGGTTTGGTGGGCTGGTTCCAAAGAGTAAAACCCCCTTCTGTGAAGATGGCTTCTGCCTTTGAATTCCTAGGATTCCTGAGGGGGGCTCAGTCTGCCTTGACTGACAGTTGACAAACACCCCTTGTATCTCCTAAGGAAAGGTATCCTGACCTGTCCCACCTTTCTCCTCTTCCTATAGGTCCCTGCTGTGCCATCTCTGCCCCCTTCCCTGTATCCCTTTAAAGCCCCTCAGTCTCTTATCTTGTTCGCATCCGGTNCTCCTTCAAGGGAGCTTCTACAATAAACCCTTGGCACACCGGCCGAAGGGCCTCCTCTGCTCATTTGTTTCTGGCCACGCCTGGGCTATCCATAAGCCCCAGGCATGCCGGGCTCTGTGCCCTCCACTGCACGGGCTGGGAGGCTGGCTAGCGAGGCACCGAGGTGCCACGGGGTGTTTTCCCTTTGTGTTGGGCACTCCTGGACAAGCTGCTGCCATCTTAGCCTGGCCAGCGTGCCGGCGTACTAATATATAGGGGTAGGCTTAATTCATTCTGAAAAAGGCATTACAGGATGTGCAGCCAGCCCATCGTGTTCTTTATGCAGTTATTCTTTCTTGCACATGAGCTTTGCTGATTTCCACGAAGTCGGCGCTCACGCTGTTGGCACATCTCCTGTCTTTTTGTGCGCTCTGAAGGGTGAAGACTCCTCCAGTTCGAGTGGAGGAGGAGGAGGCTCTGCTTCATCTAAAACAGACGGTGGCCGTGGAAATGGACCCCTTCCCTTGGGAGGCAGTGGGTTGATGGAAGAAATGAGCGCCCTGCTGGCCAGGAGGTGAGGAGCTGTTCCTGCTCTGCTCCAGCTGCTTAGTCATCACACAGGTGGGATTTGGGGTGCCTGCTTGCAGCTGGCTGAGGATCAAATAGACAGCGGCTCCTGGTTGCTTTGGGAAGCCGATCGTGTTTCATGAATAGCCATTTTATTTGAGTGTAATCCAGTACTTCTGTGTAAGCCTTTGTGCAGCAGTAGGGGAGGGCATACAGACTTCAAATTGCACCGTTGCTTTGACAGGAGGGCTTTGCCTTTGAAGGTATTTTGAAAGTACTTCTTAAAACATTGATTTCCAATGGTCTGTCTGTGAGGCTGTATAAGTCTTTAATTGCAGTAAACAACGTTCTTCCATCTTAAAGCCACGATGAGCTTGGTAACTTTTGTCTCTGCTTACAGGAGAAGAATTGCTGAAAAGGGATCAACAGAACCAGAGCAGAAAGAAGATAAAACTGTGAGTTGAGAAATTTTATCTAATTCACATTACTCAATACAAGGATTATCAGAAAAATTCTAGTGGTGTATAAGAGATTATTTATATGTTAGTGTATAAATATACACACATATAACCACTATCTTGTTAAGTGCTTGCACATTTTCTACATACAGTTGAGCAGAACCATTTTAAATATATATAAAAAGTGAAATAAATATTTAAACAGGTGAGACTGACTCTTGTGAATCTAACAGATTATAAAGATTTTTTTTTCCTTCTCTCCTCGCTCTCTTTTCTCCCTTTTAATCAGGAAGAATCAGAGTCTTCATCTTCTAAGGTTTCTTCAACAAGCACACCTGGTAAGTAGCTCAGGTTTGTGAACTCTGGGACTCTGTAATGCTAAAATCTAGTGACACATCTCGGTCAGCTCTGCTGAATTTTGGAGCCTGCCTCTTCTCCCATGATTACGGCGTGGATTTTGCTGTAGAGCGTCCTGGTTCAGAAGATCATGGATGAAAAGAACATAAGTGAATAAAGAATATAAGTGCAGAGTGTTGAAATTCTTTGCCCCTGATCCCTCTGCTGAGGAGGCAGAGTTTGGAACTGCATAGCCAACACCTCTGCTGCAGTCAGTAAGGAAAACTTACACGTGCTGCAGTTGGCCAAGAGGTATTGTCAGCATACATATGTATTCATACTGTAAATTATTGTCTCTCAAGAGACACTCAAGACTTTTTTTCCTGTTGTTTAGTAGTACCTCGTTGTACCCTCAGTTTCCCTGGCCACCTCTCAGCACATACCTGTAAAAGGGGGAGGCTGAGCCATGTAACCCTGCAGTTTGTCATCCCGAAAAGAAGTGGAAGCAGAAGGGAAGTAACTGGATAATGAATATACCAGCACTCAGTCTGTTCCAGCTTCCTCTGTTGATTGCTTTCCCATGTGTGCACTTCTCCTCTAGACGATTCAACCACTTGATGATGTGCAGGCCTTAATATTGAAAACCACTGCTGTAGTGTGAACAAAACCCAGGTGACACCTGGCTGGGGAATAAAAAGGAGTGCTGGGAGTTGTGTGTCCAGATGGAAATAACTGGCAGACGTAGTATTGAGATGCAGGCACTCGTCTGGAGAAGTCAGACTGCAAGGCAGTAAATGACATCACACAAATCAAGTTTTTCCACATATATACAGACACACACAGATCGTTTTTATTTTCCCTCTTCTCTTAGGGGTCTGCTTCATTCTGTTAAACACAGAGAGGACATTAGCCTTAGGGAGATGTATGCTTTTGGAACAGTTCTAACAATATAGGCCTAAAAGAAGGAAATTAAAATCAACGAAAGTGGTTCCTTTAATTGGTGATGATAAGCCTCATCAAACCTGTTAAAAATGTCAAATGCATTCAGAATTTGACCATTTCCTTCCAGCTGAGAAATTTTGCTTAGTTTCTTGCTGTGAGATGCTCTGGTAATGCTGAGCCTCATCACTGGAATGGGCGTTTCAAGTGTTTCAAGAGGAATGCTTGGCATCCTTGAGCAAGGTGCAGCAATAGCAGAAGTTTCTCAATTTTGTAGATACAGCTAAAATCCTGTTAAAATAACTCCTATGGCAGGACAAGTCCTGAAGACTGGTGTATAAAATTAAACTTAAGGCTTATTACTAGCATAAGCAGCCTGGACGTGGCTGGGTCACAGACTACATTGGCAGACTTCTGCAATTTAGATATTCTCAGAATCCAGCTGCATCCCAGGGAATTCTCTGGTCAATATGAGACTCTGAAAGGGCCTTTCTGCCTCTCTGCTTGCCCAGCTAAGCAGAGCTGAGCAATATGAGAGAAAGGGAGCAGACCAAGCAAACTCCAAATCTGAAATGAAGACTGATAAGATGAGTGGCACGTTGAAGTCCGGAGTAAGTAATGATAGCAAGTAATAACAATCCATGCTACAGAAAGACTGTTTTAACTTGTGCAGATTGTAAGGAATGAAAACAAACACCTTGAAAGGTATTCTGAAAGGTATTCTAGTTGTGTCAGGTTGTAGCATAACTGCTGTCACTTCACCGAAATTGGCACTGAATTAATTCTTTGTCATTAACAAGTTAGGAAAACTCCTTTAGCTTAAAAACCTCTTCCTCAAGTATTGGAAGATGACTGGTTGCAGTTCCAGAACTCTGTGTTTCAGAACTGAAGCAATCCCATACATAAAATATAGGCAGACCTTCTCCCATTTGGATTAAGAATCAAATGGCATTTACAGTGTCTGGGAGACCAGTGAGACTTTAAGATGCTCTCACAACTTGATGCATTCGCAGATGAATACAACAGGAGGTAGCTTAATATGAAAGAATTAATGCATTGTAGTAAAAAGAGCAAAACACCAAGCAGCTGGCTCGAGTTGCTGGGTGCTTGAAGTTTCCTCACATAAATTACACAATAAATAGGAAAAGACAGTTTTTAATCTCCTCACTCTGTTTTCCAGAACTAACAAGAAAGCCTTGGGAAAGGACAAATACAGTGAATGGAAGCAAGTCACCTGTTATTTCCAGGTACTCCCCTTTTGTGCCAGCTCTCTTTTCCTTACATTTGCTGTTGTTGCACGTGCTGCTAAAGATACTGGACTAAAATAGTAAAGGTCACCTTGGTACTTTTAAAATCAAAATGTATGGGTTTAAAATTGCTGCTGTGAAACTGCTTTTGGCAGTTTTAAGTAGGAACGAAGAGTTATTTTTGGAGAATGCTAATAAGTGAAATTTTTGACAATAAAATCAAAAGTAGTACCTAGAGAAGTTTCTTTAACAATTGATGATGTATAACCTGAATTAATAAGGCATATATTTGCCTACAGCAATGTTTAATTCTTTATTTGAAGTCTGAGATTTCCTGCAAGAAGAAACCAAATTCAGTGCTGCAGTTCACATATTCAGTAGTAAATCTAGTGAATAGATGTTCTTTTTTCTGTTTCTGTGCTACTCATAGAATGACTGTCTGGATATTTAAGCCATCTTGGTAAGACTTCATTCCGTGACAATTTCCAATAGCTGTCTTGTACCAGTCTAAGAGAGTCCATCCTAAAGAAGTGTAGAAATATTGTTCATCCTTCAATGCATCAGCCAGTCTTTGGCAACTTGTCAGCTGCAACTTTGGTAGGCAGGGAGTGTTTTGGTAGGCATTTCAGTAAGTGAAATGGCTGCTTTAGCAATTTTTTCGGAGGTATATTTAATTGTCATTTCCTTTAACCAGAAGGTTTGTGGTTCTTTTAGAATTCCTGTGTATTATGTGCACAGAGGTTAAAAGGTTCTGACCCCCGATAATCTTGAGAAGATTACCTGAATTTCTTGAGAGAAAACAAAAGAACATGTTCCACTTGGGAGTGCTGTGTTTGAAATTACTTGACTTCTCCTTAAAATTTGTCTGTTGGAAACAGCTAAACAAGATTGAGTTATCAGAGTATTAAAAACAATTGTTCTCTGAGTGGCCTCACTTGTAGTTGAGGTTGCCCTTGAGGTCTTCAGTTCTGAAATGCAACACTAAACACTATCAGTATCTTTGTCTGTCCTTTAGAATAAATCCAGGAGTTGGAGGTGTCTGCAGCCTTGGTTCTGTTTTTTGTCAAAAAGCAGGTGCCGTTGGTGGTGATGTTCTGTCTTCTGCACTGTCAGTGTTACAAAATACTGCACCACCTTTGGCCTCGACTTTCCCCTGCCCTCTCCCCCCCCAGCAGGCCTGACCTGCTTGAACCAAGGTCTCTGGTCTGCTTCAACACGTGGCGTTGAGGGGCAGCTTGTCACAGAAATAATTGGCGTAAGGAATCCTAAAGAGCATTTTAGAGTTCATATTGTGTAAGACAGTTGCTGACCTGGCCCTTTGGCTATAGATACTTTTCTTCAAATTGCTTATCCGTAGGGTAAAGGGATTAATAAGTAGGGCGACCCTCGATATCAGACTCTTTGGGGGAGTCTGGAATGTTCTGAAGTCTTGATTCTACCTCTCCCTACAGCCGTAGGTTCTTAGTAAACTGTTTCATGCGTCCAGTTTTACCGATTTTTTCCCAGCTGGTGAAATTCAGAGGTTGCTGAGGTCTGTTTAAAAATGTTTTCTGACCTAGAGGAGTACAGAGGATTTTTGAGATTTCTCTTAGATGTATTGGGACACTCTCGCCATCAAGCTTTTGTCTTCATTCATCTAGTGGAAAGTGCTGATAGAATTTAACTTGATGTGAGCTTCCCTGGGTATATACTCTAAAAGTACTTCCAAAATAAGAATTCTGTGTTTATTTAACGTCAATATTCTTTTCCAGTGCTGTCATAACTTGCTGGAAGGTGCCATAGCACATACTTTAGGCCCGCTGATACAGTTTTCTAGTCAGTGTTGACGGGTTGCTCTGCCAGGGTGAGGAAAATTTCACAGAAAGAAAAGGTGTTAGAAGAAGTCTCTCTTGAATATCCTTGTATTTTTCTTAGTTCTCTACATTTGCCAACTTGCCAAGTCTCTCTCAGCAAGCAGCTTGTTAAATTAGCTTTCTTTGAGCGAGTGGGTCAAGGGGAGCTGCAGTTTGAAACATTAACACTGCGTTTGCCAGAAGGGGATCTCTCACCTGGCAGGGCTGGAGAGCCTGCTCCTGGCCTCTGCAGGGAGGAGATGAGTGCCTTACAGGGATTAAGCAAAGCACACCGAACAAACTGGCAAGTCAGCAGCATTTTCCCTTCCCAGCTTCCACACAGGTAGACAATGCAGTTGTTGTTAACTCAGAATGAATGTTCTAAGTAATTTTAAAATAAGTCCTGTCTAAAATCAGGCCTTTTCTTTTTGTAGCAAACTGAAAAGACTTAAGCTGTGGGCTTTTAGTATGTCTCGAAACATGCAAGTAGAACTCTTGAATCTAGTGAAACCCCGTGGTGTTTAAGGTGCTAAAACTGAGCAAAATTAAGACCTATTATAGCTTTTAAAGGTAGTGTTTCTCCTCCTAATAGACGGGAATCTCCGTGGAAAAATCTGCTTGCTTCTGAAAACAGGTTCTATGATTCATTAAACAGGTATCATCCTGTTGGGATTTGAGGCTTCCTAATAACCCCTTTGACCAGTTCAGGGTTGGACTTTTTCTACATGGGTTGGTAATCACCACGTGCAGCACCAGGTTCCTCCTCCACATTTTGTAAAGCAGATGGTGTCAAAGGCAAATTGAGGTGGCTTAAGAACCAGGTATGAATTCCTGTTAAATACTGGTTTTCTGGCAGTCTCCACCTGCAAAGGTACAAATTCCTATTGAATATGCTAGGATTTCATCATTGCAGTGTTTTGAGAAGTGGGTTTTCAAAACTTTAAGTTTAGATACATAGGAGCAGAAATTAATTTTCCACGTGAGTTTTCACATCGGCTTTTTGATTAAAGACTTTTTAAACATAAATTATTGTTTCTGTTTGGAACATATTCACAAGTTAGTTAATATCATGTGTATTTTTTTACTGCAGATCTAAGTTTCACTCTCTAGTAGTCATAAAGTACTGACATCAAAACCCTTCAGGTTCTGAGAGCTTTCCAGAGGTAAATGTGTTACAGAGCCCCTCAGAATTACCGAGTCAAATTCCAGCTTTGTTTTTCATGAAGGCTCTCATTGTGGTGATTACTTAATCTTTTTGTATGAAAAGTTCCCCTTTTAGCTACTTATCCTGAGTGGTGTATTCTGCATGTTGGCATGAATAAAATCTTTACTTTGCATGCTTGATTTAAGGTGTTTCAGGGACTGTCAGGGCTGCCTCGCTGCCCTCTTAGGCAATGCTATGAAAAACCACACGGGAGAGCTCTTTAGCCATCTTGGGATCGAATGGCTGGGAAGTTTTATTCACTAAATTTCAATAGTTAATGTTTTCCTTCATGGCAACTGCATTCAAGCTGAAAAAGGAAAAAGACCCATCACATGGGGAGGAAGACTGCTAAATTTCCCTGAGATTAGAAGTTGTCCATTTTGCTCATTACGGTATTTCAGTATTTGAATTAAGAATGTCTTGCATTTTGGAAAGCAAAAAGGAAACACATTCTCAAGATTAAGAGGCAGTGTTCATAAATAAGCTTTCTTGTGGAAATTTTTAACAGATAGCAGCAGTAGATAGTGTATGGTGGGTAAAACCGACTTTTTGTTCTAAAGATATGAAGAAAAAGAAACAGTCAGTTTGTGTAGAGCTTTTCTTTGAAGTCATCTTATTAATACATTAAACTCAAGTCATTTTTAAAGAAGTATTAAAGTATACTATTGGTTGGGTTTTTCCACTAAGGCAGGCAGTAGGTGCCTGTTACCAATTGCCAGGAGCTGCATTGAAGAGGAGTCTTTTTCAGTCGTGTTGGAGAAATGCTGTCATGCCACAGTGTATGGCAACAAAACTGCAGTCAATGGAAATGATCAGAAATGATATATGAACAAACTGAAAAACTCAGCTGTTCTGCCTGGAGTAAGTCAGGGCTCACAATTTCAGGTGTAAACTGCAAGTAATTCTTTAAATACCAGATACCTGATGAAACAGCAGTTGCCAAAGGTCTCAGCTGATGAATGTTTTTGAGCAAGGAATTCTTCCATACTGAACTAAGCATGGTAACACATAAAGGGTTTTGTAAAAGATCCTAAACTGTGGTTTGCCTTCATAGCATTAGTGCACACAGTAAGTTCTCTGGTGGTTGCAGGGTGAATTCTATTTTCCAGCTTCTTTCACTATCAAGTTACTCAATATTTCATCTTCTGTCTTACTCTCGGTGGATTGTGTGTTTAATTTTGGTGTGTTTCAATCAATAGTAATTAGCAATTTCTCTCTGGGAACTTACATTTAAACCGTGTGGACTTAAGTCTTTACAGCTGTGACAACTGAGGTGTGTGATCCCAAGGGAAGAAAAAGTATGAAATGAACATTTTGATATGTGCACCCTTTTCTGGTGAGAGTCACATTTTGAGTGTTCTTCAGTTAGCAAGTCAGAAAACAGTCCTGTCAGGTTGTGAAAGTCAACAAGACAATCCAGTGTGAGGTTCATTCAGCTCTCATTGAGCAAAACCAGCGTAACGGGATCATTTCTTCATGGATAAACTCCTGTCTTGTAAGGGAACATGCATTAAAGCTCAAGGGAGTGATTTTGTAAAACAAACTAAGAAATACAGTCTTTTTTTATTCCTGTCCACCTTCATTGCAGTAAATAAATCTGCACCCTCAGGTAACAAATGCAGAAAAATGCAGTGCTAAATGAACTCCTCCTATGTAGGAATTTTGAAGGGACACACTGGGTGTAGGCCAGGCTATTTTGTTCAGTGATGCCACATACAAAGGCAGTGAAATAGGACCCAGCTCAGTCTGCTTTATACCCTGCCCTTCCTTAAAGTTAGCATACTGTGATAATTCTAAACATTGGGGAATCCTCTTGAGATGAATTGTCAGGAATTTTATCAACAGCTTCTTTTTGGCTTGAAGTTTTATAGGTCATGGAGGAAGAGTGCTAGCCAAGATGTAAAATGTATTTAAGAACAGCAGAACATTCCTCTCTCTTTTGGAGAACTGTTTTGGTATTCCTGCTGTGAGCATCCAGGTTCTGTCTCTGCTCATAGCTCTAGTAAGTCCATGGGCCTGAATTACCCCTTGTGTAAAAGAGGGGATCAGGAAAGAAGTGGGAAGGCAGGAAACCCACTTCTTTTAGAATCTGTGTTAAAAATGCAAGGTGATCTGGGTAAGCAAGTTTTTGATGTCTAAAAGAGAGTATTTCATAAGCAAACATCAAACATGACATAGTCCAACACAGTAGAGCTTCCTCTCAAGTATCACCTGATAAATCTTGCTGCTGTTACAGTGTTTGCTTTCAGTAGCTTTAGAAAGCAACTGATGGAATAATTTAGGTTGCAAAGGAGTTGGATCATGTTGCTTGGGCCTGTCAACTGTTGAAAATGCCCCAGGGGGCTTGCTCAGCGTTCAGACAGTCAGCATCAACATGCAGTCATTAGTTAGTGGGAGTTCTTCCTTGGGAGAGCCTCTTTTGAATGAGTAGGCAGTTAAAAAAGGAAAATACTTGACATTTGAAGGCATTCAGCTTTTCATGCCCATTATGAAGAAATCAGAAACCACTGACAGTGAAACCTGTCTGCTGCTCTGAAAGTTCTTGTTTTGAACTAATAACTCTTATGGTGATTAATATTTCCAGTGTGTGGAAAACATTCTTAGTTGTTGCTTTCTGTTCTGTGTGGTATTTTGGGTCTGCTTGATTTTTCCCACTCTCCCACTCCCAGCATTATTTTTTTTTCCATTCTGATTTTTTACTCTGTTTTTGATAAACAAATGTCAGCAATTTTGATGGGAGACTCCTATGTATCCTGTAATAATGAGCAACCAGTAACTCGTGGATGTGTTTTTGTGCTGCAGACCAAAATCTACACCCACGGGACAGCCCAGTGCCAACGGAGTACAGTCAGAAGGTCTAGATTATGACAGATTGAAGCAGGTATGTGTATAATGCTTTGAAAAAGATTGCTATAGAAGTTGGATATAAGGACTTGCAGCTGTCCAATACCAATTTTTAACTGTTTCGTTAGCCAGTTCCAAACTTAATGAGTTAGTAATTGCTAGTCTTTGATTTTGCCCAGGCATATGTCAGTATTATTAGGAGCTGGAGCTGTAGGATGGGGGCTTAGACAGCCCCATTAGTTTCTCACAAAGTTCCTGCTTTTGCATTAGGCAGCACACACAGGATGGAACATTATAGGTGGAACTATATGACATTATAGACGGAACTGGGAAATGAGTTTGCCTGGAAAACCTTTCCTTCTCTTCTCTGTACCCAAACAAGCAACAAGCCCTTGGGGCAGCTCTAGCAGAGCAAGTATCACCATGTTTTAATATCAGATGTGAGCACCCATGGTCACAGGTTCGGTGGTGGAAGAGCATCCAGGGATGCTGCCTGTTGTGTAGCTATAGAGGCCAAGAGCAGAGGAATCCTGTAGGAATTGTGGAGCTGGAGGTGAAGGATCTCCAAGTGGTGTTTGGATCAGTGGGTCCATCCCCAAGTGAGGAGGGAGATTCTGGGGCAGGCTGCAGCTCAGTGGGTGGTTCTAGAGCCACTTTTACTTTGATAGCAACTTTCAGTTGCTTCTAGACCATGTCCTCACATAGTGGTTGGCTTTAGACTGGGTTCTGGGTCAGTTCTGGTTGGTTCTGGATTGGGTCCTGGCTCCACAGGCAGTTCTAGAGTGGCTTCTGGCCTGATGAGTGCTTCTGGAGGAACTTAGAGGAAAGGATGGAAAAAACAGCAAGAAGGCACAGCACTTCTCTCTCTTGCCTTCATTCCCTCACATTCCACTGGGACAGGGACCTTGATACCTTGATTACCCTTTTTTCTTTTTTTCTTTTTTTTTCTCCCCTTGGAATACTTTCTTGTCTTGTGGTGTTTAGTTACCTCCTTTCTTGGCATTCCATGTCGCTTTTCACCTGTAGCAAAGCTTTCTTATTCTTATCCCTTCTCCTCTGATAATTTCTACAGGAATCAAGCTGTGGGACTTGTAGGGACTGTTTTTTCTGCATTGTACCTGCACTCATACTGTTCTAGGGATGCCTTGGGTTTTGAGGATTACCTTGGAAGCTGAGGGGTGGGTTATGCATCTCAGAAGGGTTAAGCATTAATGGGAAGGATTGTAGTGGGAGAATTCTGGATTTCTCTCCACGGAAGTCTACAGGTGGCAAAACTAATCTGTCTGCTAATCTATTATTTATGCTCTGACACATTTCAGGACATTTTAGATGAAATGAGGAAGGAGTTAACAAAATTAAAGGAAGAACTCATTGATGGTAAGTATTGTTCTGCTCACTGCTGCTGTTCAGTTTTAGAGTAGCTGCAGGTGCTTTAAAATGGAAATACAATGTGTTGGTAGCCTGAGAGTGATTTATTGGTAAAAGTAGCTTTGTTCTTAGTCTGGTGGCAAACCACTGGTGCCAGACCTGTTCCAATTGATGTGCTTCAGTGATTTCTCTCCTGGGGGTTTTGTTTCGGTAGAACATTTACACCAAGTAGTGTCTTTTAAGAGTGGTTGAAGTGATGCTGTATTTGAGTGATTTGCAGTTACCCTCAGTATCATGTGGTGGTAAGCGGGTTATTTTTAAATAATCCAGAGCTGCTGAGGTACATATTTCAAAATTAGTAATACTCAGAGTAGAATTGTGCGTCCAGCTTTCAGTCACCTCTTTTATCTGTAACATAAGATAAAAGCAAAGTATTCTTTACTTTATATGTGTAACATAAGATCAAAGTAAAGAATTCTCACCGTTTTCATTTTTATTTTAACAGAAGTTATTTTCCTGTGTAGTCTTCTGTATTTAAGGGAAATCATTGAGAAAGCATAATCTTAAAGGCCCACCTGTCAGGAATTAAACAATACTCTGTGTATGATTTACTACCTTGGTGGGCCTTTTTGAGATTTTTTTTTTTTTTTGGCTCTGTGGAATGTACCAAAATAAAGTATGGGGAGGAAACAAAGTCATATTAATCTAACACCACTGCTGATAAAATATTGAATGTCATCAACTGATGTTGTAGAAAGGACTGACTGGTTTGGGACTACAGAAAATGTAGTGCTTTTCCCCTATATTTTTTGTGCCGTGTTGTACCATGGCCTTTGTGCAAACAGGGCCCTGGGGCTGCTCTTAAATTAAAAAAAAATTAAAATAAATGAGCCCACACTTACGCTCCTTGAAAATCCCAATGGTGGCGATTCTCAGTCAGTAAGGCCACAGGCTTGCTGGAGGTGGGAACTAAAAATTAAGATTTTTAACATAAGTTTTCCAGGGAGAAAAAGGGTAGTGCCTGGCTGGTAATGCCACTTGTCTGAAGCCAGATGGGGCCGCCTTAGGTGTAGGTTATTGACGTTGTGAGAGCGGGGTGAGCCTGCTTTGAGGGGTGGTTGTGTGCTCCAGCTTCCTGCCCTGGCTCTGTTTGATTTGCTGACTCTGTCTCTCTCTCTCTCTCTGCAGCTATCAGGCAGGAACTCAGCAAGTCCAATACTGCATAGAAAGACTCGTACTAAGCCGATGTGACTCTTTAACTTGATATAAAACTGACTACGTTTTGTGAGCTGTTAGAGGAAAACGGAGACAGACAGACAGACACTTGGAAGGAGGGAGAAACAACCTATTCTGAAAAGCTTCAGACACATCACTCTGGTTGGTGATAATGCTATTCCCCTCCTAGTTTGCAGCTTTTTTCTGACCTTTACAGCAGGGTGGAAAAGACTCTTAAAGTTACTGTAATGATTATGCAGAAATTCCTACATCTTATCAGACAAGATCACAGTGCTTTGAAGTCTACTCATGTCAAGATAAAATTGCACATGTTTCAGAATTTGTTGTTAAGACAAAAAGAAAAAAACAGGGAAAAGCTTGGGAAGGCTTTTCAGAGAGGTTTTCTTTATTAATGAAGGAGTTAGCAAGTTATACTGTTGTACTTCAAATGTATCTCAGGTTTGTCTTCCTATCATATCTGATATTTCCATGAGTCATTTAAAAGATCAGATGTGTAGAGGTTTGGTTCACAAAACAAGGAACAATTAGAGACGCGTGCTTTTAAAGGGCAATATTTGTAAGTAAGGATGACCTAGACGGTGATGACATATCAAGATTTTGGAATTTTATGATAGGAAGCCTCTCTAGTTAGCCTTCATGCAATTTTCTAGGAAAATAATAAAAAAAAAAAGCAAATACAGTCCAGAGTTTAAAGATGTAGATGCCTTCCTACATTGTTACGATGCTTTACCAAATCTAAGACTTCGACATAATGCGAATCAGCAGTCAAATGTAAATCATTAGTATGTTGTAGATTTACAGTAGATTTTGGGGCTTTTTTTAGATTTATGCATGTGGACATTTTGTAATGTAACACAACACAGCCAGCTTTTTAATTAAAAGAAAAATTGCATGTCACAGAGTAGCCTTTTCATTTGTAAGGCTTAATTTATGCCCAGAAAGATGTGGGAAGAGGGAGGGGGAAGGTGACACATTTTTATTACTTTCTACACTTTTTCTTCATCTTACATGCATGTGTAATAATGAGGAAAACATGACTTTTATCAGTAACCATGTTAATGGAACCAGGTACTTGATCCTTTTGTATCTTTTTTCAGTTTTCTATTTGAAATTCAGTAATACTTCCAGTAATGGTTCTGAAACTCCCAGGTGAACCGAACTCGTTTCTCGGTGAGAGAAAAAACGTTGCAGGCATCTGACTTGCTGAGGATGCCCCCGTGTAAGTGCGTTGTCCTTCACCTTTTCACCATGACCCTCTGCTTCACTCTTTTCTGAGACTCCTTTTTTTTTTATTTTTTGGTTGTTTAATGAAACAGAACAGCAGTAGTTACCTGAGAACGATCAGGTCACAGTAAATGGCCCCTTCTCCTCCTAATTTATCTGCCACCCTCCTTTCCAAAAAGACTCAAAACCAACAAAAAACCCCCACAGCTCCACACGACGCAAACTCTGAAAAACAGCAATGATATGCCATTGGTTTTGCTCAACAATTTGAGAGTCATTTTTAGGGGAGGTGATACCTCTCTCTTTCCCAGGGTTTTCAATCTTAAAAGTGTAAATTTTTTGATTTTTTAATTTTGTTTTTTTAATGTGGTAAAGTTCAGTGGAATAGAAATTCTGCAAATTGGCTCTGTAGTGCTTTGGACAAAGAATATGGATCAAAATCTTCCCTTTTCCTTTGCACTGTCCATTTTTCCAAGCCATGTTTGCTTTGGGATCTGTGCTGACCCAGAAGAAAAGTTTCCTTACAACTTGTGGAGAGATTTGCTTACAAGTACACGCAGCTCCGTTCTTGGGACAGATGCTTTCCATAACAGACTGTATTGAGTGCTGAACACCAAAGCAAAACAGCACTTAAGAGCTTCAGAAAGGCTTCAATAAGAAATTTTTCTCCCATTCAAACATTGCCTGATTTTATAGGTTGAGATTCTAAGGGAAGACGACAGTGGAAATATTGCCTAACTCCTTTTTTTTTTTTTTTTTTAAATAAAGAGGAGAAACAGCATCACTTTTCTGCATGCGTTTATTGAAGGCATTAAAAAGAAAAAAAATCCATAGTAAGCTTGTCAAGTACTGTTTTTCTCAAAACAAGAGGAGGCATTTTCATCTTTGTTGATGTAGCTTTTTGTTTTACACAGACTTTTTGAGCAGTAAGGATGTTTACCCTTGTCAGAAATCACGTTTGATTTGTTTCTAGGAGGGTTCAGGAGTTACATAGTGGAATAGCATGGATGGCTATAAGTGGTCCAAAATTAAAGGCTGAACTTCTAGATTGTGCAAGGAACTGGCTTATGCACTAAACGTTTTGTGCCTTGGTCTACAATTAACATGATTTCTGTTTAAAAGAAAAAGGAACAGATGTTGTCTTTTTGTGCTGCTTCTACATCCATACTTTCTGTAATCCCAACCCGCAGAACTGGTTCTTGCCAGAAAATCGGATTGAATTAAAGATTACTGTAGACATTTCCTGACCTACTGACAGTTGCACCGTTTCCAGAGATTTCAGTATTGAAAATGAACTGCAGAAGCTACGATTATTTTGCTTACTGACGACTAAGTTCTTTAAAAACCATATTGTGGTGGTTCTGTGCTTTTGTACAATGGATGTCTTAAGCTGAGGGCAGTTTAAGGGATCCTTCCTAATGCCAGGAGGGCGTTGCTTTCCTCAACACTGTGATCTGACCTGTGATAAACCTGCACTATAGACAAGTGGCTACCAAGTCAACCGCAAACCAACTGAATGTAAAACCCTTAGTGCTGGTGCTGAAATCTCTTCAGACAGTCATAATGATTTCCAGTTCGTTGTTTTAAAGTTATCAAGTGTCAATCAAAGACTGAAGCTGTTCACTAATGAATGTTGACTTTTCATGCATTTAGGTTTACCTTCTTTTTAGTTTCTCAGTTCATTCTCTGCTATTTTTATCATATTGTGTCATTTTAAATTTCTTACATGCTAACGTTTTGTTTGAGCGAATGAAATAAAATTGCAATATATACACGTTGCCACCATTTATTTCTGGAACCTCATGAAGACTCTCTGAGATTTACTTCTCAAATTCCCCAGATTTTTAATGGCTGTGATCATTCCTTACTCCTTGATTCCAACTCTCCTTTCTGTTTCTCCACCAAAAGATCCAGTAGAGAACAGTGAAGACTTACCTTACAAAGAATGTAACTGCAGGGACTGTGTACATTCATGAATGGTAACTTCTGTACATAAATTAAAATTAATTTCAAATGTATGATGTGATTTACATTCTCGCATGGTATATACACACTTTGGTCTCTGTATCCACGGAGAACATGGGAGAGAGAAGGAAAGACTGGGGGGGGAAATAATTGCAGTCAGTCTGAGGACTTCTCTTGCTGCTTTTATGTTCATGACTTATATTCAGTACTGGTAATAAAGCAAACCTACCATGGCAGGTCAGTAGAGGTTTCTGTACACGAAGGACAGTTTTGCTCAGTTTATCTTACAGCAGAATACTGAGCAGAGCTGTTCAAATGTCCTTGACATCCTGAAGCTGTGCTTCGCTGCTGCTATTGTTCGGCAAACCTTGGTCCCAGTGCCAGGTTTGGCACCAGCCTTGATGAGTTACAAAGGTTTGGGGTTTTTTAATAAAATTATCACTAGATTCTAAAATGGTCTGCTGTTCTTGGGGCAGTGTTTAGGCACCAAGCGTAAACATTTCTGATTTAAATGTCTGAGCAGTGTTACCAGCTCAGTCCATCAGTGTCAAGAGATGGATGGTAGCTACTTTTTAAAGTTGTGTATTAAAAAGTAGGGAGATGGTCTATGGTTGATCAAACTGGGGATTATCGTGGGCTCTTCTGAAAATGTTTAATCGGGCTCAGTTCCAGTGCTGAGTATTACTTGCCAGTGTCTTTTACATCTAGTCATACAAAGAAAATGCAAAATCAAGAAGATTCCCTCCATTTTCAGTAGGTGAACAAGATAGGAAGCAAGAAAAAATTTTCCCAAACTGTCTTTTTACCAAAGACTTAACAATTCCTTTTGAGGCTGTAAATTTTCTTGATTCTGTAGCCTGTTGCTGAGCAGGAGGTGGTGGAGAGCAGGTAAGAAGGGAAAAGTCAGTGATTTTGGAGGAGCTGGGGCCAGTTCAAAGTTCTTGAAGAACAGGCTAAAGATCACTTAAATTGTTTGTCTTAAGGGGTGATTTTTGATTATGAGGATTCTTTAATGCTCGGTTACATGTTGAGAGAGTCTTAAGAGAGAAGTAGTATGTAAATCAGTACTGTCACAACATGTATTTACACACTCAGAAGAGTGTGTCTTTTAGTCAGCCTGTATGAGGGCCTGACAGGAGTTAAAATATTTATTTTAAAACCGTGGAAATGGTCACCTGAGACTGTTGAAATTGATATGTCAGGAGATATATTCAAGTCATTCTAGGTTTATAATCTTAATTAAAAACATGTGCGATAGCAATTGATGTAATTGTCCAAGATAAGGAAGAGGAGGGGTAGTTCTAGTTCTGGATGTTGGGAAAGCTCAGGCAAACCTTACAGTCACAGCCCAGCCTGCAGGCTACTTGGCAGTCAGCATCTTCCACTGCACAGGGCCTTCCTCAGGTAGCTGGTTGTCACAGTGATGCTGAAAGTCAAGGAGCTTTGGAAATTACCTCCATTTTATAACCGGATCCCAGCTGAACTCTTGTCATGATGTAAATGTGTTTTCTAACATTTATGTTGTAGAGCTTGGTGTCCTGGATCTTAGTGAATATTATTCTCATGTCCTGTTGATAAACCTTTCAGTGGAGAAGATGTGGAGCAGCTACTGCAGCTGGGCTGTGCTGCCGCTCTGGCTGTGGCAGCTGCAAGCTGACATTTTCTCTAAGATGTGTAATTTTGCATGATCGTTGTTACCCAGTGAGGGGCACCACCTTCTCCTCCCTTCTCAGCCTGTTTTAGAGCTGTTACCTGTGTGACATTTTCACTTCTCTTTGTGGCTGCAGGTCTCTGCCTCAGCTGCTTGAGCACAGTAGAGTTGGAGGGGGTCTCTCACCATCATCTGATGTTTACCATCTTTAATGTAACTTTTTATCACCAACCAGCTGGAGCTACTTAAGTTCCCAGCTATTCTCGGAGCAACATCAACTCAGCAATAAAGTTGTCTGTGTTAATGTGCTATAAGTGTGCTGAACTGCTTTTCCTTGCAGAATCTCTGGGAATTGTCCTGCTGACACAGGCAGAGAAGAAAAAAAAACGTAGTGAGGAAGTGGAAAGTGTAAGGGATTCTGGAACTGTTCAGACTACCTGCAGGGAAGGATGCTGCTGGAATGAACGGGGCTGCAGGAGGCTTGAAAACACAAACAGCTTTTACACCCACGCTGGATGCTGATGGAATCCACAAATTGAGATAGTCAGGAGAGGTGGCTTTCTGGGCAGTCTGAAGGCTGCTTGCCCATCATGGCAGGGCTAGGAAGTTTTAAAAAAAAAAATTACCTCTCTGTTGAAAGTAAATTTTCTGCTACTTGACATTTTTTTCCCCAGTACTGTATTGTGAAACCCATTTGACCCTACACAGCTTGGTAAGTTCTGTGATGCTGCAGAACCAGCCCCAAAAGCCCCCCTGAGGAAAAAGCAGGGGGCAGACACGCTCCTAAATGCCTCCTGACTGGATCTAGGGGTGTCTGTCACTGCTGGGAAGCCTTGTGCTTGGAGAAGCTGAGGAGCAGGATTTTACACAGCTCTTAGGCTGAGATCTTTCTCTCTGCCAGTGCCAGGCCAATTTTGCATCAAAAACGTGCTCAGTAATCTTTGCTCCACTAATGAGAAAAGCTCTCCCTGGCTGTCAGTCCCAGAGGTTGACACTGCAGTGTGGGAAGCAGAGAGGGGTCCAAGGAGTCCAGTGCTGATGGAGTTGGTTCATCAAGGAGTTCACAGGGTAAGTGAAAAGTCCTTTCCTGTGGTCCCAGTGAGCGATGACTCTGAAATGCAGCCAGAGTGTTTGGATTCTCAGAGGTGAGAACCTTTTTATATCCTACTGTTGCTCTCCATCTTCGTGGTTGTATGGGAGTGAATGTCTCAGTCACAGAGCCAGTTTGTGTTCCGCCTCCCAAAAGCAAGTTGAAGCAGGAGTTAGGCACTCCGAAAACCGAGACTGGCTGTTCCATGACTGAATGAAGTGAGGAGAAGGTGACCACCACACTCAGGAGCAGTGGGGAGCTGAGGAGTTCAGTCCTGTTGGACACTAGAAGCTCAGGGACGTGGGAGGTGCGGTGCCTGGTAAATAAATGCCGTGTCCCCAGAGGGAGAGTGCAGTCAGCCATGGACGCTCAGGTTCAGGCTTTGTCTGATGATCAGGAGGCCTTAGCCCAGAAGGGAAAGGAAATCCACTGCTTGTCTCCTTTTATCATTTTTTTTCCACCCTAAAGTCTGTTATTAAAGAGACGAGTAAGTGGCACTCCGTGAAGCTGGAGATTGAAGTATCTCCCTAACCTGGCAGGTCCATGTGTGTTCGAGACGTTTTGGGAGGCAGCATTGCTGAGTGAGGCCTTAAAATTTGCTTTGGTTGTTCTGTTTCGTGCGGGGGAAACAAAATCCTTCAGAGATTTAAACACTCTTCTCAGGTACTCTGGAGTCAGGCAAGCTTTTGTGAAGCTGTGGTGGCAAACTTACACCGAATTTTCACAAGGTCACATGCCCATACAGATTTCAAAATACAAGGAAGGGGAACACACTGCACACCAGTGACAGCTTTCAAGTGCTCTTTAAATAAGTTACTTTAAAAATAAAAGCAAAACACTCTTTGAGGACTTTTAAAAAATAACTTGCAAGCTGAAAAACGTGGCAGTTCTGCAATTTGTTGGTTAACATAGGGATGGAATTGGGGTACTGCACCTTCAGGGAAAGCAGGCAGGAAAGTCACCAGTCCACAGCATTTGTAGGCAAATGAGAGGACTCCAGAAGAGAGGGACTCTGACAGCCAAAAATGCAAATTCCTTCCTTGAAAATGAAGGAATAGAGTTGCAAAAGGCTTCAAAGATGGTGGCATACTTAGCATGGTCAAAACAATTAGTGTTGATTGGAGCATCTGGGTTTTGTGTGTTCCCAAGCATTGTTTGTGAGGAAAGCCAGAGGTGAATAAAAGAAGGGGAATGAGCACTTCAAAATTACTGCAATTTCTTGCTGCATTACTTTTCACTTTCATTATTTTGTTTTTTCATTAGAGGTGAACTACATAACCGTAACCATGCCTTTTACATATTTGACTAGCATAGAGGGAGAGGAGCTCAGGTCTGAAGGCAGAGCCTGGCAGGGGCACAGCTTGGGGTCTGAGCACTGCAGGATCCAGCACAGCCTGGCCCTGAAGCCCTGAGCACCACCAGGAAACCTGGGTTTTTTTTCATTGTGTAATAATTGCATTTTATGTATCTGCTGAAGGACAGCTTCTTTGCCATGAAGTCATTGCTCTTCCTCAGTGTCAGCCAGCAACCTTTAGAGCAGATAAGTCAATAATAAGAGCAAGTTTACCCTCTACCTTACTCTAAAGGCAAAAGGTTTTCTGCTTTGTTTACTGCACCCAAGTTGTGAAGGTTTCTCTGTATGCTCTCAGCTATCAGGAACAAAAACATTGCACATCTTCAAGCCCTGAGTATTCTCAGCTTCTCTGAAGTCAATGCTAGTCTGGGTTTTTTTTTAGTCTGAAATGTTCCCAGCCATCAGATGTAATTGTCTTGTAGTTATAACAGTCTAGTAAATACTGCCCAGCATTTTTATGCATCTATGAAAAACATGTTAAGCAAGAAAATACAACTTGAATTACAGGAAATGGCACTTCTTTGTGTCTGGGATTTGCTGAATAGCTGGAATAGCTGAGGTAGAGATACTGGATAAATAAACAGCAATTACTGACAAGTAAGGCCTCCTTTTTGAGCAAGGAGCTGGGTGGCATCTCCAGCTGGTGCAGTTTGGAGCTGGCGTTGCAGGGGGATGCAGCCATTGCAAGCGTTGAGGGAATTTGGAACTCTGCTAATGAGTTTCAATAGCACTAAATTTGCAACAGGTAAGGCAAAACCCTTTATAGGGAGAGGTTCCACACTAGAATTTCGGAAATGGCTACATGTCTGCTTAAAGGAAATGAAAATCAAAGTCCTCCCATTACACACTTATCTCAGAGGGGGTTTTTAATGTCATTGCCAAAGCTAATGCTCCCAGAGGAAAATGTCATTGAAGTGCTGTGCAGATGCATCACAGCCAGATTGAGATTCTGTATTGCAAACTGTGACTTAGAAACAGTCTTTTTATATTTTGTGAACTGCATATAGATTTCGTGTTCCAGTTACTTTCAGTTCTTCCTCTTGAAAATATCCTTTGGAGCAGCTGAAGCATCACTGAACTGTTAAGGGAACTATTTCCTTCCAAATCTGGAGAACAATTTCCACGAGGTGATTTTAGTCTTAAAACAGCTTCAGAAGAGGCAGGGGGTGACTGTTCAGACTGGTCATGGTTTTTAAGGCTTAAATTCATCTTTCAGGGTAGACACGTGGATATGGGTTCATGTTTTTTCTCCAGCCTTCCTAAATCTCCCTCAGCATCCTCTCACTCGTCTGTTGAGAAAGTTCTCCTCAGCTCATGGCAGAGCCTGAGCTGTGTTGTGCATCACTTGTTTATCTTGGGGTTTATTTCTCTCTCCATTGTTAGTAGTAGTACTTTCAATTATTAAACTGTTCTTATCTCAACCCATGAGTTTGGGGTTTTTTACTTTCTTTTTTTCCTGAATCTCCTCCCCATCTCACTGGGACAGGAATGAGCAAGCAGCTGTGTGGTGCTTAGTTGGCAGCTGAGGTTAAACCATGACACTTGGCCAAGGTGATTTGTGCTATTGCCTATAAGTAATTAGGTTTAGGTTCCAGAAGACCTGTTCCTCCCTGGGAGTTTACAGGGGCTTTATTAGCAATCGTGTTAGTAGTGGTGAATCCATTCCCTTCCCACCACAGTGGGATCTTTCCAGTTGTTACCCAAAAATAGTGACGCTGGAATGAATGGCAAAACAGTCTGTCTGGAGCTATGGAGGGCAGGGGAGGAGGAAGATGATGTGGGCTGTGCTGCTTGGCATAGTGCTCTTTGCCGTTGGACAAGCGGGAGGAATACCTGGCAAGCCTCAGGACACAGCAGGACAAACACCCAAGTACTTACTCCAGTATCAAGGATGCAACTTAAAAATAAAACCCTATGAAATACCCCTCAGGAATGCTCAGTCTGTAGTATTGCTCAGATGATTGTGTATCGAGAAGTAAATAATTGCTGGGAAATCCCCCTGCAAAGGCAGCAGCAGGAGCAAATGGCAGGATGGTTCCCATCCAGATACAATGCCCAATGTTGTGCTGTGTCATGGGAAAGGTGTAAAATAGCTGGAGCCAATGAAGAAGAAAAATAAGGTCTGTGGGAACCAAGGTATAAACTGTAATGTGTGTGTGTTTACACTCTACTAGCTTCAGGAAGAATACAATGGGCCCATTAGGAGCAAAAGTTCCTGGTTATGACCCCTGCTCCCAAACACATGAGATTCTGTTAAAACTGATCTAAGATCTTTGCAAGGTCTCAGGATATAATGGGATTGATGAGCTGGCAGTCTGGGTGGGATGCAGAGACAAAAGGATCACTGACAGTGTTGGACCAAGACAGGAATAAGGAAAATGTCATCCTTTTCTTTTTTCTTACAAGAAATGATTCATATCACTGTAGCTTCCCAGCCTCTCTGTCTTATAGTGTGTTTTTCATAGAAAAGAGTGGAAATGAGTGGAGTTTCCCTGCATGAGCCATCCATACTCTCATTTCTGTTTCATTTGTCCAAAGAAAATCCATGCAAGAACACAAAGGAGACTGTGGCAATAGAGAGATTTTGGTTAGAGGATCTGATCCTTTTGTTCTCATTCAAAACCAAAGCTTTGCTTGTGTGAGGACTCCTTTTTAAAAAGATTTTTTCATACTCATGTTAAATATTCTTAGCAAGCTACATAAAGGATATCACAAGAAACTGGTGGTGTTTCCACTCCTTGCATCAGCATCTGCTAGTTTCTTAGTCTAGCAAGGCAATTTAATTCTTGATAGGCTTTTTATCCATAAATCTGAACTCTTACTTAAGCCCGCAATTAAAAATTTCCACTTTTTTCAAGTGCAAAAAAGATGCCGATGAGAGAACTTCGTGTTTGTGGCCAGACATACTCTGTGTGTTTTGTCTGCTTTGCCCGTGGACCAAAATTTATATTGAGCATGCAAAGATACCATTTTGTGATAAAAAAGGAGCTGTTAAAACATCAAGTGGTGATGGTAGGGCACCATCAAACACCAATAGTTGTCGGGGGAAAAGGAAAAATCTGCATCTGCTGCTGCAGTTCTGCCAAATGTGCATTTGGTGCACGTTAGTGAGGGTTTTGCTCAAATGCATTCATTCTTCTAAGGGATTTTATTAGATGATTCCTCTGTTTCCTTTTACTCCAGTGACTGAGTGGTTCTTGACCTCAGCCCTTGGTGTTATGTTCAGGTAGAATTTTCTGAAGGTCAAAAATAATCATTCTTCAAATAATCACCCAGCAAAAAATATGCATTTTACCATCTAACACAAACCTGACAGTGACCCTGTTACATTTCTAAGGGGCTGGCCCCAAAACCTGCTGCTAAAATTTCAAGAGAAAAAGGAAGAAAAGGAAATGTTTCTGCGGTTTGAGTTATTTCCTGCCATGAGGCAACATCTGTGTGCCACAAACACACAGTTAATCAAAGTTAGCAGAAAATTGTCTTGTGGTGAGCTACTAACCCTGCCCACGTGTTCAGGATAGAGATGTACAGGTGCTACCATCCCATGGCCAGTGGAGTTTGAGGCTGGTAGGGCAGAAATGCTTTGGGCAGTTGGTAAAGTGAGAGTTGTTCCTGACGGGAGCCTGGAAATATTATTTGCTCAGCTGAATGTCGGTGCTACTACACAGTGGGGTGTGTTTTGGGGGGTTACACCTTGCTGCAGAACAGATGCCATCTGCGTGTGCCTAAAAGTCTGCTCTGTCCATGGAGAGATGGAGGAGTAATTCAGGAGTGGTGCTGAGGAAAAGGAGACACCTTCTTTTCCTGCGTGTGACTGGAAGAAAGCATCTATGGAACGGGAAAAGGTCATGAGTGTTAATTGCCAGGGGTAGTAGCCCCAAAGGAAACCTATAGCTCCAGGAGGGACTGGCACCATCTCAGTTCTCCCATCTTGGTTAGGCCTCCAACTCTAAACTGCCCAGCCTAGACAGCGTCACCAGAGAGAAGCAGCATCTCCCGAGGATGAGGGCTTCATCTGTCTCAGACGGCAGCTTGGCTATAGGGGGCCTTATTTGCTCAAGAAGAGCCCTTGGGCTCTTTTTTATCCCAAGGGATTTGTTCCAGTTCCCTGACTGCTGTGAAGCTGGTGGGTGGTCTGGGTGCTATTACAAGGAGGTTTTCATAATTTGACTTGAGATCAGTGAGACTACGAAGGAAAAGGGGTTCATTAAACAAGGAGTGGACTCCTGTGGATGCACCTGCGGAGAAATTCCCTTTGGAGAAACCCAGGAGCCTGGGTAGAATTCCCTTTCTCCTGTGTCCCTCTCCGCCTCTTTCAGGAGCTGGTGGGCTCCCTCAGTTCAGAGGATGTCCAGGAACTGTGTGGACACCATGTTGTTTAAGGGTCCATCTTGTTCCTATTCCCCCTCCTAAGTAGAGCTGTTCCAGGTGGGCTTTCCTGCCTTCCTGTGCCCACCACCACTGTCCTCAGAAGCAGTGATCCCTTAATTATCGCTCTGCAATTGGCAGGTCCACCTCCACGTCACCCAACCCTTATTGCAGCACGTGGCCCACCATACCTGATCTCCCACCACCACCTCTGTACGCAGGAGTTTCACTTGAAAACAAAGCTGAGGGGCTGCTGCAGCTGGGGGAGGCCGGGGCGTGGTGATTCCTGCCTGGCTGCTGCAGCGAGCTGCTGCCTGGATAAGTCACAGGCTGCCACTGCCAAGCCCCCCGCGGCATCTGGAGCCTTATCAAGGCTTCTCAGGCTGCCGAGCTGGCAGCAGGCAGGAGTGATCCTGCAGCTGGCCTTCTCCTGTCGCTGAGTGTCTGTCTCCAGCGAATGTAGGCCAAGAAAAGCAGATGGGTTCTTCCACCACTCTCCCACTACCTCTTCAGGGACAGACATGCATTGTCTAGACAGTTTACTGGCAGCAGCGCTGCTCTTTCCTACTCTGAGCAGTGTAAGGATGTCCAGAGACTGAGAGCTTCGCCAGGAAAATGCTCCAGCAGAGGTGGAGCCTGATCCTCCCCAGACGTAGCTGCTGGTGCCTGCTGATTGCTGGATTTCCATGCGTGTTCCTGGACAGCTTTCTTGTATCAAGAACCAACAGTTCACAGTGAAACTTCAAAGAGAAGCCAACAAACAACCCAAACCAAAAGCCAAGCCCTTTCCTAGTCCCTTCCTTATGGAAGCAGCTGAGAGACCGGGTGTGATTCTTGGGATGTCCTGTGCAGGCCCAGGAGCCGGACTCGATGATCCTGATGGATCCCTTCCAACTCAGCTTATTTCATGGTGCTGTGATACTTCAGGCTGCCTGAGCACCAGCAGGATTTGGGCAGCACAAACTGCAGGCAGGATGCTCAGAGTCTGGCTATTTCTCGAGGTTTCTGCCATGTCCCTGATCGTCCATCTGGCATCTGCCAGCTTGGTTTAGGTGCAGTGAGCAGCATCTGTCGTGTCCAGCCTTTCTGCTGTACCTTCACTCTTGGCCACGCTGTGGTTTCTGCATCAAACCCAAGAGAACTCAGCCCCCTGAGAGGCAGGGACAGTGATGCAGGACTTAGGGGGTCTTTTTCCAATCACCAGCTTCTGATTTAAGCAATTCTGGAAAGCTGCTGGGTAGGTACTGTGATGGACCAAGTAACAAAAAGTCTTAATCTTGACTGTTCTATGTATTTTATAACAAATTTCCTGCAGTGGCATCTGCTGGCAGGATTAACAACTGCAGCGTTTGCAGTAGTGTGATGCAGGGTGGGACTGCTGGGTTTTGGTACAGGCACTAAGAATTCTTAGTTCTGTTGACCTGTTTAAAATACCATATCAAGGACATTTAAAGCTCTGAGTGAGCAGGCGTGACCTTACAGCTGACCTTGTTTTGAGATGAAGGTCAGATGAGGCCTGGGTTTGTCCCAGCTGGGATTTCCCTGCAATCCGCTTTACAAGTTCAATACTTTGGTTTAAATATCAAGGAATAAACCCACTGATTCTTATTTACTTTAAAGATTTGCTTTCCATGAATCAATGTCAGTCCTAGAACATCTCAGCCCAGCCAAAGTCACTTTTCTTTGATGTCTGTCACAAATGAAAAATGGCAGATGTGTTTCCCTAGTCAGGCCGGGTAATTTCAATGTTTTTCACTGGAAGACTGTCCAAGCAAGGAATATGTCCCAGGAAAGGAGCAATGCAAGCAAGAGGAGGGACTGGGGAGTCCTGAGCACGTCTCCAGCTGTGTAGGTAAGCATTTCCCTGGCGCTCATCCAGATGTGTGCAGCCTCTCTGAGGTCACCGTAAGTCAGTGACAGGGATGTGTGGAAGAGAGAACGGATGTCATGCAAATCACGCTCGAATTACAAGCAAAAACCCATCAAACCCCGTGCAAGTTTGGGCAATTGTCCTTCACCACGTGGCACAGACCTTGTTTTAAATGCTGAAAGAAGTCACTTCGGAGGCAAAGATTCAGTGATTTGAACTGAACAAGAAAAACTCTGCTTTATTCTCCCCCAAGACTCCCCACCGGAAAAGATATGGAATCTCACATGTCCTGTGAAAGAACACAGCGCCTGCTTTTAAAGCAGAAGGGACTCACTGTTCTCCAGGTGATGTAAAAAGATGTGTTTGATGCATTCAGTTTGGTTGACACACCTCTTTATATGCAAAATCACTGGTAAATGAGAAACAATTGTAAAAGAAGCTTAAAAGTCCTTGTAGCTCATTTTTTTGTATGATTCAAAGCAGCAGAGTCTGGTACTGCTGTCTTTGAAGGCCTAAATTATATGTTTGGTTTCAAGCTGCATATTTTATCTAAAATGGCATTAAATGTATTTTAAATAACAAGTAAGTATTATAGTAGTAAATAAGTAATTAAAAAAAAGGGGGGGGAAAGGCACTCATCTGAAATACATATTTTTCCCCTGGGAAAATTTTAACTTGGCATAGTAGACCTTCACAGATACTCTGGGTTCAGTGTTCCAGATCTCTATAGAAGATATCTGCCTATATTTTATAATTCTATGGTGAAAGACTAGATTAGCTAGATGGGCCTACTGCTGTACTGCTTAATAATTTTGCAGCTGAACATATAGTTGGTGAGTAAGTCAAAGGCATCGTAACAATACAATTTACCCTTTTTTCTGTGGAGTTTCAAGAGCCATTTGTACATGTAACTTATCCTCTACAGCAGGAAACGAGAGAAATGACACAGCAAAGCACTGCTGGACCTTTACGAAGCCTATTGTGCACTGCAAACCAAATTGGTTTCAGTGTTATGTTTCAGAGCTGCAACAGCATAAACCCAGCACAACTCAGACTATTTTAATAGAGAGCAATTTTTGCCCGAGCAGTGTCTGAGGTTTTCGTTAAGGCAACTCAACAGGACCGATGCTCTGATACACCATATTACACTTTGGGAACATTACAACAGGATCTGTTCGGGAACTGAATAACAAAAGGCATAAAGCAGCTTAGCGCTGACCTAAATAATCCAATATATTCCTCTTTAAAAACTCTTGCCATGCCATCTGGGGGGTTGATTCCCGACACATTACTAAAACTTCCTTTTGTTCGGAAGGCCCCTCGCTGCAGGGCGAGCAGGACCAGAGCGAGAGCAGCGGGCTGCGGCAGCGCACATGAAACCATCGGAGGCACGGGGACCGCGCTGTCATCGGCCACGGCACCAAAAAAAATCCAATAAAAACCCGAGCAAAACCCCTGGCCGCTTGCCCCACACCTTTCAGGTGCCACCAGCTTCACCGGCTTGTCCTGGGGGCCAGCGAGGGCCGAACGAAGTGGGAAGCGCCGCTGCAGAGCTTCGCCGCAGGTGCCGGGCGTGGGCGGGTGCTGAGCGCAGCCCCCGGCCAAGTCATTTCCTCCCGAGCGGGGCTGAGCCGCGCTCTGCGTCTCGCCCCTCCCGCGAAACTTCAACCCTGAACTCTCTCTGAACCTCACTCGCAGTTTCCGTATTCACCGACTCTTTCGCTTTCCAGCAGTACAGCCCTCCTTGCTAATCCCGTGCTGCGGCTCTGAATTCCCGCAGCGCGGCAGCCCAGGGGGAGAAATGGATGCGGAGTCCTGGAGGTACAGCTGGTGCCAGTACCTCCGGTTAGCCGTGCATTGGGCCCATGTCCTGCCTCTGGGAAGGTCCTGCCCTGGTTGTTGGAATTATAGGAATTTAAATACATGGCACTGAAGTGCATGTTGCTTATTTTGGGGAAGGGGAGGAAAGCAAACAGTAAACGACCATATAGCGACTATAGGTGTACCTGCACCCAGAAGATCACAGGAAGTATCCTCTGTTCCTTTTTTTCCTAAGGCAGGTACTTCTAGAACTGATGCTGGTCTGCTGCATGTTTGTCTAGAAGCATCCCACTGTAAATGGGATACAATAAAACCTGGCAGGCTTCGGGGCTTAGCATAAAATGCTGTATCTCACCCCAAAATCAAAATATGCACAAGTTGCTACCAAGTGCAGCTGATGAGGCCACAGGTGAAATGTTAAAGAGATGCTACAACTTTTTCATATGTAGCTTCCAGTATGTTAAAACTTTTAATTTTCTGAAGACTGTCCACGTTTTAAAAATCTCTTNTTTTTTTTTAAATTAAAAGACTGTTCATGTTTTAAAAATCTCTCATAAAATATATATTTCAATAATCAAAATTTAAATCATCATTCTGTCCCGAGTCTAAGGTTTAATTAGAATGATTCCTACATTTTTGCCTAGCAACACAAAAATATTCTAGAGAAAAATCTAGTCCTGAATATTTTTAGAACTTTATATAAATCCACATTTTAAAATATTTCTAGTACAGCTGAGGTCTGAAGTGATCTAGCTCAATTCCTTCTATGAAGCAGGAGGGTGCATGTGTGTCTGTTGCTAGTCTGAACTGGAGCTAGCCCTGAATGTGTAGATTACAGCTGAGGTTGAACTTGAATTAAAAAATCGCCAGTTTGATTCCCTCCTATCTGAGCTGATCTTTCTACTCCTCGAAGCATATTTCAATACCCCTCTTGTTACCTTCCCCTGAGCTCCCATACGCTACTATTGTTCTTATCTGTACTTTCCCTTGATTATGGCACTGCCCTCTGAGCCTGTCATCGCTGTCGCTGCTTCCTAATGCCTGCAATTACTGCTCTGTGGGCTGCCAGACCCACTAATGATGCTGGGTTGGCTGTTGGTGCTGCAAGAGGCGAGGGCTGCGTGCTCACCCCGCAGAACGCGCTCGGAGCTGGAGCGCGCCCGGGAAGAGCAATGTAGGTCACAGCGGTGTCGGGATCGCTTTGTGGGGGCAGCGACGGTGCCGGGGGGTTTTGCATCGGGTTCACAACCACTGATTCCCTTGGAGTCCCCCGGGCTTTCAAAAGGAGCAGATTCTTGTGTGTTTTTGCTGTACCTTTTGATTCGTGCGACACCCGCAGCGTCTACTGAGATCTGCTCCCTCAGGGTCCTCAAGGTTGGTGTTTTCATGGACTCTCTCCAGATAAAAATTCATCTGCTTGCTCAAAGCACGCTGTTCTGAATTGGATGCTGTTTACTGGTAAAAGAGTGTGCCCCCTTAGTTCCTCCAATTTGCCAGCCAAAGCAGCCTTCCCTGATTTCTGCACTATGTGGAAGCTGACGGTGGATACAGTAAGCACAATCCCTTCAGCATCTTCCCATGTGAATTAGCCTATGTGCAACCAGTGAACCTCACAATGCTGAAATCACAGATAAAAACTGCTACCTTTCATGGCCACAGACTGAAATTCCTCTTGTAAAATGGTAGAGAAATATTTCTGCTTTTCAGGTCATTAAAACCATGTTGCAGAAGTACAATATAGTAAACAACACACCAGTGTTGTGGCACAGCAAATGCAGGCTTTGCTCTTGGAGGCCTCTAAGCAGCATCAAGTACAGGTGGGGAAAGAACTGACCATGAAAGAAGCATCAAGGCAAGATTTTATACTGTAAGATATTTCTCACAAACAAGGGTGGGAAGGGAGAAGGAGCAGGGATGAGAAGTGTCTCAGCCTTGGTATTTTTTTTCCACAGCCTGTTAAAGACCAGCACCTCATAAATCAGACTTGGTTTTACTTGGCTGAGTGGGGCATAAGCCCAAGAACAACATCTAAAGTAGGCCAGGATGAGGTCACAGCTGTGTGCTGGGGAAGACAGCACAAGCCCTGGCTCCCAAACACACCACATACATTCTCTCTCTCTCTCTCTGTCTCTCTGTCTCTCTCTCTCTCTCTGTGTCTCTCTCTCTCTCTCTCTCTCTGTGTGTCTCTCTCTCAGGCTCCTGGCTTTGGAATTGAGCCCAAGGGTGCATCGGGAGATCGGTGTAGGGAGCGTACCCTGGGCCATGCCTGGGTGGCAGCCAAGTCAAACTGCTTTGTAAGAAAGTGCTCCATTCTCAGCCAGCAGAGGAAAATGAAGAAACTCAAGCCTTTTGTTCA
The DNA here is from genome assembly GCA_013398955.1 of Callaeas wilsoni. Taxonomy (NCBI): domain Eukaryota; kingdom Metazoa; phylum Chordata; class Aves; order Passeriformes; family Callaeidae; genus Callaeas; species Callaeas wilsoni. The sequence continues at coordinate 11,564 of VWPU01009939.1, read as the reverse complement.
GTCCTACCTCTACAAAGCAGTGGCTTCCACTTCCACTGAAAATAGGAAAAAAAGTTGAATACTGTGAGATACTTTGTGTCTAGCAAGCACTTTCTCCTCTTCCCAGGAGAAGGCAGGGCTGGACGCCTTACAGCCGTTTTCTTACAGATAATTAACATGCTAATTGCGATGTGTTTAACACACACCTAGTGTGAGAGGTCACAGCCTGCACTGATTGCTTGGCTTTCCCCTGGTCTAATTGCAGCCTGTCAAGCCAGAAACCACACGTTCATGGTTCGTGCTCCAACGTGCAAGGCAGGGTCTGGTAAATGGTCTCTTGTGCTCTGAGAGTGTTCTCCTCTCTGGTTTTGTGTGTGAGGTTGCTGTGGACGTGGGCTTTGCTGAGAAAAGCGTAATTTACCTTGAACTCTCTCGGTACTGTGTGGTCCTCCGTCAGAGAGGGCTGCTAATGATGCAAACTCCTGCCCACAGCCCTGACCTTTACAGGCTGGCTGCGTGCATACACATGTGAAACCGCTGCCTCAGCTGGATTTTTAATGAGGGGAGTGAATCCAAGAATGAAGGGAACTCACTTGCACACCCTTGGCCAATCCGCTGCTTCATGAGATCTGAAGGCTATTGCAGAGTGTTGGAGTTGGACACAAAACCACTCGGAAACATCTCTGATCCCCAGGTGGGCATTTGAAAAGAGCGAACCGTGTGGCCATTTTAATACTGAGAGGTATCCTTTAGTTAATAATATATTAATAGCACCGGCACAGGGCATCATTTCTCAACTCCTACCAGTGCTGCATCATCAGCTTGTTAGATGTACACAAGAAATAAACCTTATTTTTCAGGTAGGATGTGGAAAAATAGGTTTACCAGGTATCATTCCCCTGTCTGTCTGCCTCAAGTTGCGCTTGAGGTGGCTTTCAGATGGCTTCTTCAAAGAAGAGATAAAAGAAATACATGTATTGAGAGGACAGTAGATGCAGGTTCAAAAATCACGTCATGCAGTCATCCAACTCTGGTTCTGCAGTCACTGAATTGTGTGGTTTTATCCAGTGATAAATATCCTCCTACAAGCTTTAGTAATGAAAGCTCTTTCAAGGGAGAGTTGCAACACCCACTGAAGCTATTAAAGATGGAATTTGCTGCTACAATTTCAAGAGACAAAATGTAGAGGAAATTTCGTTTCCTGGGAAAAAAAATTATCAAGCTAGTGAAACAAAGCTTTTTTTTTTTTTCGGTCAGAACAATTCCTGGGGTTTTTCCGATATCAGGACAAGTAAACTGTGGTGTAAGAGTTGTTATGGATCCGCCCCTAAACCCAGTGAGTGCCAGCTCAGAGCCAAAAACCCTGTAAAGACCGGGTCCTGCAGGGAACAGCAGAGAGGTGCAAACTTGAATGAAGGAGAGGGAAGAAACCAGGATAACTGGTGTGCTCCTTTTCCTTCCACGCTGTGAACATTGTGTGGGCTGTTCATCCCTAAGACAAGCTGCCAGCCTGCAGCAGCCAACGCCACCAAGGCAGGCCCTCAGGGTAAGCACGTTAAGTAGACAGGCGAGGGGGATGTTGGGATCTGCTCAGTGACAATCACACACAAACTACAGCCGTTGAAATATATATTCCAAAGGAACATGGAATTATAGTAATGCCAGTGTGGCACGGGATAGCCTACAGCCTTAATGTCCTGTTGGATATGGTTAATGCTCCCATGTTTCTTACCAGCATAGTACTCCAGCTTCCATCAGTTTAGGTGGAGGTCTTATTCTCATTACCATAACCAGATTCTTCCTTAATCATCTGCATATTTGTTAATTTTCCCCCTGCTATTTTAAAATTATTTTGTTCTATATCCTATATACCAGAGAGCCGATACAGACTGGATTAGACTGCGTAGACTAGACTGCAAGGGTACCACAGCTGTGAATAAAGTAGCTGTGTTTTGTGCAAAAGATGCCTAATTCATTATAGAGTTTCTCCTCTCTGCCTTGTCCCATCTTCCCCCCATCTGTATGATCCTGCAGGAATCCAACCCCTGAGACCCCAAGGTGAAGCCCAGAGGCAGCTTGCCGTCATCTTGGTGGCTGTGGTTTCTTTGAGAACATCTCTTAAAGCTATTTCTACTGAGAGGTAACAGCTTGCATTAAAAACAAAAACAAAAACATAAAAACCAACAACAACAACAACAAACCACCTCTAACTCGTGGGGATGGTCCCAAATCTGAGCCCCTCTATACTTTAGATTAGAAACAAGTCTGTGTGGTTGTGGTGTCACTGCAGTAATGCTGCTTTGGGAAGGGCACAGCGCTGCTTCCTCCCTGCCTGTGCCCCTGCTGAGCCGTGCAGCCCAGCACTCACGCCCCGAGCATGAAATTTAGGGAGCAGGAATGGCTGAGGGTTTGTTTTGCTCCTCACATGAAGCTACACATATCCAGAGCACAACATCAAAGCTCAGCTCTGCTCCCGTGCCGTTAGCGTAGATGTTTGGCAAGTTTGGCTAGTTTGTAATGGGATAATGAGAGGCGGGAAGAAATATGCAAAGAAGTAATGAAAGAAACCAAACAGATTAAAATCAGAAGCTTGAAGTACTTTTTTTTTTCTTTCTCTTTTTGAACTTTTTTCTTTCTTTTTTCCTTTCTCTTTTTTTTTCTTTCCTTTTTTACCCCCTTTCTTTTCGTGTTTTGTTTCACATTTGCACTGTGCCATGTTCTCAAAGGGGGTAATTTGCAGGAGCTTAGGAGAAATTGCTGTGACAGGCAGCATGGCTGAAGACTGTATCTCAGAACTGCCCTCCCTGGAGCAGCTGCTCAGGATGCCAGTGATACAATACTTTTCCTGTCTGAGAAACAAAAAAAATAAGGCTCGAACACATTGCTTCTGGAAACACTTACAGGCAAGCTTCTTACACATCGAATGTGCTGAAACTATGAACTAGATTTTAAGAGGGTTGAGCAGATTTCAAGTAAAAAGTACTTTCAGGAATTTCAGAGAAGGTTCATGGCTGTCTTTACCAAAGAAATTCTGTATTATAAAATTTAAGAAGTGTTTATATTACATACATATATAGATATAGATATACGTATATAATGCATGGGGGTTTTATATTATAAATTACTTCATTCTGCATAACTGTTTAGTTATGAATTCTATAGCAGTAATATGTCATGGATTATTTGCAATATATAGCCGATATAATGAGATAAATTTGCAGTTATGGATTTCTTATGTATTTATGAACAGTTTCTTGCATGTTTATAAGCCTGTAAACTGATTTGTTTTAGCTATTGAGTTATAGACAACTTTTCTCCAGTGCATGACTCAGTTTCTCCCAGGCCCCTTGGGAGCTGTGACACTTTGTCTGTTTGCCTGCACATGAAAAATTGTGGCAAAGCCAAAACAGAACAGCATGGCACACGTGCCAGCTCTACCATGCTAATAAAAATAAGGCAAAAGAAAGAGGATGAGTAGGCATAAGTCACTAAAGACTAGCAGGGCTCTCATTTTGCAAAGGAAAGTCAGGGGAAACCTTTGGTGCTGACTTATGGACACCTGGGGATTGTGGAGGGAAGCAAAGCAGAAACTGGGCTCCTTTGGTCTTAAAGGTGCTGATTTTAACTCCTTATCCATGCTCCTGCAAGGAAAGGAAGGTTCAGACACATACAATTAATGAGCAAACCAACTGAATAAACACAAAGTGGCCAAACACATAGTACATTTTTTTCAGTTTTCTGAGAGGCTGTATACAGTAACCAGGGATAGACTGCGGTGTGGAGAGGGATTTGATGCTTTGAAAAGAGGAAACTCCCCTGTCCCAGCAAAGGAAACGTGCTGCGCCTCAGAAGGTTCAAGGAGCATTTGGCTGCTGTGTGCAGGAAGAGAAAAGCATCTCATTTTGAACTTGAAAGCAAAACTGGGTTTCAAGCGAACAGCAGAGCAGCAGCGTCATTGGCAAAGTTTGCAGTCTGGGTGACCTGCACAGTTCCTTCCCCGAAATGTAAATATGTAGGCAAGAAAGCATATAGAGAAAGGCCTTTCCCTGAGCTTTTCCTTTGAAGTAACGGGAGAAGCCTCCACAGATTTTGTGCATTTATGAAACAGACCTTTTTGAAGTGAGGGCTGCAGGGGAAAGGGGGAACTGCGAGCAGTGCTGGATCAATAGCTGTCTACAAACTGGCTTTAGTGGTCTGAATATTACGGTGTTTCTGAAAAGCATATTTTCATGCCAAGTGATGCTGATTTATGCACAGGAAGAAAAACCCCAAACAACTCTCCTTCAAACTTGAAAATGTCACAAAACCCCAGCTTAGAAGCAAGGCTTGAGGATGCAGGGATGATCTCCTGATTTCTGTTTAGCCTTGCTTGCTGCAGCCTGCAAAAGCAGCTCTGGCTTTTTTGGCTATCAGGAGCTGCTCCACAATTCCACCTGGATTTTGTCTTTTTCTCCCTCCTTCAGGTGAAAGATCATGTGGTGGCTCCGTGCCAAAGTGGCAGGTAAAGATGGGGTGGCTGCTGCACCTCCACAGAGCCTGAACTCAGCCAGTCCAGTAAATCGCTTTGCAGCCACCACAGCTTCACCAAAGGCTGGTGAAATGTTGGCAGAGGTTGGTAACTGGGTGAAATGTGCTCTGAGAAATGTCATTATATATAGCAGAGAGGAAGGGAACTGAGAAGTAACCAGGCGAGCCGGATATCTTTTACATTGCAGTGTGGTTTTCAGACCCGCTTGCCCAATCAGCTTTGCACCACGAGGCCCTCGTGCCATGCGCCTTCACCAGGGCTGTGCAAGACAAGTAACAGCAGTGCTTTACAGGAATAACCTCTGAGCCATAGAATAGTGGGCTTTTCTTCGTAAAACAAGTGAGAAAAAGGGTAAATAACTCCAGTGCAGCACAATGTTATGCACGGTTAAGATCTGTGGGTGTTCCAGCACGTGGACTTGGGCACCACCACGGGCCTGGCTGTTGTAGCAGGAGGGATCCATCCAGACCAGGTCAGCCAGAGCCATTTTGAAGGGAAAGCACAGTTTAAAGGGAGTGAGTCATATTGCCTGTTGGCATTAAGTGCAAAGTACTTAAGAGCAGGAAGTGCCTTTGTTCTTGCGCAGGGGAGTGTGCTCAGGTCAGGTTATCACTGAGGTGCATTTCTGGCTAGCAAAACAAGGGCTTGCTCCAGCAGCGTGACCATCCTATCTGGCAGGGAGAAACAATTTCGTGCAGTTTAGTATCAGGTACTCAAGATTTTGCTTTTCATATTTAACACTGCATTTAACAACACTGAATCTTAAACCAGCATCCTGCCACCTACTGCTCATGAAAATGCCAGATGAGGTGTGTGTACAGCAGTCTCATTTTGGCCTCAGAAATCTCATGAAAGCTCTCTGGGACCGGTGGACTGGTCAGCTCTGCACAGGTTGGGAAAAATATCCTGTGAGACATCTGAATTGCCCTACTGGGACTCTCAGTCAATGTAACGATGTCTGCGGGCACCGCCAGCTTTCTTGGAGAACAAAGCGCAGTTTCCTTTTGTGCGCTGAACAAACAAACATTGTGTGGGAATTGGTCCTAACAGAAACCCTTTTTTTTTTCTAAATATCCAAGTCACTTTTTTTTCCCAAACACTGACCCTTGGGAATGCCTGTAATTGGTTTGTGAAAATCAAAAACTACAGAGGTATCCATGGCGGGAACAGACAACTACTGCGATAACATCGGGGATGGTTCTGCCGTTAAAATTAAGCATAGAAGTGTCTGAAAACGGCAGTCTGCCTAGTGCCAGAATTCATTATGAATTCGGGTTTTAGTACAGTTTAGATTAGGAACCATCCTAATTATCCTTTCTCCTTTAATTAAATAAGAAGTCTGCCATTAGGCTCTGCTTGCCATAACTCCTGTTTTGGGCTGAGCTTGCCCTGCCTGGTAAATGGGAACACCGGAGAGAAACAGGGGAGAGAGACAAAAAGAAGACTGAAGAGTGTAACTATCTTTGCTGCTTATCCGTCTCCAGGTACTGGCTCACTCAAAGTTTTCACATTGACAGTGTCTTTCAGCAGTTCTGTTCCAGCTGTTGGATGCTCAGTGCTTAACCAAGAATCTGGACACGAATTTGTTGTTGTGCTATAAATGGTCCACATATAAAGCCACGGTCAGAGCACGCATAGGTAGACGATAAAATGTAGGAAGGAAGGCAAGAGAGATTTGTGGAGACGAGGGAGGTGTAGGCTTGTAGATGCAAATTCTGCCCTGAAGCATCTTGATTCATTTACTGAAATTGCTTCGACCAAAACTAAACTTATGAAGGTATTTTTTGAAACAAGGATTTTAAATATTAAGCAATGAACAATGCCTAGGATCACAAATATATTGAAGCCTTTCTCTAATGCTTATTACTAATACTTCTGGCATTTTTATGAGCTTAATGCATGTACGCTACTTTGGTTTTTAGAAATCTCTTCTAAAAAGTAAACACCACATCTGAATCAGTTCAAACCCTCCATCTTCATAAACCGCAGTGGATACATTAAGTACATGAATATATATCCTAACATGTTATTAGAAATATAGATATTTAAGTTCAAAGACTTACTTAATATTTAAATAACCGTGTTTTAAAAAATAATAAGCAGGACTAGTTGAACAGGTTTAATCAGAGAAGAAGTCAATTTTATTGAGAGTAGATATGCAGTGATACCAGCTCCTAAAGCCAAAATATCATCGTGAGCTCATCGTTCGCTAGATGCATTGAGCTGATTACTTCATTTATCACTTCTGGTTTAGGCCTGTATGTTTGGAGTAATTAGATTTTTTTTTTTTTTCCCTAGAATAAGTTGAGAAATGGGAGGATAGCAGTAGCACCAAATACAACAGACAGAATATGAACGCCATGTTAAATAAAATCGTATCTTTGGTGTCTGTACTCTGGTAAGAATTTTATCATCTATTCTACATATCCCAGTGTTACAAATATTTGTTATAAATATGTGCCCAAATTTACCCTAGTTATTTTCCTTAAATATTCCCCCATACTGCAGTGAATTTTTAACACAATTTAGAAAACTGGAGGTGGGTGCAATATTGTGCCTTGATGCAGGGCCTTGTTTGCCACTGGCCCAGTCAGCAGCCTCACTGCTGATCCCTGCCTGGCTGTGTCCCATGGCTCCAATGCCTTTTCACTCCGGACGAGCTGCCTCTTCAGCCTGTTTTACAAATAAATAAATAAATTTTAAATGTTAGTTCCATCTTACTGCAGGGAGTTGTGCACACTGCCAGCCATGGGCATTAAAATCATGCATTGGTTGCAAAAATAAGGCTGGGAAGTTAATGTTTTTTTCATTCTTTATCTATATACATATATATTTATGTATATTATATACACATACACATGCACATATATACATGTATACTTGTTTGTGTTGACACTTCAAAGCCTTTGGGCTCTGTCTGTTTTGCATTTGCCACGTGTTTCATTTGTTTCTTTTTCCTCCAATTCCAGACTGCCTGCATGTTTAGGGATGTAACATTGCTAATTGTGCCAGAAGCGGGGACTGAGGCCAAGTGTCTCCCTTCATGCAGCGCAAGTTGTCACACAGGAACCAGGAAAAGGTATGTTCTATCCCTCCCATCCTGTGGAGATCCCTGCAGAAGGCACTCTGCTCTGTAATCCCTTTCCGAAGGCTAAGGATACAGGTTTAAAAGCCAGAAGCTTTCTGGGAAACTGCTTGTGAGTCAGCGAGCACCCGGAGGATGAACACTGCTTTTCTTTGTATTCCGAATAATCCATCTGAACTTTAAAGTTTTCTATATTTCTCTAGAATTAAAGCCACCTTCTGTTTAAACATTTACAACTCTTTCAAGCACATAACTTTGCCACATAGAAATGGGTCTGTCTTACAAATACTTGGAAATCCTGTAGTCTGTGTTGTCCAAAAGCCTTCAGAAACTCGACGGTCCCGAGGGCTTTCTGCTGGAGTAATTTAGCAGCCGTGCTGCAAAAAAGGCTAGGTAAGCAGCCCAGCAGAACATACAGCAGCCAAAACTCTTATCTCGAGACCCATTTCTTGGAGAATTGCATCGACTTCCCTTAGTCAATAATGAGTCTTATTTATAAATTCACATACAACACAGAAAGGAAACTGGTTGCACTGTTGTGGAGATCAAAGTTTCCACGTGCTCTTTTTCTCCTTCTCCTGTTCAGAGAACGGGAGTCAGTTTGCATGTATCTGTCCCCTTCTTCTTATTGCTGAGCCCAGCATGGTTGATAGCCTTGAGTACTTTTTTAAAGCTGTTTCTAAAGATAAACATTTTGCAAAACCTCCCAGAATGCAAGCGTTCAACTTAATTTGCCCAGAGCAGCACTGTTTGTTGGCAGGCTGCTCCTTTATAGGCAGGTAGAAATTCCAATTTGATACTTCATAAATGAATATATAATGAGAAACTTTTTCCATGGTCAAGGGTGGAATCCCTGCCTTATTGAGGTCTGTACAAACAAAATATTTATTGATTTAGTTAGGTAACATTCAGAGGTTAATCCCAAATCTCCTGCTCCTTTAATAAGAAGCATTCTACCACCGAAAAAATACGAACAAAAATACATATACTAATGAAAACAACCCCCAAAGTGCCTGAGCACACTCACAACACCTTTAAGAAGTGGATCATCAGATTTAAAACGTTTGAGAAGCAGAGAGGAGATGGGTTTTGTCCACATGCAGAATTCAGTCTGCCTTCCCTTCCAGTTATGCTTTGGGGTATGACACAGACAGTGCATCTGTTCTTCATCACCTGCTTGGCTGCAGCAGGTAAGTGCTTGGCTGCACGTCAGGAACACAGCTGCCAGCCAGGAATTTTCCTCCTCTCTTGCAAAAAGTAGATATATTTTTCACAGGTTGGGATGCTTTGATCAAATATGATACTAGAGAGAAGGAGAAAGAGAAAGCATATACATATATCTATCTATATATCTATATATCTATATATATATATATACACACACACGAATTTTTATATATGGCACATACACATAGTACACACACACACACACACACACACACATATTTGAATATATATGAATACATGGGTTGTTTAACAGACTATAAAAACCACCACCTTACTAGGAGTCTTATGGGTGTTTTCTTCCACTGAAGCAAAGGCCTAATCAGGAGAGGAAACAGAAGCTTATTACCCCACCCACCCCCGTAGCCTCTGCTAAAGCCATTTATCATAATGTTTCTCAGCCTTCTCGTGATGGCAGCTTCAGGTTTTTGCAACCTTTTGGGGTTTAGGGGTGATTGTGGTAGTGCTGGAGTGATGGTTGGGCTAGGGGATCTTGAAGATCTCTTCCAGCCTTGATGATTCTGGGATTCTCATTAAAATAAAAGCCTAGAGAATTATTGTCTTAGTTTTACATTGTGGGATTGAGATGCTTTACGTAGATCTTGGCAAATTTCAGACCTAACTTGCAGCAGATCATTTTGGTGGTGGTGACTTGATTTCACATTTGTCCTGTTTTATAGTTGTCCTGTGATGGTCCCATAAACATTTCTGACATAATCTCTCAAATTTATGCCATTTATCACTGGCAGACTTGCAATAAACAGTTCTTATTGGCCCACGAAGTTTCTAGTCCAATTTCAGCAAACAATCCCAAACCTAAACCATTTCTCTGAAGGCAAGTTTATTCTCTAAACAAGATTTCGACTGAAACCCTTCATATTTAAACATATTAATTGTAGGCCTCTGCTGCCAACAAAATGAAGCAGGCTCATTCCAAGCAATAGCTGCTGTAATTTAGACTGAACTGCTGAAAACAGTTCTTAACATTATAGTTGTAAGCTGTGCAATAGTAAATAAAGCAGAAATCTTAGCTGGAACCAAAATATTCATTATCTGAAGCCAGAAATCAAGCTTCACTTGCACTCTTTTGTGTAGTAAATTATCAAATGTCTCTCAGATAAAGCTGAGTGCCTTAACACAACTAAAAAACAAATTTATTCTGACTGCATTTATTAAAATCTATGCCTACACGTGACTCTGGTCTGACTGACTTTTAACCTCCTTTAGACATCTTTTACTGCATCATGTAGCAAAAAATACAATGAATGCAGAACAAACTACACCCAGACCTCTGTGGTACAAAAATAGGGGAGATACAAAAGGCAATTTTAAAAGAATTGCTTGCGAAAATGAAAAAATCAAGGGTAAAATAAGCAGAATAAATAGTAAAAAATGTATTTTTAATAATTCATCCAGGAAGTCCCATTCCCTGCAATCACTTAGAGGAAAAAAGCTTGCCACACTCTTAATTAAAACATTATAGCTAGAAACTTAAACCCCAAAACAAACAAACCAACCAACCAACAACAACAAAAACAAACAAAAACAAACCCCAAATATAACCATTAAGTCTCAGACAAGTTAAGCTCATGACTACCATGAGGCCTCTTTACGTCTGTTCATTTTTGGCTGTGGTTTTTGGTGTGTTTGTTTGTTTGTTTGTTATTTTATGGTGATGTTGCTGTTGCTTCAGGGTTCTTTTTTATCTGAGATTTTTGCTGTGTCTGCATAGCACTGGCAGTTTTCTGTATGGGACAATGGTGGCCCTGTCTTTAGGGAATGTTCCTTCATTTAGGAAGCTTTATTAGGACAGAACACCACTTGTTAGCCAAATTTAGAAAATTTGGGACGTCCATAAGGATTGTAAGGACACAAAAGCGTCTGTATTTCACTCTTAAAGCATTTCACCACTTTTAAGATCTCAACACTGCAAACAACCTCTTTGAACACTAAAACTCAACGTTAAGGACGATTTGTTAACTTTTTCACAACCCCTTTTGTTTCTGCCTGCTCAAGTATTGCTTAATCTTCCTGCTTTCAAAATCTGGCCAGGAACTCGAATGGCCTTTCTGGAAAAGTTGCCCAAAGGCACAGGGGTAACCACGCCACACTCTGCTGCTTTTTAGCCCCTTTTTTATTTTCCTTTTGGAGAGAGGGGGTGTGGTTTTTCTGCACTTTTATTACCGTATTTTTACCACATTTTGGCTTTTGCCGGGTGCTTGAGGTGCAGGGCTGGAGGGAGCACAGCCTGTTGTTCTGTCAGTGTAGGGGCACTTGGGGTCTCACCGCCTCAAAAGCCCCCTCTGCTTTTTGGCCCGTTTTTATTTTTCTTTTGGAGAGAGTCGGGTGTTCTCAGTGCGTTTTTACCGCATTTTTACCACATTTTGGCTTTGTTTAGTGCTGGAGGGAGCACAGCCTGTTGTTCGGTCAGTGTAGCACTCGCCGCTCCGCCGCCTCCGCTTTTTCGCCCTTTTTAATTTTTCTTTTTGAGCGAGAGGGGATGTTGTTTAATGCATTTTTACCACATTTTGTCATCGTTGAGTGCTGGAGGGAACGCACGTTGTTGTTCGTCCAGCGTAGGAGCACTCGCGGCTTTGGAGGCGGCGAGACCGCGAGCGCTCCGTAAACAAAACCCTCGGTTTTGTTTACCCCGGGCGGCGGGGCCTGGGTGGCGCAGGCCGTCTGAGCCTGCCCCCATCGCCACGACAGCGACCTTTCCGCCCCGCTCTCCCTTCCCTCCCCTCCCCT
>VWPU01009938.1:0-39521 GCA_013398955.1 Callaeas wilsoni | reverse complement strand
CGAAGAGCCGCGGGCGCAGGCTGTAGCAGAGCCCCATGGCTCGGTGCCCCCGCCGGGGACTGGCTGTAGCGCGGCGGCGCTGGCCTCAGCGCTTCCCGCCGGCCGGGCAGGCGGCGGCGGGCGGGGAAGGGGCGCCGCGGAGCCCCTCACGGCCCCGCTGGGCCATCTTGCATCTTCCTCCCGGGCTGTGGCGGCGGCTCCTCGGCGCCGATCACCTGACACCGACCGAGCTGCCACCGCCGGGTCCACGTTACCGTAAATACCCCAGCGCCAGCCCACCGCGCAGCGCCGCCGGGGGAAGGGCGGGGGCGCCGCGCCGACACACAGGCGCACACAGAGCGCAGCCCCCCGCCCCCCGCGCCAGCCCGCCCCACGGGGCCAGGGTCTCCCAGGCAGGGCCCGCAGCGGGAGTTCCGGGAGACCCTCGCCCCCTACGCCACCCACCCTCCTTGCTTCCTCCCTCCCTCCTTCTTTCCTCCCTGCTTGCAAGGGCCGACGTGCCGCCAGTGCGAGCCCCGGGGGCTGCACATAGCCCTACCCCTCTCCAGGGCTATGCCCCTGACAGACAACGTCTCCCCCGGCACCCCAGAGGGAGAAGCCGAGGCGGAGACCTCTCACTGAGAGGGACCCCGCACGGCGACAGCGGCCCCGGAGAGGCCGAGGCACCCCCGCCAGCCTGGCATCCTCACAGCTACAGCACGGTTCTGAGCCCCTGTGCACACACATGCGGCTCTTCGCCCACGCGCTGACTAAGGATGCCGTGGGAGGAAGGCTTTGGGTGCGACGGTAGGAGAAAATAATAGGCAATGTTGGGGTTTGCTCGCTGTCTCAGTCAGTGTTGGCAGCAGTAGTACTCCAGCAGCGTGCTGCTGTGGGCTGTGGAGGAAAGGCTGGTGCTAGAAAGCCAGTTCCAAGGCGGTGGCAGCCCTCCTCAAGAGAAGACCTGGAAAAATTCAGGTTACTTGGAATGTGTCTAAAACAGGCTCTCCTTCTGCCTCATGCATCTCCATGTTCTTCATAATCTCGGCAGTCGTTTTTCAGGGGCATGTGGCTAGTGGATGAAACTGGGTCTCTGAATCTTAAAGCAAAGGTCAGGTCATGTGTTCCGTATTATGACTGAGGCATACCTTAGCATAATTTAGAGACACTAACTTCACTAACCTTGACTGCGTTCATGAACCTCTTTATTCATGCAGCATCTCTGTATTCTGTAGTGACCTGTTGTATTAGGTCATTGGTTTTGTCTCATATTTTTTTGCAGTGACCAATATTATGTTAATAGATGCCACTGTTTATATAATGCAGTACAAAGAAACGGAGGGAGGTACAATTCCTACACTTCTTTAGAATTAATGAATTAGAGCAAATTGGGCACAGTTTTTAGTTCCTGGATATGGGAAACAGAATTGGCTTTGTGACAGATCTATTTGTGTCAAGTGATTTAACAAACATCCTATAAAATATGTATTTACCAAGCAGTGAGTTGTGTGTTAACATTCACTGGAAAAAAAAAAACCCAACACCCTACACGGGCACAAAATAAATAGATTCCTTTTAACTGAAAGTATCAATTGTCTGTGATTGCACCACACAAAGGAAATTTTGCCAGTGAAAATATTAGGAGGATCTAGCACGCTGTAGAAGTTGTTCTCTTATACCATTCAAAATGCTCACCAACTATTTAGACAGATGCTTTAGCTCCGAGAAACCACCCCATAGCTTTTGCTTCTATTGTATGTCTTAATACGTGACGCTACAGAGTCCTGGTTGCAATCTTCTTGCAAAACATGTAAGCAGTTACATCACAGCAGAGGATGTTTCACCACTATTACAGAGCTGCTCTGCCTTGGCTCAACACCTTTATGGACCATAAGGATGCAATATTTCCTAGGTTGGGAGCGAAAGATTTCAGCTTTTGGCTGAAAACAAACAGGAATTTAGATAAGAGGAATCTAAATGGACTGAATAGCTGGGATCCTGGGATTAGTAGCTGTATACTTTCCAGTGTAATTGGATCACATAGGAGAATTTGCTACTCATCCAACAATATATAATAAAACCATGGGAAAAAAACCAACAACAACCAAAACAACCATCACCAGTAATGGTGAAATTTAGGGATTTAATATTTGGGGTTCAAATGTCAATGGACATACTTAGTTTTGTGAAGGTGATCCTTAGAGCTCAATGCATACAACAGCATTTGTGGAACCGTGAACTGCTTTCCAAATAGTAGAAGAAATGCCATAACCTGGCCAAATGAGTTCAGATTAGGTAAAAGTTCTCCTGCTAGAGTGCTCCTGGGCATGTACAGTGTATGCTCAGTGAGTAACAGGGAAGGTGAATGATACATTCACAGAGAATGTATCTCTTCTCACAGAGAAGAGACCTGGCAGAAAAAATGGCACTGTAAAATCACGTGCTTTGTAAGTAATTTTGAAATAGCAGCCCATGTATTAACAACTATGTATAGGCAGAATCCTTAAAAAACTGACTGCTCTGCAAAACACTGAAATAGATGCTCTACCTTATAAAGTGTCACATAAAGTATATTCACTGAAGATCCTTCAGTGACCTACAAGAGCAAACCATGTCTTGAGAAAGAAGTGTTCCATAATTCTTTTCTTACAACTTCTAATAAAGAACAACAAGCAGCCTGTCTTCTCTCTTTCCCCAGAGGAATAGTGATCATCACTACTTCCGGATTACCATGGACTGAGATTTTCAAGAATTTAAAGCGAGAAAGTTAGTATGATGCAGTTTTCTGATCTGAATACTATTTGAAGAATCTTTCATGGAATTTTCAAAGGTTAGTCATCCAAACCAGGACTTAATGACTGGCTCAGTTTTTCAGTAACACTAATTAGCCATGAGTCTCATTGTGTTAACTGAAATTAGAATCATAGGACCATAGAACAGCCCAGGACTGTTGTCTGGGGAAGGGATCCTCAGAATTTCTTCTGGTCTGACCTTTCATGGGAAAGGTAGCCTAGGTGAGATCATCTAGTATCTTGTCTAGCTGCATCTTGAAAACCTCCAGCAACGGGGATTCTACCATGCCCCTGGCAAGGTTGTTCTAGTGAATGGTTGCTCCCACAGTAAAAAATTAATTCTTGTATTGAAACGAAACATTTCTTGGTGCAACTTGCACTCATGACCTCTTGTCTTCTCCACGTAGCTTCTTGTGGCATTTGCCTTTTGTCTTTGTGACCACCCTTTAAGTACAGGGATACTGTGATGAGGTTCCTCTTGAGAGTTCTCTTTTCCAAGGAGAAAAGAAGGTCACTCCTGAGCCTTCTCAACAGAGAAAAGATCTAACTCTTTCAATCTGCTCACAGGGTAGGTTCTCCAGCCCTTGGATTATCTTTGTGGCCCTTCTTTGGACCTTCTCCACTCCATCCACATTTTTTTTTAAATTGTGGGCACAGTTAATAAATAAATAAATAAATAAATATCATTCGATCTGAACTTGTAGTAAACCACTTTAAACTATTTTTTCTTTTTTGCTTTCAATGTATAGTTCTACCTAAGAAATAACTAATTAGAGGTGGTATCCAGTCATATACAGGAGCTGGGTATGTCCATGAGATGGTTTTATTTACTCCAAGGAGTAATACAAGTCTAGTAAGAAAATCTATAAATATTATTCCTAAGAAGATGGGTCTTTACTGTTTATTAAAAAGAAGTACAAGTTACGCATTTCTTGAACACTTATATGAAAATAATTTGTGTTCTTTTCCCAGTTTTATAATAATTTTGATTTAATAATATTTATCTACACTATATAGCTTTTTGGGATTTATACAATGTTCCAAGTTTTAACCAAGAAATGAGTATTTGTGATCAAACTAAAACAAATGTAGTAAATGCACTTGCCTTAAAAATATAACTGTGCAGCAATTGGAGAGACTCCAGCTAAATGAATCTGTAAGAATTTTCATAAGGCAAGGATCTTAAAGGCAAGGAGAAGCTGTTCTGGGGCTGGACATTTGTTTATGTTCTTTTTGCTCTGATTAATCACTGTATCAGTGAATGAGTTTATCTGTATTCTGACTACAGTTTTGCCATATTGTTTTTCTATATCTTAGTCAGAACACTGCAATGAATTCAGAAACTATAAATTCATAACCTGCAGCGGGATATTATTTCTAAACAGTTTTGACATATTTTCCTTGAGATTTTTCAGAGCCTCAGTGATGATTAGTGAAAAATGCGACAAGATTTTTGAGTTTATTAAAGAGGAAAGCAATGTGCTAGAAGGAAAAAAAAAAGTAGAAAATCATGTGCCATGACAATCACTAGATATTTGCAAAACTCCTGTTGAGGTCAATTTTCCTCATGGATAAAGGGTCTAGGATTTACCCAGCTGCCATCCGATAATGAACATCTCTTATCTTCTTTGATAGGCACTTGTCAAATATCCATTTGCTTCTTGTGGAACAAATACTATTATCCTTGTTCCTAAAGTTTACAATAAACACTAGTGTGCCTGTGCTGCCCTACTGTATCATTGCAAGTATACAGGAAGAGGAAAATACTCTCCTTGATATATGCTTTGCTCTCTAAAGGCTGAAATCTGTGCTGCCCATAGAAAACTTGCTAGTAAGCACAGCTACAATAACAAATCTCTGTGTGAAATGTCTGGACATTAGATGAGTCTCCGGATCTCCTCCCAGTCTCAGTTTGTCCAGAGACAGAAGACCACTGAAAAGACAGAAAACTATATTTTCCCCTGGTCTTCTTCACAGGACATTTCAGGATTTATAATGCATCCATCCTACACACAGAGACACACAGAGACACAGATACAAACTCTCTCCTCATTCCCCCCCACTCTGTTTTCACAGAACTTTAACCTTCACCACAAATTTTACGTGCCACTTTTAGTGGTGGCTTAAAGATTTTTAAAGGGGGAAAAAACAAGCCTTATAGTGGGAATTCAGCTACAACTGTAATAGTTGTAGAGCAACAGTGATTCAAACCTAATTTTATCAAATCATCTCTCACTCATCACCATGGCATTTTTTGCACCTTGTCATATCTGAGCATGATAGCAGTAAAACCATCTACCACTTCTTTTTGGAGAGCTCCTTCCATGTGAATATTGTAAACAATTTAGCGGCTCTTAAAGCAGCCTCCTTAAACTATCCTGCTGAAAAAACTGATATAAGTTTATTACAAGTCAGGCTATTAGCGACACCAGTAGTAAAGTTGCCTTGTACCTCCCATTATTAGACATTATTTTTCCTTGCTTAAAACTGTACAAAAATGGGATTTCGACTGAATTTCAGCACCTGCTGAAATCTGTCTTGAGATGAATATTTTTGTTTGGTTTACCTTCCAAAATACCTCAGCCATTTTCATGAAGAGTTTAATGAGAAACATACTGTTGCAATGTTAAAACATCTTACTGGCTTTCAGAAGGACCAATAGATTATCATTCTTGTATCAGTCATGGTAGATCTTTTTGCTTTAAGAGAAATGATTACCAGGATATAGAAGACGTTTTAAGCAATGTTGGAGTAGACAAGCTTAAGGGAATTTACCGCAAGTACCAAAATAACATAAAGTAGGTCAGCTCGCTTGAAAACTAGGTTCTGAGCAAATGAAGTAAGAAAACAGTTAGAGAGAGATTTAAAATGCAAAGTGTGGGATAAGGTAATTTTCTGTGCTACTGCATAAAGGAGGGAAGGGAAGAGTGGTAGGAAAACAAATAAAATTTGAGTTTTTGTATGCCTAGCAGTGTTACCAGAGAACATAATGCACTGTTGTGGAGGCATAACTGCTGCTGTCTCTGTAGCATTTAGTTTGTTGCTGCTTCTAAAGAAATTTCAATAATAAACTTACGAGGCTCTTAATGATCTCTTTTAAATATCTTTGTAAAGAGTTCTTTAAAAACTGCTGACCCATGGCGTCGAATCAGGGGTTTGTAATATTTTTTGTCCTCTGAACAGGGGGTTTTGCTCTGAGAAAACGTGATCGAATCTGACCAAATTGTGACGCTTTTAAAATGTGACGTGCACAATCTGAAATACAGAGCAAAAAGCCATCACAGCTTGCTTTTGCAGCAAGGAACAGTCCTACTTGCAACAGACCTGATCTAGGTAGAGGGAAAGGACATGGCTTCGAGAACACGTCTATTAAAAGATTCTGATCCTATTTTGCGTGTGAATAATGTATGTATCAATCGCATACCAAATTTCTTTTAAGTCAGGGAAGCATGCTTTATCTGTGCAACCTCAATTCATTTCCATATAAATATTCATCAGGATGCAGTCTTCAACTTCACAAAAACAACTTCTCCAGACTAAGCTGTTTGTTTTGGGGTCTCTCTGCTCTTGATGTGAACAGCCAGCAGATCTGTAAAAAAAGTCTTAGCAAGCAATAGGGACTTCTAGAACCTTCTGAATAACTGGAAAATTGTTTTATTTTAGAAGATCCTTTTATATTACTGCTTTAATGCAAAAACTAAATTAAGGCAAGAGAACAGAAAACAGATAAGCTGAGGCATACACGTATGTCATCATACAAACTTTAACTTTGATTTTAATATTAAGGAAATTATTCATTTCAACTGAGAATTGATGTAAAAAATATACTGAATAATAAAATAATGGAAAAGTGCTGTTTGGAAGGGAACTCTGGGTATCGTAGTTCAAATGTGAATTTTGGAAGCTAATACAAAGAGAGGACAACAATATAAGCAGGAATAGATGACAAAATTTGGCTCATAAAATAATTATTTTCTGCAGTGCATTTTTTTGGTGAAAATTGACAGAATTGTTAAAATCAGAATACTCAATCAAAAAATTAAATTAGACTATATCAGGATTGACAGTTCCTTCCAAGACTAGCCACTTAACAGGACTGAAATAGCTTACACTCGAGAAAGCAATGAAAATAGGAAAGAATTACTCAATGCTTATTGTAGAAATCAAAGAGGAAAAGCAGGAAGGAATATTAAATGAAGAGCAGACTTTATAAAAATATGTTGACATGATGTTTGTCTGAGGTTAAAAATATTGAAGTAGTTTTAACAGAAAAATGAGATAAATGTTCTTGGATTTTTATGGCTAGTGAAATTAATTATTATTTCTTTTTACTGAGAAATCCATTCAATGGTGGAAACCCCAGAGCAATTTTTTATAATTGTAATAGTAATTTCTTAGTCCTGTGTTTTCTAGATTCCCAGTACTAATTTAATTTAATTAACATGGAGGAAACTTTCCCATTCCTTTCTTCCCTTGTCTTACTCTTATTCATTTTTTGATTCATTGTCAGGGAAATAAATTGGGAACCTGAATTCTCAGCAGCCTTCTCGCACTTCCCAGGACTGACACAGCAGAGAAGTTTGAATACCTCGAGATTTCTCTTTGCTAGGGAGAGACTGTCCCTTTCAAGCAGCTTTATGCCAATCCCAAAATCTGGAGTGACACAAGCTTTCCTCTCCTCACAAAATATGAACAGAGCAGCAGATCATCTGCTTTCTTCATCTTCTGCTTTCCTCTCCTTTTAGCCTTCATTCTCTTCTTTGAATAGAAATACCAGGCAGCTTTCAAGAACACAAAAGTGTTTAAAGTCAAAGTGCTACTAAAAATAGTCATAGTGCCTTGTTAATCCCCTGCACATGCCTTGTTGTTCCTCAGGACAACAGGCATTCCCATGCATTGCTTAACTTCGGGTGACATCAGCACTGGATTCCTCCAATTTCTCATGAAGGAGAAGTTTTCAGCCTTACAGAAGATCTCCCACAAATGAAATCCTGCAAGTGACAGTTGTTGGTAGCTACTTTACTAACAGCTGAGCTAGAATGAAGCCTTTCACCATTCACGGTCTTGTTTTTAAGAGGTTCTACCCGGGTGATACTAAGGAAAGGTTTGGTAGTCTTTTAGTAAATATTTTTGTTAACTCTTCGTGATTATTATTAAATAATTCTGCAACACAAAGGTGCTGCTCTGTCCCTGAATGCCATAGTTTATCTTGAATAGATGCCTGCTTATGGTGAAAGTTCATTAACACAAACTTTCGCAGCTATTAGATAATATTTATTTTTTATGTGCTAGTAGCTGAGATGCTGTGAAAGTAGGAAAATATGCACAGAACATTATTCTTAAGAATATACAAAGGGACTTACATCTTTATATTTAGAAAAGAGAAAAAAAAGACGAAACCCACAATTACACATAAGCAGCTTCAGAGGGGCATTTAAATCCCAAAGGATGATAAATATTATCAATATATAATTTTAAAAACCTACATATTTCTACCCTTAATAATGGCTTTTATACCTGAATTTCACTCTGCTTTACCTGACAGTGTCAGGTAACTGCCATCTGATTTCATTTAAAGTATATTACAAAACAGTGCAGTGACAAGCAGAGCCTCCCAATTGCATAGCAATGGACTTCTGCTTTCTGTAAATTAGTTTTCCTCTAGTGGCCATTATGAGAAACTTCAGGTCCGACTTGAGATAGATTTAATAAACCATTATTTAGGTTGGGTCTTGCAGTACTAACCTGCAAAAACTTATTCCATTATTCATATATAAATGGCCTTAATGGCAACCTTAATGTTATTTAAATGCAAATGTAAAATTCAGCCATTCTTCTCTAAAAGGGATATGTTTTTGTTCTTAGTGTAGAGTGCACAGCTTTCAGCACTGTTCTCTTGTCCAGGATCATGCAGGTCATGAGGCTGTCAACACCCTGAAACCAGGGCATGCAAGGAGGAAAGTGTGGGTGAGAAGTGTAGTACTTGGATGGGCAAGATTCACCATTTTATTTCTTGCATTGTGGCTCTCACAGCCATACTGTGCTATAACAGGAATTTTCTCTTCTATAATAGTGACAAGTGGCCAAGCCAGAATTCAATTGTGACCACTACAAAAAAACCCAAGAGAGTTTCTTGAGATGTTAGTGAAGATATTGCATATATCAGTTTCAGGTGGAATGTATTCCCTTTTTCTAACTCATTTATTTTCTTTATTATTAATTAATATGGGTTGAAAAAAGGAGATTATGATTATTACCTTATTTTTCTTGGTATCAAGATAAAATCTGTTAAAAACACAATTAGGGAGCAAAAGGTCCACCATCTGCTGGTCTACTGCCTGGATTATGTAGGCAGAGATGGGTCCTAGGGCTTTTCTGCCACTACTGCCTCTAGGATAGGCTTCTGAAGCTGCCCAGCTGCTTGAACAGATAGCGTGCATTGGCCGGGCGAGATCTGAAGTTCAAACAAGTTTGTAACTCTTCACAGAGCCCTCAGTGCCCATGCAGGGCTCAGAGGAGACCCTGGGACAGGGTCTCACATCTGTGATTGTGGCAGGTGCACACCTCCCTCCAGATTTGCCCCCAGCCAATATGTGGTGGCTGCCAGCCTTTTGTGCCGGTATTTCCGCCCTTACAGCACCACTCCATGGCTGTGGCACACACGCCACCACCTTCACTTCCTCACCCTGTCCCCACCCAGTGCCCAATGGCAGGAATGAAGAAGGCAGGACCTCTTGGTGAACAGACAGGGAGAAGTCTCG
Source organism: Callaeas wilsoni (assembly GCA_013398955.1). Lineage (NCBI taxonomy): Eukaryota > Metazoa > Chordata > Aves > Passeriformes > Callaeidae > Callaeas > Callaeas wilsoni. Next base: position 29,989 of record VWPU01009938.1, on the reverse strand, counting down.
AACCAGAGAAATTTCTGTACCATTACTAGGTATGACCATGAGCCTTGACACAACCAGGAATCATGGAATTATAGAATCCTTAAGGTTGGGAGAGACTTCTAAGGTCATCAAATCCAGCCATTAACCAAACACTACCATGTTCACCACTATGGTGGGGGTAAACAGAACCACACCTACACATTTTTTCTAACAATTCCAGGGTTAGTGGCTCAACTACTTCCTTGGGCAGCCTATTCCAATGCCTGACCATCCTTTCAGTGAAGAAATTTTTCCTAATATCCAATCTAACTCTCCCCTAGTGCAACTTGTGCCCATACGCTCTTGTCGTATCACTTGTTACATAGGACAAGGAATCTGGCCCCCAGCTTTCTACAACGTTTTGGGTAGCTGTGGAAAGCAGTAAGGTCTTCCCTGAGCATCCTTTTCTCCAGGTTAAACAACCCCAGCTCCCTCAGCTGATCCGCATAAGACTTGTGCTCCAGATTGCTCACCAGCTTCACAGCCCTTCTCTGGACATGCAAATAGGGCCCTGCCAGAAATGCCTTGGGTGTGGTTTTCCGTGGAGCAGTGGGTCTGTGAGGGGAAGCTCTCCCCTTGGGATGGGATGCTAGCCAAGGAAATTTCCTGGAACTGAATGCCCTCACCCTCACTGTGCCCCCGCTTCCTGAGTGACCATTTTACTGCTGGATACCTCAGAGTGATTCTTTAACCCTCTGGATGAGGCAAATCGAACTTCTGGGTACCCTGGAGTGAGAGGCCTCCCTTGTTCGAGAGTGACTCTGTGCGTGCTTTGGATCATCTTTTTTTTGCCCATGTAGTGACAATATTCCCAACTGGCATACCAAACTGGTAACTTGTTATATGTCATTGACATCCCTCTTGTTTGTTAGTTTTGGCATTGGTTTTGGTTGCAAATTAAAGTTTGTCTGAGTTTGTTATCTGAGTGAAGTTGTTTTTCTGTGCCTCTGTGGCAGTGATAGACTTCTCTGTGCAGCTGAAGACATTGTGCACTTGCCAATCACTGTAGTCAACAACTTTGATTGGAATTATGTTGGTCTCTGTGGAACTTGAAACTACAGGCATCAAGAGTTATAGGAGTGTTGATGCTGGAAAAGCACTCTGATTCACTATCTCCTCTGCTTCTGGGAAAAACAGATGGTCACAGGCTCCAGAGGAGGTAGTCAGAGCTCTTTTGTCTTCTTTCTCCATCATTTTGGGACTCTGGTGACACTTGTAGGAAGAGAGAAGCTGATACTATTTCTATAAGAGGTTCCAGATCTGTAAGGGAGCCTCTTTTGCATTGGAAAACTCTGTTTATTCCTTCTCTTTTATGAAGGATAAACTTACTCTTTTTCCAGCTGTTATATAATATAGTTTCTCTGGACTTCGTTGAATTATCCATTTCCTTGATCCTGCAAAGAGTCGAGCCTTTGCAGAAACAGAGATCTACGCAAATTCTCAGTACAGGGAACCTAGTACTGCTCAACTGCATTTTGGATACTGAATAAAGGAGAATATATCAGAGTCCTTGCTTCCAAACACAGGGCCAAAGGAACAGGAAGGAAAACAGTGCATGGAAAGCAAAGGTGTTCAGGAAGGTTGTGTGGGTACACTGACTTGGGAGACTGGAATAGATGTGAAGGCCTTGAAAGACATAAAATTAGTGTAGGTCTCAAGACTAAAGTTACATTCCTTACCATAAACTTGCAGTGCTGTCATATGTATGGATTGTTTCCATAGTGTGAATTAGGAGAGAGCTCAAAATCAGAACTTTAAAAAAATCCTGGTTTTGTTTTTTTTTTCCCTTTGTACTGGGCTATTATAAAAGTTGTTGGGTATCATTGGAATCCTGATTGTCAAAGCCAGAATCTTCCATTACACCATTTCATGTGAGATTTTTTGTTGGGAAAAAAAACCCAATCGAACCAACAAACAAACAAACTCTCTAAAACTACATCATCCTAACTGACAGTGGCAACCTTTTATACTGTTAGTGGTGTATTCTTCTAAATAATGCCAGTTTTGAGAAAGGCCTTTGTAGAATGAAGGACGTAGGATTATAAATGTGCATTTTTCTATAGTGGGGTAGTGACTAAAGCTAGCACAGTGCCAGTCAGTGCAAGCTGTGAATGGCAAGGAAAGTAATTTCTTTAGAAGAGTGATATGTTCCTACTTGAAATGCCTAGATAGACTGTACTCTTAACTGGAGATTATCCTTTGTCAGAGGCAATGAGTCCCTTTACTTCTAAACTACCAAGCTGTCTTTATCTCTCGTTTCTTTTGATGCATAAAAAATTACATTATGGAGTGAAAGTGCCATCTGTGAGATAATTTTCAAAAACATCTACAGAATGGCCCTTCATGTTCACACTTTTCTCTCGTTTTGATCACATATCTTATGCAGCATGCTGCACAACACAAATACACAGCCTTTTCCAGAAATATGCCCATGCACACCATGTAAATATAATGTCATATTGTACTTTTAAATTCTGCTAGTTAGAATTGAGTCTGTTTAGACGGATTAGTGGGCTGATTAATTTCTCAGCAAATATCTCTTCTTGACAAGTGCATTTACAAGGTAAGTCTTGGGATAACAGGAGATTCTGCATAGGATGTTTCTGAAGCATCACGGAGGTATAAGTAAAGAGAAACAGTTTTTTTGAATCTATCACAATATCTCTAAAATAAGGGGGAAGTGGTCAGTTCTTCCAGAATCCACTGTCACTCTGAAATGACTGCTTATTGTCAGAAATCCAATATATGTTAATCCTATTCATACGTCTGTGTAAAGTAGCATTGTTGTACCATGTCCTTTCTTGCATGTTTATATGAAATGCAGGAACTCTGCAACAAAGTGTGAATGTAAAAGCACCATGCCACTTGAGTATTTAATTTTTTGTACTGGATTTAACCATCATGAAATAATATAAAGTTCCTGTGTGCTAAATGTCATTCTTAAACAAGACCAAGTGAATTTTAGCCTCTCCAGAGTAGGAGCTGAATCGATGGGTTAGGTTAAATGTAATAAAGAAGGAGCTGAACCTAAATAACGGATGAAGGATTGATCTGGACCATGAAATCAAGAAGGGGCATTTGGTGCTGGCTTTCCTTTTGTGAAGGCTAGCTAATGGTGTTGAAGGGACATGAGAAGCAGGGTCCAACAGCCACAGGCAGAACCAGCCAGTGGCAGCTGAATTTGAAGGAGAAGAGAAAGCTGACTGTGATAGGTGGATGTGCAAGTGTTGCTGGTCATTTCAAGCTCTCTTTTTGTAAACCTGCTGAACTGCGGCATTTATTTTGTATTGAAAAGCCTTCCCCAGGGAAAGGGATGTCTCTGATAAGCCCTGTGGGTCATTTTGTGTTGGTGACATAAAAGAACACTGTATGATACCTCTGGAGGCACCTTGGGTAGGCAGCAGAGTGAGGAGTACAACTAAACATTCCAAGAACAGAGAAAGCTTGTGAGAGAACCTTGTTAGAGAAGACAAAAGTCACCCCCCATATCTCCTTAGACACAACATGTTATTTCTTGGATACAGCCTCTGATAAATAAAACTCTACCATCCACCTCTACCAAGGCAGAGTATACAAGACAGTTTTTTCTTCTGTTCTTGTGGATTACGTTGTTGTGGGGCACAAGGCTGCCACAGGGAGCTATAGAATGTATGTCCATGTTCCTGTGTCAGCAAGGTGGCTTCTTGGCCTCTGATCGCTGCTCAAGAACAAATCTTTACTTTAGATATTCATAGTGCAGCTGTGCCATGGATGGGAGTGACCACAACCTCTGAGGTGCTGAATTCTGCTGGAATGATTAGAAACCTCTGCTTTGGAGTGGTGTCACAACAGCAACGGCATTGCTTTTGGCCTCAAATAAGACATAGGAAACATGCTATATATTCTTTGGGCTGTCTTTGATCAGCTTCAGGGAAAAGAATTATAACTTGTAATTTATGCAAAGCATCTGGGGACAATTTCAACAAAGAGCAGAAAACCTACTAAGAACAAATGTCATTTTGTATACAGCATATTTGTAATAAAAATATGTATATGGCACCTGTGGACACTATGAGGAATTTGGACCCAATACTCAATTCATCCTGTTTGGCACACCACAAAATGAAAATAGGGACAGTGCTCTTTTTTGCCCTTTTTTTCTTTTTTGCAGCAACTTAGGTCAGCTATTTAGACATTGTCAGGACACATAACATTGTTTTCGTTAGTGTGCAAGAAACAATCATTAATCTGGGATTTAATTTCTTCAAATTCAAACAGATGTGCAAGGACAAGGCACACCAAAATATACTGCAAAAGGAAGAAGAGCTGCAAGTTTTCAAACCTTGTACATGCTGAAAGCTTGTGTCAGAAAATATGTTTATTTTTATTTTAGAGAGGAAATTAAAAAAAAAAAAAAGACTCCCTGTTGCGCTTTGGCACTTTGCCTGTCTCAGCTTTGATGGAGCGGTGAGCACCCTGCAGTCTTCCTGGAGCAGCAGCAGGGTTCCAAAGTCGGGGGTATGATCCTACATGGAAAAAAGCTGCTGGAATTCTGCTGGGGTTTGTTTCAGTCTTGCTCTCTTGCCTCTCTGTTCCACCCAGAATGGGAGTTTTGTGTCAGAGAGGCCAAAAAATCTGTTTTGAGAAGTGCTGTTTGGCTACCCCCCATGGCTGGCTGTGAGTACTGTTCAGGACATTTCTCTATCCCAGCGTTCTTCCAGCTTTGATTATGTCATCTTCATTGAATTGTCAGCTTACTGGTGCAGGTCTGTCCACCTCAGCTCTTGAGGCGTATCACTAAGTGTTGTCAGAGGGCAAAACTAAGGGATTGTATTGTAACATAATATGCCATATCACAGCATCTTATCTTAGTAATCACTCTGTTACTGCAGTGAAAGAACAGGGTTAAGTGTGCACGTCATTACCCCCGTTGCTTCTTAATTGACTGAAAGAATCAATTTCCATTTTTCACATGCATTTATTTTTTACAACTCATTGATTACATCACGCTCAGCATTTTGATCTGCTTCTGTTTTAAAACGATGTCTTTTGCTTGGTGCTTTGCAGCTTCAGCGATATGGTTATTTACAAGGAACGTAGCTCATACTCTGACCTAACCCCAGGTCTAAGAATAGAATGTGCAAATTTACAAAACACTGGGCTTTGTTAACTTAGTGCTCTATGCTGCGCTCAGGCAGGATACATTCATCTCCAGTATATTGGTGTTCTGTCGCTCTTTGATAAGGTATGCTAAAAAATAGCAGTCATGCTGAAGCAAGCTGTGTGAATGAGAACCAACAGAACCTACTAGATACACACGCAAAATTTAGAATCCACGTTTAAAATTAGGTGATTAACTAATTTATTTTGGCTATGGAAATAACCAGTTTAGCTTGAATTTCATGCTCACATAAATGTCAGTTTCGTGATGGCAGTCTTCTGTATGAACTAATTGCACGGTTTTTAGAGTTTCTTGGTCATGTCCAAGTGGTTTTAAAGTAGCCCTTGAGATCCAGCATCTGCCTTTACAGGTTTCAATAATGTTATGGCAGATCTAAGCAGCAAAAGAGGAGAAACTAAGCAGGAACAATATTGGTAGAGTGGACTGGAAGCTGTTATTATTAAAGAACAAGTACAGAGAAGTAATTATTTAGATGTACTTGTTTAGTGGTATGGCTCAGGCAACAGGATTAAACCACACTCCCAAAAGGTACTGTGTACTTATTCACTAGATCAACTTTATCCATCCAAATTGCCAATATTAATATGCTGTGAATGTTACATGTCTTTGAGGATGACCAAAAAGAGACAAGGAAAAGAAAATATCAGTACATTTGCAGTAAAAGCAAATTCAATCCTTCCTCTCCCTTTGTGGATTTAGGAAAAATATTTGCTGTTGAAATCTAGGTGAGTCACTAGATATTTTTTTATTTACAAAAGTAACTGCAAGTCAACTTTATCTTTGTACGCCTAGGAGAATGCCCCAGTTTTTAAATGTGTTATAAAGATTCAGATTTCTCCCAGGTATTATAATATAAAATTCTCTATCTGTGTTTGGGCTGGTGCAAAACATTTTGATCCTAGTTTTCCTACTTATGCAGATGAAAATATACCAGTAGTTACACCAACTGAAAATATCCGAGATAGAGAAGGTTTAAAACAATTATGATCAGACCTGGAGAAGCCTACTGTCGTTAGCTAAATTAAATCCACACAAGCAGGACAATCAAATTTTATTAAAAATAACCCAACATCAACATTGGGTTGATGACTACAAAAACTTCTTCTTAGAAGAAAGCAAATGACTTTCTATGGTTCACTGAATTTTTACTCATTTAATTTGCCTTTGCAGTCTAGTTAATCTACAGGAACCTTGGGTTTTTTGCTTTTTATTTCTAGTGTTAAAAGAGATAAGGTCCCATTCTTAGGAAGTTCGTGGACAGATTTCCTGGTATCTGTAGGAAGTAAGTGCAGAAAAGTGGTCAGGAAAGTTGACATTTAATTTTAGCTATTACTATTAAGAATAGCTCCAGCTAAGTATTTTTTTGATTATTTTGAAATATTTATAGACTTTTTTTGGTGGAATGATACTTGGTATTTGAGACTTTGGGTCCAGTCCAATTTCTTAATGTATTAAACTAAAAAGGGGCACAAAATCAAGATTTCTCTTCTAAGTGGTAGCATAGCTTTAGGTACTACTGTCCAGTATTAAAATATTGTTTCTAAAATATTCGGCTCTTTCTTTTTCAACTGTGAAATCTCAAAAAGTTTAATGAGTATTTTTCTTTTCACTTTCATATAGCATCTTTGTGGATTCCCACTGTTGTTTCTCCAGTATCTTTACAATAGTCATTTAATAGTGGACCTAAATGCATAGGTGGAGAAAACTTTTCTTGTGCAAGTAGTGTTTGAAGACAGAGAATATAGGCGATCTGGAAAGGAAATGGATGTCTATGAGAAGAGAATTTTGTTTTAAAATTTCTAAATGTGAAATTCAAAGAAGGCAGAATTAAAAAAACCAAAACCTAACCCCAAACTAAAATTGACTGCTGAATCAGAAAGTTGCGTGTCTTGGCTCCTTTACAGCACAAGGGGGCAATGTTGGCCTTACAAAGAGAATTTTTCTCTTGCCGTCAGCCTAAATGCCAGCCCCGATTTCAGATAGGGCTGAGAACTGCTTTTTCACAGAGCTGCCTCACAGGACGGGTGACTTCTCATCAATTTACTTAACTAAAGTTGTGAGACTATCAGGTGATGTATCATGAATTTTTGATCTTGATAGCATTTATAAAATTCACAATTATATCAGAAATATGAAGTCATCTAGGGGGAGATTTTTGAGATTTATAGCAGCTATTAGGTCACACTTTCTATGCGTTATAATTACAGTTTGCAATTCAATCCAGGATCCAATGAGATATAAACCTTCCCTCCATGAATTGCTAGCATTCCTTCTAAGAAACAAACAAACAAACAAACAATCTTTATTTTTCCTTTTCTTCCTCACTGTTATGCAGGTATAGCACGAGCTTTGGACAAAGTCACTACAGCTATTTAACAGAAACCCCTCATGTTTGACTATATTAAAAAACTGCCACGTCAGTTCTCAAGAAACATATTGTTTCATCAAACTAAAATAATGCTACCAAGGTGATAAAAAATAGATGAGAAAATAAAATCTAAATATAGATCATATGTAAATAATAATAATAAAGGAATAACAGTGAAAAAATTAGTGTTTGTTATACTTGTTTTGTGCTACAGAAATTACAAAAATAGGCAGGGCTAGTCAAAACTTACTGAGATTAATAAACAGAAATATTTTTCCTTTTTCTTATTGCTTAATGTGTGTTAAACTAAGGATACTATGCTGAAGAGTTACACGTCATTAAAACAAAGCTTTGTTGGTGAGAAATAAATGTTATGATGTAATTATAATTTTTTAAATGGAAGTATGCCCTTGTATTATCAAAATTTTTAGTCTGACAATATTCTGACTAATGTGTGAAAAATTCAGTGCTATGAAAACAAGGAGTCCCATAGATGAGTAGTTAATGGAATTATTTTCTCCATTAAAAGTACAATGTCCTCCATATGTAATGAAAAATATTTCTTCAATTATCTAAATTGTGGATTGATTTGACATATTCATACCTACTTTCAGAAAACAGAGAAAGATGAACTGTTTTTGCTCTATCATTGAGAATATTCAATACTGTTTTCAAATAAAATTATTTGGTTTTCTTAAAGATGCTTTGATCGAATGTCTCATTTATTGATTTTTTTAAATTTCGAACCCTCAGTAGTCCCTCAGCCAGTTTTACAGCTGCCTGCTCTGTGCTTCTGACTCACACAAAGCAAAGAAAAGGGGAAGGAGAAGTGGTTGAGCCTTCCTCTAACTCCTGGCCCTAGCTGAACATAAAAAGATGCTAGAATTTGGTTCTCTAAAAAGAGGAGATGATACAAAAATTCAGGAAGGCAGTGCATGAGTGTGAGGAAAGCAAACAGAACTAATTCCAAGAGAAACCCCCAGTGGTGTCAAGAGAGGGTGAAGGAGGTTGCCACTGCATCTGCCAAGGAAAGGAAGCTCGGGGAGGAGGGAGCACAGAGGGGTCAGCATTAGGAAGGGCTGGTAGGGGAGAAAGAAAAAAGAAAGAAAGAAGTAGAATCACGGGAAGTGGAAAACTGAGCTTATTTGATTGAATTTTTTATTGTTAAGCTGCAATGTTGCCAGTGGGATCTGGATATTCTTTCAGTGGGGTATCCTGTTGCGATCCTCATGTGGTATAATATTATGAGGAAAGGGAATGAACCATTTGTGATTTTTGTCATTTACTGTGAGCAGAAAACATAAACATTAGCCTGATAGGTTTTGAAGCCTCTGTTTTATGATATTAGTGTAAAAAAACTCCTGGATATACCAAGATGAAGACAAATCACCATGAGGCATGGTGCTGGGAGGGTGATTCATGTGGGTTTTGGGGGGCGGATTTCTTCCCTTAGAGCGCACACAGCTCTGCTCTGAGCAGCATGCTGCCGTGGGAGGTGCTGTGTGTGTCAGAAGATGTGTTAAAACCAAGGTCTCACAGCTTCATCAGAATTCCATGGCTCTTTTCATGGCACTGGTTGTTAACTCTGTAAACTGGCCAAATGTATATTTGAATAATTATCCTCTGCCTTCTGCAGAACACGTTCCGGGTAGTTTGAATTGGAAAATATTTTTCTGTTTTGTTTTGTTAAATGGGGGTTTCTAAAAGAGCCTTGCAAAAATTGTTTATAAAAAAATCTGTGCTAACTCTGTTCCACCCACATTTCATTGATAGGTAAATGACCAGTCTCAGCTTTCTTTTATACCATTATTGAAGTACTTTTGATGAAACTGTGTTTAATTCTAGTTTTCCTTGCCCTCCTCAAATGTGTAATATTGGAAATCCCTAAGCTATAGTTTAGGGGTTGTATAGAACTGGTCAAAATCAAAATTACAAAATGCAGTTAACATTAAAAATGCATTCAAATATGTAATATTAAAGAAAACTGGGAATATGTTAATATATGTTATAGAACCTCTGTATCACAACACATAATGGAATCCAGGAGAAGTTTGTTTGAGCAGAGACTTCAGGACTCGATCTCTTTAATTGCTTTCAACAGCAATATCAATGTGTCTTGCACTTTTCATGCAAAAAATACACCTTTGTCCTTTGGACCTAAGACAATTTCGTTTTAACATGACCGCTATTATATCTCAGGATATGCCTGAAATAAGTTACAGTAATTTCTGGAAACAAAATGCCTCCTACACCATAATCCTCTCTGGGTTTTCTAGATTTAGAACAATTTCCAAATCGTGTCCACATGTTCCTTGAATGGAGATAACATATAAAAAAGATGTGTGTAATAGAGCATGCTTAAGTCTGCAGTGTCTTTTAGTACTGTTTTTATGACTGAGGACAAGGCTTACAACTAACTAATCTGCAGACTATCTGCACGGCTTATCTGTTGGGGTATCTCTTAGCAAGCTGGTTCACTTAGGGTAAAGCCTCCAGCACGCTTGCACTTTGCTCAGGCCAGATTATTTCCAGCCTGGTTGGGCTGTGCCTTTCCATGCCTGGTGAGCTGTTTCCCTGCGTGCCTTTGTGCTGGTGTCTGACAGCGCTAGAAAACAGATGCCACGCAGACAAAAAAACAAGCACTGTTTCTTGAAAGGCTGTGGTGCTGTCTTCAGGAAAGGAAAATAAACAACCTGCAAGCACGTTGATCCAGGTTGGCTGCAGGTGAAATAAGAACTTGGAAGCAAGGTTTTGGGAAAGTTGTTTTTTAGGTCCCTCCTGGCAGCTACCAGATCAAGTACAGCATAGATGTAGACTGGGAAGTTATAATGCAGCTTTCACAAGAAATAGGATTTTTGCCCGCACACTGAAGTTTTTTCTCACTGTACCATAAAAGCGTCTTGAGAAGTAATGCAATGAATCCCGTTTTCTATTTCCCCTTATCATTCTCTTAAATGTTGAAAAATGTGCAGCATTTGCTTGTTGATGCAGTGGTGGTTTGACTTTCAGATAAATAAAGAGTTACAGTGAACTCACAAGGTATTGTCAAATCTAGCTTTTCACATGTAACAGCTCCTGGAAATTTAGTCATAGTTGTTTTTGCAATATTCTCCAAAAAATAAGTAGAGCATTTCTTCAGTCCCTTAAACTTTAACTTTTAAAATATGAGGGAGCCCCAGAAAGTCTGAAAAATCACTCCATGTTGCCCTTTAAAAATGTAATTTTAGCCATTGTATGGTCTACACCTGCGCCTATCTGCTAGTGAACTCCTGAACTACCTTTGGCAGTATGTACATGTTCTCTGCTAAAAGGCTTGGCTTCCTCAACTGAAAGTAATTAGAAAAATAGTAAAGCTGAAATTTTACTTTAAAAAAAATATTATTTTTGCATGAGACAAAATTACATCATGGCCTTAATGCGTAACAAAGAACAAAAGATTCAATTAAGAAGAATTTTATGAAATTGGTTGAAGTCTAAATAATTGACATAATTTTTCAGAAACATGGGACTAATAGAAATATTTTCTAAATTTAGGCCATTCTTTTGTGTATTTTAATACAGGAATTTTCTCTAGCAGGAAGATTTCAAACTGATACTCAGGCCTGCTATGCTTAAGTGTCAGGGGCTGCTCTTTCATTATGTGCCACTGTACAAATGGCAACGGATTTGAGGCTTCAGCTGATGCTCAGCACAGTCTCCCTAACCACAGGGAGTGCATAAAAGTTGTAACTTCTTGTAGCTGTTGTGCTGTAGTGAAAAGAAATAGAGATAGAGAGAAAAATACATAAGAGAGAGAAAAATACATAAGAGGGAGAAAAATACAGTAAGAGGTATGGAAGATGACATATTTAAGGAAGGGTGCGTGTAATTGGTTTAGCCAAGGAATGTTTCGGAGCACAGCAGCCCCAGTTTTGGAGGGAGCAGTCCTCCCTGAGGAGTGGAGGAGGGTGGGTTGGTCTCCTCACCTGTTGCCCAGGAGCCACACGGGGCAGGACAGGTAGCACTGGCATCTCTGCTCTCATTTCAACCTGCAGAGGTGCTAGGGGTGTAACTGCTATTTGCAACTTAATTCCTAAGCACAGATAACCCGTGCTTATGAACTTGTCTTCAAAATCTTGTAAACCTTCTTGTATTTTTCCCATGCTGTAACTTCATCTGTGAGACACACTTTGAGATGGTGAGTTTTTATGAAAAACAAAGGCCCTTCATTTGAGAAGCATTAATGAGGCCTTAACTCTTTTTTTTTTACCCTCAGTCAATACATTATACTACCCTCAGGAGAAGGTGTGTTATCACCTAAAGCTTTCCCCCCTTTCCCAGCACACTGAAAACAATTGCCAAGCATAATTTTGTGGACATCAGTACAACAAGCATGGGTTAAATGACTAAGAAATAAGCTTGCTATTGTTTCTTTTCAGCTCATTGTATTTGCGCAGTACAGGTGGCCTGCAGATGTGGTAAATCTGATTCTGCAGTGACACGTAGCTCCTGCTCAGGCAGCGGGAGCACAGCAAGTCCAGTGCTTCCAAGAGAGTGTGTGGTGTGTAGTCATGTTGGAACTCTGAGGTTTTCCTGAATAAATTGCATTTGCAGGGTCTGTGCACTATAACCCCAAGCATGCCAGAATGTGTGGTACCAGGTAGGAGTTACTGGGTTTACCTACTGATGCGATTAGGTTATGACATGTAAGAACCCCCCGGACAGAATTTACAGGTTTCCATATCAGAAAATAATCCAAGAAAATCCCCTGGAGGCTACACTGAGATTCATCACGGATCTCTTAGTACTTTCTGTTTCGTGCTATCCTGCAATTAGCAGTGCCTAGGATTTGATATGCTGATTAAAAGAAATGCATCCTAGTTACCTGTTCAGGAATCAGAAAACAAAGAAGAACATCAGCTTCCTTAGTATGTCCTGTGCTTTTGGAAGGAGCTTTGCTCTGACTGTCAAAGGTGTAGGACGTGAGATGGAATAGAAACCAAGCATACTTAGCAAATGCCTGAAATACTACATTTATGTATATGTATGTGTTAATGAGGATGTAGTATAACCTTGAAAATGGCAATGGAAAACAGAGGGAGGGGACATGCAGAAAATATTTTGTTTCTGATGGATTCATACCTCTAGAGCTTGACTTTTTCATTGTTCTAAATCTCTGCAAAGCCCATTAGGTTTACATATACTTAGTTCTAAGTTTCTTCCCAGCAGCTGAGTGAAGAAAAAGGTCCTTTGCTTCAAATTCCATTTTAGGATGTATTTTTTTCCATCAGCACTGCTTATCAGTGTCTGTACTTCCTTCCTCTGCTGCAGCTGCCTTGAAATAAGCTTTGAATTAACTCGGAATTTGAAAAGTACCAAAGGAAGCCCTTTGTTTACTACCAAGGCTTGTGTGAATCAGTATGCTGGTGGTCTTTTATGCAGAGGCTCAAAAGGGTGTCTCACAGGCAGACTTTGAACTTGACTCACTCTTTCTTCGCTGCTAACTGATATGTAACCTGTAAAATGTGCAGGTAGTGATGATTTATGTGACACTTATATTGCAGTTGTACCAGGGGCCATTGACCGAATCAAGGCTCTCTAGTGCAGTACACAGACAAAAGATAGTCATGTCCTCAAGCATTAATGTGCAGTAAAATAATTTCAAGGTGTCCCTGAGGAAGCACAGTAAGCTTTTATTTCAGCACATTGACTTGGAGTCCTGGAGCACACGGTTAACTTAATGTTGACTCTGTTGTGTGAGCATTTCTGCTCTCCCCGTACCCTGTGGGACAGTGTTTTGTAGCGCTGTGTCGAAAGAGTTTCAAACACATCAGGGTCACTGGTCTTCTTTCCAGACTTTTGAGCCTATTGTCTTTAAATCCCTTGCTGCCACCAGAGCAGTGGGACCTGGCAGTGCTGGAGCACGCAGTGCCAGTTGAAATCTGCCGGTGCAATACTGGAGGATGACAAACCGGCTTGGCGAATGCTTGCATGTCAAAAGCCAATATCCCCTCTACACAAACCCATTCAGGTGGTTAGGAAATATTGTCAAACTAAATAGTTTCTGGGTTTGTTTTAACCCTGATTGCTTTAACACTGCCCATGGAATCTTTTGCAGTCTACTGGGGTTGTCTCAAACTAGTTGAAGAGGAAGTTTTAACCACATTGCTTTAATTTCTTTTACTTTGACTTTTTAGGCTAACATTTGCAAATGTGCTTTTGGAATCTTCACACATACACTTGGGAGATCATTTTTCCTAGGAAAATCTTTAGGGTCAAATGAATTTTCCATATGGGGATTCTAGTCCCTAGAACCCTCCCAAGAAATAAGAAATATCAAGCTAAAGAGACTGTGTATATTTAAAATAATATTTTTCTCACTTTAGCAGTGAACAAGTGCTATTTCTTGACAGCACCTTGCATGTTGAAGATATTGTTCTGCATTTGTTCTGAATTCTTTGAATTTAAATCAGCTGAGCAGTTTCTGGTACAGAAAAGTTTGTTTCAAGCTTCTTAAAAGTTAATGATAAAAATTTGCTATAGAAGTCATGATGAAGTCTTTGCTCTAGTGACAAAGACACTAAGTCTGGAAATGTAGGAAGAAAAACAAATTTGTGAGATTTGTGGAAACCAGCCTTCAGTCACTTGTTCACATCTTTCTCTTGCACACTGTCATAGAGGTGGCACAATGTGCTTCCAAGTTCAGTATTATCTTAGTAGGTAAAATGACAACAACACATGTCCTTTTCCGCCTGTAAAAGCAGATACATTGACAAAGAGGTAAACAGAATTCTATACAAGGAATTACCTTTTTTCTCTTTTTATCATTTCTGAATTTTTTTGTGGTGCCCTGAAAATGGCTAGACAGTTCTTTCATTTTAGTCCTTAGATCCTTACAGTGCCTGCAGTGTATCAAATATACATTTCTATGCTCTAGACAATATCTACTTACCCAGACTCTTCTCAGAGAAGAGAAAGGAATAATAATTTTCAGGGGGAAAGTTGTCTTACACAAACACTCAGATTGACCAGATAAATCTTATTACAGGATTTTGTATTTCTCTTCAGTGATGATGAAATAAGGATGAAATATTTCTCTTCAGTGATGATGAAATAAGGAAAGTCCTACTACAGAGGTTTAAATTATGTTCGATAAAGTCTTATTCTAGGAATTTCAATGGGATTATAGGAATGAATATGCTAACACTGACATTTCCTGGTAAACATCTAAACCTCAGGGGAGGTACAAAAGAATCATCGTTTAGATGTAAGTTTTGGTGGTGACTGTAACAGAATTTGGGTTTTTCTTTTCCTCATTTCTCCTACTGAAAAATTCTATTTTGATGAAAAGAACCTACTAGTCTTTATTTTAACTGTTTTCATGGATTGTTTATTATCCATTTTCTCTTATACAAAGTTCTTCTTTACACAATATCTTCTCTCTTTAACATCTATGTTCTCTATTTAACATCCTTCAAACCACCTTTGTCTTTTTGTGTTTGCTGACAGCTTTCATTTTTCTGCACTAAACAAACTAGACTCTTTTTGTAGCTGTTGTTCTGGTATGCCACAATCCCTAATTTCCCGAACATGCCTTTCTGTATTCCAACAGCTATCCTCAAGCTGGGTACTGAGTGCATCCAGTGGATCTTCCTTTGCTATGTTTTTTCCAGGTAATGAGATCTTATTTCATAACACAAATGATTGCCATTATTTACTAAATTTTATTGGAATTCTCTAGCTTGATTTCTCAAATCTGTATTTTAATGTCATTTTGCAGTCCTGCCCTATGTTTGCACTAAAGGTTTACTTTTTAATGAGTGCATTTAACTAGGATTTTTTTTTTGCCAGTGTGATTACTACAAATATGAAATAGCCAGCTCCAGAAGGCCATTTGCAATGTCCTCAAATTTTAATAGATTTTGCTTTCAGCACAGTTTTTTACTCTTTTCCCTTTAGTTTCAAATGCATTCTAAGTGCTATTAACTCTTCCATTTTCTATTGTTTTTTAGGTCTGAATGCAGACTGAATTTTGTCTGCCTTATCAAGTGCAGTTATCTTACTAGTTTTATAGTTGTAATTGACTCTATTTTTCTTTTTTCCATATTTTTATTGCATTTCTTTGCCTTCATATTATGTCCCATTAGCAAGCCTGCTGTTGAAATTATACTGTCTTTCTTTCTCAGTACTTCATTTACTTGAATATATTAATTCTTTCTAGAGACCTTCATGGTTCTTAAGAGGATGATAGCTTGCAACAGTATTTTAAGATAACTAAACTGGAAAATGGAAAATAGAGAGAAGCAAACAATTACTTGTGAGGTTGTCTGTTGTACAGGGTCAATGAATCAGCCACTTAAGAAACCCCATTTGTATGAAATTAAATTCTTTTGTTAGTGTGTTTGTATTTCAATTTCTTTCAATTATTTGTCAGAAAGCCCTCTGAGGCAGGTTGGCACACGAATGTATGAATAGATTTGTTTTTCAATGGTATGGTTTTTTAAAATTTACTGTTTAATTAAAGCTGTTCTTCATTCCTCTTGGAGGCTGTGCCATTATCTAATGTGTAAAAATGTCTTTTTTACTATTGGTGAAAGCACCTGGTATGCTTTTAAAGTCGTGTCAGGTTTATGAATGCAGCTTTACAACATGCTGGTGTATTTATGAACAAGCCAAATCATTATCCACAGAATTTTACTGCAGAACAATTATATTTATATGGTATAAAAATATGTATCACTGCATCCTGACTTTTGCTTCCAATTCTCAAAAATGAAATTGCATCAAATGTCAGAAAGAGCTAGATTTTTTCTTTCTGCCTTTAGTAATTTTCTCCAATTACTTGGATAAGTACTCTGTAACTGGACTCTTCTGGCTTCTTCTACTACTGAACTAAAGCCAGATCTATGAATTAATTCAGCTTTTACCTCTTTTAAAATGGATGAAATCCCAGTGAAAGTCCCTTAACATAAAATTATTTCATAAATAGCAGATTTAGAGGCAATATAAATACAATTATTTGGATGATTACATCTCTTCTTGGTAAAAGAAAAGAAAATATTTTAAAGTGAATCACTAACTGCCCTTTACAGTTCTCTGTATAGAGACCATTGTTAATAGTCAATGACACTTGGAAAGACAGCAGAGTTGGATAAAAATCATAGCAATAAAATATAAAAGCTCTTTGAGTAGGCTTGTCATTCATCAGTTAAAAGCAATTAGAAAAATATGAAAATACCTGCCAGTAATAATCCTTGACCTAATCATTAATTTGGCAGTCTTTGATGAACTTGACCCGTGCAATAAGACTGTTCATGAAAATCACATATGTACTTAAAATATAATGGAATGAAGGAGACTGGAAGGGAATAAATGCTCAAATTGCTTTCAAGGACTGGCGCCCTCACAATTAAAGCTTTTTGGAAGATGCACTAAACCAAAGGATGTTATATATGCTTATAAATCCTCCATTAACTTGTGAGCATATGGAAATACAAACAGATGAATGAAGTAGTTCTACCACTTTGATACTTTATGATATTTAAATAAAATTTGCTTGTGGTGTCATACCATTCATTCTGCTCTGGAGTGCTCTATCACCTATAATTTGATCACTCTATTTTTTGTTTTTAATGGAGAGTGACTAACTATGAAAACTTACATAAAAACAAATTCACTGTAAGGTGACTTACCAGTCAGGATGTAATCGATTGTATACTAGTTCTGCAGTCATCACAGGCCTCTTGCTGAGCTGCTGTGATGAATTTAAGCTAACATTGTTTTCACTCCTATAAATCCATACTGAGTATTAGATTGTTATTTTAATATCACTGTTTAAAACAGTCATTTAAAAAACAATATACGTGTATTTCAAGAAGGGTGCTTTGCTTCAAGCTAGCATTAGAAGTTTTTTAAAAGCCTGTTAGCCATAGCCAAAAGGGCTTACTTTAACACTTCCAAAAAGGTTGTATCTAACAAAAAATACAGATGTAGAACTTACCCCTTCCCCCCTCTACTTAAACAATAGGTTAAAGAAATGATGCTATGCTGCAGAAAATGTTAGCTGCAAGGTAGTGCTTAACCATTGATACACTCCTCAGGACAATGTTTTCAAAAACTTATTGAAAATATATTTCATAGAAATTTAAATTTTTGTCTAGACCAATGATAAGAACGTGCATGGCCCAAAATGGAATGGACGGTCAATGCACAGTCCTTGGTCTAGTAACGGGTGCTTCAGTCTCCCAGTCCTAGAATATCAGGCATGGAAGGTGTTAGATCTGCCTCATGAAATTCTTCTTTTCCATGTGCACTGCCTTCTGCTGCCCTGGATATGGATTTCCTGGTCTGTGGACAGTCTTCCTGTGCTTGGACTACTGAGACAGGATAAGAAGTTGATGTCTCAACACTCTCTTCATTAGTTACTTTTCCCCTGAGACTGCAAGGCTGTTCTTTCCATTTAAATTGCTTTGTCTAGGGCAAATGTACAGGTTAAGGGGGTGGGATGCCAGTGTTGCCTTGGGGAGCCTTTCACACCTTTGGACAGCTTCTTATCAAAAGCACAGCCCCCAGTTTTTCCTCCATCCTGATTTCTAATTATTCTTACTTACACTTCACTGAATAAATGGTTCTCCTCAAAGACAGCAATTATTCTTTTTACATCCCAGTAATTTACACTCAGAAAACCTAATTGCATCTGTTTTTCTTTGCTGTGTTCTTCTTTAGTCATATTATATAAACCTTTCTGCTTGATTTTGTTTTCAAAGGTTAAAAAATTCACTCCTTCTATCACCTTTTAAAAATTTCTGTAATTCTGCGCAAGTCTCTGGTGTTTTTTTATTAAAGAGCCATTTAGTTCCAAAAATTACTCGCCAGAGTCAGAAAGAAAGCATGACAGAAAGAGGCAAAGATTAAATGTGTAGATCACAAGAATCCTTTATACAGAGAAGACTGAACTAATTTTCTCTTACCTTATTTCATTACAAATTAATGTCTAATTTATTGGTTTGTTGATTCCTCTAGAATGGTTTTGTAGATTTTTTAAATTTCTTTTTTCGTTTATTACCTTTGTTTCAGGTAAGGTTATTCTCCCCTGATAATGTTACACACATCTATTTGCATGTTTCCATGTTACAATTTTTCTTTGCTTGTTCTACCCTGTGCAAAATTTATATAAACTCCACCTCTCTCATGCAATTTAAGGAAAAATAACAGAAAGTTCTAACTATAAGTTAATGGTAACTGCTTTAAAAACATGCAAGAAGACAGAAAGACCTCTGATTCTGTTCAAAATGCGGTGGACATGATTTGGATCTCAAACAGGAACTGAGTCTCCAATTGGAGGGTCACCAAAATGAAAGCCTGGTGACTGGCCAGCCTAAACACAAAGGAGGGTTTCATAAGACAAAACATTTACTAATGTTTTACAATTACTAATAGGAAATTAAAAAAAAAAAAGAAAGAAAAAAGGAAATGTAAGGCATTTTTCCATTGATTTTAATTTCAACAGGAAGTCAGTTCTCCTGTGACTTGGGAATTTACTCAGATGGTGCCATACTGGACTTGAATGTTCATATGGTCTTTCCCTCACTGGCCCCATCTTGTACTGTCCTAGGTGAAATCACTCATGTTTTTCACAGAAACAGCAGGTTTTCATCTCTCTTCAGAAGAGAGGGAATATTTTACAAAATAGTTGATCCATATAGGGCAAAAATACATTTTCTTTATAATGTCATTTTAAGCTTCGCTTATCCCTGCTGCAGTGAGACGGTTCATTTTACAAGCACACTGGCTTTGAGAAACTATGTAATTTGGATTTCATTAATTCTCAATATATTTTTTAACCTTTTGTAGTGCTTTAAGTTTGGGATTTAGAGTGAATTGTGCCTAAATTGGATGATATAACTTTAATAAAGGGAAATAGAGCCAAGCTACATGAAAGTGTCGTTAATGCATCTATTACGTCCCTGAGAACTGAAAAAGAACCCCCATGAGACTTCACAAGTTAGGAACAGAGGTAACTTATTTAAAAGATCTGTGTCCATATAACTATGCTTATTTAACTATAGTCTTGAGATCTGGACTGTGTGAAAAGAGTTTTTTATTCTCCTAAGTCTAAAAATAACACCAAGCATGAGTAAAAAGTTAGGTTTCTTTAAAACTATTTCTTTAGTCATCAATAAACCTGTCTAATTCCCTTCTCTCCCTCTTCAAAGCTTTGAGCAATGAAGAAAATTATTAACTCTCGGGTTAGCAAGATTTACATGGAATAAAGGGTGTGTTTTATGGTGCTGAGATCAATTTCACCTGCAAAAGGTCTAAATGTTGGAAATGTTTGGCTTAAAGCCTATTTAAGAGCATAACTCCTACTCTTTTAGCTGGATGACGGGCTGTTCTAGAGATCCCCCAAGACAGGAGGGACTCTTTATCAGGGAGTATAGGGAAGTGTTGAGGGGTAGGAGCTTTAAACCGAAAGTGGGTAGATTTAGACTGGCTATTAGGAAGGAATTCTTTACTGTGAGGGTGGTGAGGCACTGGCACAGGTTGCTCAGAGAAGCTGTGGATGCCCCATCCCTGGAAGTGTTCAAGGCCAGGCTGGATGGGGCTCTGAGGAACCCGGTCTAGCAGAAGGTGTCCCTGCCCACAGCAGGGTAGCTGGAATTAGATGACCTTTAGGGTCCCTTCCAACTCAAACCATTCCATAGTTCTATGGTTCTGTGACTCTATAAACTCATGGGATAACCTTCACAATCCCTTTCAAACTCAATTTTCTATAATTCTTAAGTGTTATTATTAACTGAATGTTTTATAGAAAAATATTTGATGAAAATTGTCGGTTGTCCTTTACTCAGCTTCTTTTATAAAATACCTCTGCAGTTCCATCTAAGATTTGCTTACAGAGGACTCCAGACATTCCTCTTTCCTGTAACTAAATCTTTGGGTTTCAGAATGCATCTTTAAGTCTTTAAACGTGAATGGCTATAAAATAAATCATTGCCTCATCTTTCTTCCTGCAGCTATTAATCTCTTCCCAAAAGATGAGGTGTGAGTTAAACATTCATGGATAAAAGTTCCCCCCATCAGTTTTAGATTGATTTAAATATTCTTACAGTGCAAAATTACTATGGAATAAATTTTTATAGCCCTGCACTTCTGTATTTCAACATTTGAAAGGGGGCTCCAGCCATTTTAGTAATTTGTAGCATAAAAGTTATTAGGAAAGGCTCAGTAATGAATATGTTCTCGTTAAATCTCAAAAAAATTATCTAGAGCCTTTATGAAGCAGATTTTTTTTTAAAGGACAGCTTGAGAATAAAACATGCGTTTAAAATGAAGGTATTTCCCTTGAAAAGGTAAATGACAGAGATCACTTATGACTTGGTGAATGCCCTAAAATCTTAGTGAATGCTAACATCTAAATGCAATAATGGACCAAGTTCTATGCATTAAGAACTTCTAAGCCCATCTATGTTCACCTTATGCTGCAGGCTTGGTTCACTGCTTTGGAAGAATTGAAGGATGTCTTCAATCTCTCTCTTCTGGACAAAGGAGACTGTAAAAACTATGCTGTGCTGTGTAAAACTATATAACATCCAAATACATATCTATATCTATATCTGTATCTATAACCTATATCGATATCTATACCTATATCATCTATATCTGTATCTATATCTATAGCTATATCTATATCTATATCTATATCTATATCTATATATTGTATATATTTTTAATATACTTTGGATAGTATTTTACTACTGCATAGTGTCACAGATATTATTTTGATTAAAATGCCCCTTAATGATGTCTAAGAAATTTCCTAGACTCATAGAATGGTTTGGGTTGGAAGGGGCCCTAAAGATCATCTAGGTCCAAACCCCTGCCATGGGCAGCAAGACCTTCCACAGGGACATCTCCTCTAGACCAGATTGCTTAAAGCTTCATACAGCCTGGCCTTGAATACTTCCAGGGATGGAGCATCCACAGCTTCTCTGGGCAGCCTGTTCCAGTGCCTCACCACCATCACAGTGAAAAATTTCTTCCTAATCTCTAATCTAAACCTACTCTCTTTCAGTTTGAATCCGTTCCCCCTTCTTCTCTCACTACATGCCCTTGTAAAACGTTTCTCCCCATCTTTCTTGTAGGCTCCCTTCAGGTACTGGGAGGCCACAGTTAGGTCACCCTGAAGCCTTCGCTTCTCCAGGCTGAACAAACCCGATTCTCTCAGCCTTCCTCACAGGAAAGGTGCTCCATCCCTCTGATCATTTTGGTGGCCTCCTCTGGACCTTCTCCAACAGGTCAATGTCCTTTTTGTGCCGGGGACCCCAGAGCTGCCTGCAGCACTCCAGCTGAGGTCTCACCAGAGCGAAGTGGAGGGACAGAATCCCCTTGCTCAGCCTGCTGCTGCTGATTATTTGGATGCAGGACACGTTTAGCACCCCCAAGTCCTTCTCAGTAGGGCTGCTCTCCATCTGTTCATCCCGTGCTCCGTGTTGATACCGGAGGTTGCCTCGACCCAGATAGAGCAGCTTGCACTGGGTCTTGTTGAACCTCATGAAATTCCCCTGGGCCAACTTCTCCAGCTTGTCCAGGTCCCTCTGGATGCCATCCTGCCCTTCAGGTGTGTCAGCTGCACTGCTCAGCTTGGTGCCATCTATAAACCTGCCGAGAGTGCACTTGATCCCTTCATCTCTCTTCATTTCAAGGAGGATTAGCCAGTTGCCTGGAGTCATGCTCTACCTGTTGCTATTTAACAACAACATCTGCTGTGAGGTTTGATGCTCATGGGTCCTCTCAGATCACCTTTGGGAAAACAGTGGGGCAAGAGAGTTCGCCACCTGTTAGTGTTAAACTTGTTTTCTTATTGAGCTCATGAGAATAGAATCAATCTATAAACTTTCTGAGACCTGGATTTATTAGAGCCAGCACTGAAGATGATCTAAAGTGTTTGTTATTGCTCAGTATTTCTTTACATTCAGCTTCTAATGAACAGAACAGTCAGCTATGAGAAAGTATATTATTTATTAACTATACTCATCACATTGGGAAACAAACAAAAAGATCTCTTTTTACTTCATGGCATAGTGGAGCACATTTTTCTAACATGCAATTCAAATATTAAGAAATACCTCATACCAATTTACACTCATATTCTAAATGTGAACTCAATCTACTGTCTTTGGAGAGCAATGGAGCAAATGAAAACAATGTCTCTACCATGAATCCTAATGTGCTACCAAATGTAAAATAGGTTCACAATTTGAATATTTTCACCAACAATGACAGTGTCTCCTAAACAAATCTCAATCAAAGCCTGCCAGGCAGCCTGGAGACAAATACAGTGGTGCTGCTCACTCGCTACCTGTTATAGCAACAACGTGGGAATTCACTTCCCAAGTATATAATCTAGTACCACATTAACTAGTCAGGAAATAGAGACAAAGATTGACCCTAATCCAACCTGTAGGAAGTATATTATGTTTTTAACATGTTCCAGGATGATTCAGGAAGAATAATAAAAACATTGCTTATCTGGTAACAAATATGTTATAAGAGAATATCATCTAATTATTGCTTGATTTGGATTATTCTCCTTTTCTACGTTTTGAGGTTTCATGACTTCAAAAGAAGTTTGTCATGTTCATGTATTTCTAAAAGAAATCTTATGTACATATGCCAGACTTTAGTGGGGAGATTATAGAGGACCCTTGATTGTACCCAAACTACATAAATACTGGATTCTGCATCTATTTGTTGGCTTAAAATAGGAAGTTAAATATCTTTCATAATATGGAATCAGATTAAAAGACTAGTAGTTTTCCTAAACTCTCAAAAAAAGAGGTATGTGTTCAAAGCTAACCTAAGAAAACCTCCCTAACTGTAAATCTGCCTATTTTTCTGCTGATAGTATATTTTTCAATATTTAAATATTAATGTCCTTTGGCAAGTGCATTAGGACTCAAGTGATAAATCTAAAACATACAGTTGCTTGTCTCAAACATTAAAGTTAGGCTGATGGTCTCCTGAGAATTGGGGATTGACCATATATACATTATTCATCCAAGATGGTTACATGTCATTAAGTCCAGACTCATTTTTATTTCACTTCCTCATATGCTGTAGGCAGCAAGACTAGGTATATATTGACATTTGCAAAGTATATTGCAGATCAATATGATACACTTTAAGGTAATTGTCCCTACAGAAGGTGCTCACAAACTTGTGAGAAAAAGCTACCTTTCATGAAGAAGTTTGTTTCAGCATTTTGCCTACACTTTTACTCTGAGTTCTGCCCTTTCTGTGGTAAAATAAACAACCCACTTTTCAAAGCTGTCTATTTTGAAAGAAGGAACTAAACAGTGTTTCTTTATTTCTCTTGTGCATGGTAGCCCCTTTGGGCTTTCTGAAATCAGACTGCACTTCTTGGGTACAGCTCATCAGTTTGCTATTCCATCAAGCCTATTTCACCAATGACACCGCTCGGAGCAGAAAGAGACCAGGGTGTGCTTTGCACTGATTTTCTGTTTCTAGTTTTTAATGTAACACTGAGCACTAAGTTTAATATGGTGTCTTCTATGACTCTTCTTGCTGCACTGATGCTGTGTCTCCTAGAACCTTTATACAGAATGCAAAGTGGATTTCACACCCCCTGCCTGACTCCTCCTTTCTTATTTTGGGGTGTAGGACAGCAGAATCTGACGGTATACTACATGAACCAAATTTTACAAAAATGCATCTGCTGTTTTAGGTTTTTCTGTGTCTTTGACCTGCCAGCCTAGAAAGTCTGGCATGGAATGGTTTATAAAGTTTCTGGGCTTCTAGCTACTGCTGGGCATTCATGACTTGCATGTTTGACCGATGACTAAGGACTACAAAGTTATGCTTCCTTGCTTTCCAGATATTTTTAAATTTTTTTTTCAAGCTGATACTACAAAAAATTGCCACCATAAGTGATTGGAAAATTCTGCCAGGTAATTCTTCCCTCCCTGGAACTAGGGATGCCTTATGTGACTGTAATGATCATATGCAGCATGTTGTGATGTTAGCATTTTGTTTATAAAAGAAATATATGACTTCTGCTTTCAGAAAAGTTAGTAGATGACTGACTTTCTATCAGCATGAGTGGGAGGAGGATTGGGTTGAAATTCCCACACAGAACGTATATAACATCTCCTTTTCATGTCTCACAGGTACTTAAAACATTCATTTTTGTTTAGATAAATAATGCTTTTGTTTATAGGAGAAGCAATGTCAAGAAAATTTCCCAGGAAAATGTACTGATTTTATTATTTATGAATAGTAGTATAAATTCTGCTGGAAGCCTCTATAAAGATCTGGAACTACAAATTCATATTAAGAGACTCTATTCCACAAAATTAAAAATCTAATGAGACAAAACAGATGGTGGGTGTGAAGCACTGGAGGAGTGAGAGATGAAGGTGTTTTTTTAATGTAACCTTCCAGTTGATTAATAATGGTGGGAATGGAACTAAAAGTCCAATCCTGACACTTCAAAGCAGCAGAACCCACCAAATCCTGCTGCTGGTACCTCTCAGCACCTTGACTCATTCAGTTCAAATGCCTGAATCCTACAGGCACCTTTTTGTTTCTGACTAAAAGCCCTTCAAGAGGAAGGCCATCTGTATTGATTATTTCTGCAGAACAAGTTCTGCCTCTCCCTACTGGGCAGTTCACCCATGCAGCAAAAGTTCCTCTATCTGTAACACATCTTCTAAGAATCATCCAAGTGCCAAAGTGCAGGGGATAGTGAAGAACCTATTTTAGAAATAGTTAAAAAAAATCAAACCTGTTTATATATTTTTTCCAGTTGTAACTCATGGTGTGTTACTGGACAGCCGCAGCTGAAAACTGTGTAGTAATTATATTTATATGAAAAGCTTCACATTTTTTGAACATTTTTATTTAGAAATAAATAACTTTAACAGGGCTTTTAGAATGGATCCCTGAAGGTATGTCCTATCTAGGAAGTCAGTTTGTCCAGTCATCAAATGGAAATAATGAGTAAGTATGATTTCTTAATTATAACAAGATTAGGTGGGACACTCATGAACACTGACAAATGTGTAGGGAACAGAATTCAGTAACTGCACAAGTAATGAGCACCTGAGATTTCCAGGTCCTTATGGTGATGTGGGATTGGGTTTATGCTTTACACTGTGTACCATTTCCCAGGTAAAATGTTCATTGGCCTTGAGGCCATAAACTGTGACCAATTTTCTAAGCGTCTACCATCCATTATGTCATGGGGCTCCTGTCGTGTGAACAATATTCTAGTTAAATGTAATATAAATCATTTTTTTTAAGTCCCTGAACACCATTTTACATGACATATTGTAAAAGCTCCAAAAGAGTCTCTTTCTGAATCGTTACAGTCAATTGGACTCTTAACTGGTCTAGTAAGGAGTTGAGAATCTGAGAATTAAACTGCTCCCAATTAGGCTGTAAAAAGTATTTTATAAATGAGAAACACACTAGTGATTTGAAGCCAACTTAGAAACAGAGCACTACTGTTTCATATACAGGACTGAGATGGGAGGGTAAAGGGCAATTTCAAGAATAGCAATTTTATATTTCATATGCTTGTATGTCCAAATAAGCCATCATGTTATTTAAAATCCACTATAATGATTGTATTTGAATTGGGTAAGAACATGACAACCCACTTTAGCCACAAATGTCCAAATACACTCAATACCTGGCTTATTTCTGAAAAAGTACATCCAAACCTTGCCTTTCTCAGGGCCACCCTCTCATTTCCAGCCTTGCTGCAACTGCTAACAACTCTCTGAACTCATGTGGAAGATGCCTGAATTATTTCAGTGAACATTGTGTCTTCCTGAGTATTTGCTCTCAGTGCTTGTTGCTTATCTGTCAATCAAAAGCCAAAGCCAACCAAAGCTGGTTAGGAATGTGCTCCGATACTCGGGTTCAAAGGGCTTTGAGACAGATAGAAGGTCTCTGAGCTCAGAGATGAGCCTTGCTTAAGAGAGGTAGTGCTGAAGGCCAGAAAAAGTCTCCAGTGATGCAGCTCTTCCTCCGGCTCAGAGCTGATGACTGGGTCCATGACAGCAAGCAAGGCATGAAAAACATAGAGCTTAACTAAACTAAAGCTATGGCCTGCAGTCTGTCCTTCACTTAGCAGCAGGAGGGCATTTTCTGTGCTCCTGAATGGATCTCTCTCATAGTTTTATCCTGAAAAAAACCCTATTTTGTGTGCTTCAGGAGGGCTTTTTAACATGATCCAAAGGTTTGTCTTCTTTTGAAAACTTCTCTTCCCATCATGCCCTGTCATCGCTAATCTTTTATTTGATAGAGCCAGCAACCTGCTGACACAACATTATGTTTTGTAATAGGTCTCCTATTACTCAACACTACAGATAAATTGTCTTATTCAGGAAAATAAACAAAAAGCACCCCAAAAATGCAGAAATGATCCATAAAAAAATAACATCAAAAGAGCAGCAATTTCCTCCACTACGTATTAAAAAGCATAGATATTGGAAAACTTTCCTTCTGTCTTCTATTCCCTTTCATGTTCTGTATTATCACTTAAATACTCATAATCTCATTCTGCCAGCAGGTAGGCACATTACCAGCCCACTGATGCCCTTGTTCAGGTTGCACCGTTTCTTCTGCCCTTGTGGTGGATTTAATTTCTCTGTGTTCGAGACCAAACCTATTAGGAATGACTGTCTCTCGCAGCAGCCACAGCAAAAGGCATTAACTTGACCCTTTTTTTCCCACTGAAGATGTTTTGTATTTCGTGTTTGTATTTCCACAGTGCTTCAGGAGAACAAGAAGATGTTGGCTTTGACAGCCTCAGCCCCATACTCTCACAGACAGTGTCGCTTGGTACAATGGCCCGTGCTGCCGGTCTTTGGATGCTGTCAAACTGAGAGTCAGGAGGTCACCACGGAAACAGGAACCCACGAGAACTAAAGGGCACATGAGGATGTTTCATTTGCCTTGATAGTGCATTTGGACAGTTTTATGACCCAGAGAATTGCATTGAGAAGTTCAGTTAACTAAATGGTCAATTAAATGTGGCTACAGCAAAACAGTGTTAGAAATGATGAGCATTAGCATAATCCCTTTGCCCTCTGTGATTTGGAAATTGCTGACCTCCAGAACCGTGACAAAAGACTAATTTTCAGCATTACAGAGCTGTGTTCCCTGAGTACACACACTCTGTTCTTCAATGCTTGATGTGGTTTGACATCAGCTATGACCAAGTGCTTCTCAAATGGCAGGAATGTAAAATGAAACAATCATTGTTATCTGCTTTCAACATCTATCACTTATTTTTCATTTATTAATGGTAGTGAGCAAAGATCATAAAACCACACCACCAGAAAACACAGATGTCTATGGATGAAGACTTAAAAATATTCACATTCTAATCTGGAAAAAAATTCAACTTTGCATGTTGGCAGAGTTGCTTACTGACATAATATAATTTAATGATTATCCATTTCAATACTTCTAAAATATAGTGGCTATTTTTGATTTTTAAATTATTACAGATTTATATACACAAAAATTTTAATCAGGTGTCTGTGTCTGATTTCTTTCACTTTTGAAAACTGGGGCTGAGTAATATTTTTCAAGCAGCAGTAGAGATGATTATTTATTAAAATGCTCAAATATTGCATAAACATCTTGTTTTTTCCCATTGAGCTTGGAAATACTGATAAGTAGACTAGAAAGTAAAAATGCAAATTTTCATTGAAAAACACAAGTTGTTCTGAGATTTGGAGTTGTGTAAAACAGAATTTCCCAAAAGATTAATACTTTTTTGGTTTAACAGTATAATAGATATTCTGACTTGGCTGTAATGATTTAAATGATTTAGATTATAAAGACGAATGCTTTGATGCCACTGAGAGAGGTGCATTAGTAATAACTCTTTATGACTCTGTTGGTTCAGTAGCAGTCTCTGGACTATTGACATCTTCTTGGCAAGACCAGTGCTAATGCAATATATTACAAAACACCAAACCTTTTTCTGGCTTGTCTGCATCAAAGGTAAGCTGAAAGAGGCACCTGTTCACAGCAAAGGAAAAATGAGGACATATAATGACCTTGACGTCATTTTTCAAGTATTTTTCTAGAAACAGCCACTTTATGAAGGTTTGCCTAGAAATTCTGTGTTTAAAACTGGCTCTGTGTCCCTACAGGAAAGTCCATGGAGACATTTATCCATTAGTATGACTGCTGACCTTAACAGCAACATCTTTTTCCTGGAGTCCAGCTAGAGCTGAATTAAGGGGACAGTACAGACCATTCCGCTCTCACCCTCTTAACTCTTTCTAGTCCATGACCTACAGGGGACAAGAGCGTCATGTTCGTGCAGAGCCTTTCACAATCAGCACAAACTGCAATCGGTTCTGATGGTTTACATTAAATACTTCTAAATGTGGTTCACCTTCAGAGAATGCAAAAACCAGTTTGGGGTATGATAGTCATTTGTGAAATGTGGTGGCTCTTCAGGGACTTATACATGAAATGTTCAACAAGTAACATAACCACTCAAAATAAATATAATACATTTCAGCTGAGAGAAATATTAAAATCTTTCCTGCATTCAGTTCTTGTAACAAAAGAGGCCACCGAATGTGAATCAATGTTCATTCTGAAGTGGAAGTGTTAACCAAAATATGTTCTTATTCTTGTGTTTGTTGACCAGAGAATTCCATAAATGAAAGTCTTATGTGTCAGGGTGCTGTACTTGGGATGTTCTTGGATGTAAAATATTTACTCATGAACCCAGTTAAAAGTGATTGTCAGTCTATATGAGCTGCCATTTACAGAAAGATTCTGCTTCTGCTGAACTTGTCTCTCGGTTACAGCCATGCAGTCGTACCCTGAGAAGGACTCAGATGTTTCCGCCAAAGAAAAAGATGAGGCAGAAGCTTTTCACCCTGCTGATTTCACTGGGTTCTTCCCACCTGTTGCAAGATTTGTCCCAGAAAGTGTGCAGAAAATTCTTGAGGGCATCTTTTTATACAGGCTTTACTACTACAGATTATGATCCATAACAGTATGTTTCACTTGGAGTAGGGGGAATTTTCCGGGATATTATCCCTGTAGTTTTCTCCTACTAAGTTAACTGGAAGTAATAAAGCTAACGTAAAATCCTCATGGTAAAGCATGCTAGTGGAAATACTTTAAAAAGTTTATTTATTAAAAGAAAAATAAGAATGTTAGAAACTGTTATTGAAATACACTTTTTCCATGTCTTTGAAATCGGATGTTCTTTTCACATTTGATGTTGAACAGCTTCTTTCCTTTTGCCCTTAAAATAAAAACACACTTTAAAAGAAAGTGGTTTTAAATGGAGATCTCTTAGAAAGGCACGTATTAAATTTCATGAATCGACCCATTTCCTCCTACCCGGCTGCTCACCCGCCCAGCTCATGCTCGAGCCTTCCGCCTGCGGGCCC
>VWPU01009936.1:0-16849 GCA_013398955.1 Callaeas wilsoni | reverse complement strand
CCCCTCTCATTCTCCTCCCGCTTCCCCTCAGACCCCCCCACGGCCCCTCTCAGCCCTCGCAGCTCTCCTCATTCCCCTCTCCCGGTCCCGCTCCCCCCTCACCAGGTCTCCCCCCCCCATCGCTGCCGCCGGGCGAGCGCGTCCGCCGCCGCTACCGGGACAGGAAATGCGTCATCACCCCGCGCCGCCGCGCGTGTTTCCGCGCGTCTCCCCCAATGCGTCACTTCCGGCGCGCCGCTGAGGCGGCCGGGAAGATGGCGGCGCGCGGCAGGGGCGGTGCGGGAGGAGGAGGGAGAGAAAGAACCGGCGGGGAGGCACCTCAGCACCGAGCCTGGGGGTGTTTTCGTTCCGTTCGTGGAATCCAGAGTGATCTGGGTGGGAAGGGCCCTCAAAGCTCATCCAGTGCCACCCCTTGCCACGAACAGGGACACATTCCACTGTCCCGGGTTGCTCCCAAGCCCCGTCCAGCCTGGCTTTGGACACTTCCAGGGAATTAAGACAAGACCTCAGCCTGTTTCAAACGAGGCTGGTTGCAGCAATCCCAAAGAAACGCCTGGGAATGATGAAGTGAGTAATTCCAGAAGCACCTAAAGCCACGGGACAAGTCCGTCAGGCTGTTCTCGTTACGGCAACGCGCGGAGGGGACGGACAGTGCCTCTGGCTCAGACTTTTGGTGCCGAAGTGCTCCGGCCCACAGTTCAGTGATGCACAACAGAGCCCGGGCGGTTCTGCCGCCTCCGGGGGGGCCCGGGGTGGGTCAGAACCTGTGACCTCCCGGTCTGGGGTGGGGTAGAAACGAGGATCTCCTGTGCCGGGGCGGGTCAGAGCTGGCGATTTCCCAGGACAGTGTCGGTGATCACCCGGTGATCTCCCAGTTTGCAACTTGTGATCTCCCGGGATAGAACCGGCGACTTCCCGGTGGAGCCAGGCGGGGCTCGAACCCGTGACCTCGCGGTCCCCAGCCCGCCGCGCTGCCCCCGAGCCACCCTTCCCCCGGCCCCTCCCCGCCCCCCCCCAGCCCCGCGCCCGGGGCGTGGCTCAGGGGCAGCGCTGCCGCCTGCGGGACCGGAGGTCACGAGTTCGAGGCCCGGGGGCACCCAGACAACGACCTTGTGTCATCCCAGCCACCCAACCGGACTGGCTTGGACCTCACAGCCTGGGGGAAACAGCTCATAATTCTAGAAACACGTTATACACATAATTCACGGTTTAAATTAAGGGTAATTGCTGCGGCAGGAAAAACTTGAGCGGCCACTGTTGAGTTGAGCTCGTTTGCGTGGCCGCCTAGAACTCAGGAGAGCAGAGAGGAACATGGCAAAGAGAGATTTCAGGCTTGGCAAAACATCACCAGGTGATTTCCAAGACCTCAGAGGAGTAAGAAAGGCTCTCTGTGGTCTGTTTGAGAGGAGGTTCTGGAGGAAAAAAGGGTGAAAAAGCAGCAAAAGAGGGGGCACCTGGAGTTGAACCAGGGACCTCTTGATCTGCAGTCAAATGCTCTACCACTGAGCTATACCCCCCTGGGACAGGCCCTGCACCAGGGAATAATAAAAACATTTATTGGGAAAGGGACGAGTTTTGCTGTCTGCTCGACAGCTCTGTGTGCACCTGAAGGTAGCTGCCCAAGGAACGGGGAGTTAAACGTGGTAAGTGATGGGAAAAATGAGAAAATCTGCTAGATCTGGTGCCTGCAGAGAGTTAAGAACGGGCAGAGCACACACCGTGAGTGGTTCTCACCCAGCACTGCCTTGTAGAGGCTGCCCTGGAGCAGAGGCTGGGCAGAGTGAACGGATAAAGGGCAGGGATTTATGGAAAGGCCTTCCCAGGGCGCACCTTGGGCAGTGCAGGAGTCTCACAGAGACTGCACCCAGGATGGACACAGCCACACGTTTTTGGGACAGATAGAAGTTCTGTCCATTTGCCTATCAGAGGTTAATTGTGCAATTCCAGCTTCAGGCAGTGCAGTCCCATTCTCTCAGTTCGCTCCCCCCCTACTCACTTTTGTTTCCATTTCTCGGGGCCGGAGACAGTGAGGTGTCCTTGATTCCCAGGCCTGGAGAGGAATTGTTGTGTCTGACCAAAATGGGAAAAGCAGTTGCTCACACTCTGTATGGAGCTCAGAGTTACACACTAAAGAACTGCAGGATTGCAGATATATGAAAATAAAAAAGCTAAAATCCTAAGGCATCACCAGAGCACCACCCCTGCACTTCCTCGACTCTCGGGGCCTCAGATCCTTGGATTCTGGAGCTCGGGAACAGCACCGAGCGCGCAGAACAAGGTCACAGATCCACCAAGAGCTCTCCACGTTTTTTCTGTGGAACATTTGGGCAAAAGGAAGGTGGAAGGAAGAGGAAAAGAGGGGGCACCTGGAGTTGAACCAGGGACCTCTTGATCTGCAGTCAAATGCTCTACCACTGAGCTATACCCCCTGGCCTGCTGCTCAGGAAAAGGGCTCTAAAATCCCTTAGACCCAGCTCAGGTTCTGTGCCCGCTGCGGGTGAATGTCCCAGCCAGATCTGCACGGAAACAAATGTTGTGTCTTGGCTTTGTCACTGGCCCAGAGTCTGGATTCCTGCAGGATTTGTGTAGCCGAGTGCTCACTTTTCGATCCTGGAGTTCGCAGCCCTGCTGCTGTGCAGGCACAGGCACTGCGGGTATAAAAAAGGAGGAATCCTCCTCANGGAAACAAATGTTGTGTCTTGGCTTTGTCACTGGCCCAGAGGCTGGATTCCTGCAGGATTTGTGTAGCCGAGTGCTCACTTTTCGATCCTGGAGTTCGCAGCCCTGCTGCTGTGCAGGCACAGGCACTGTGGGTATAAAAAAGGAGGAATCCGCCTCATTTTTTTAATGAGAAAAAAAGAAAAAAGGAGGAGAAAGGGGGCACCTGGAGTTGAACCAGGGACCTCTTGATCTGCAGTCAAATGCTCTACCACTGAGCTATACCCCCCTGGCACATTCAAAAGCATTTCTAGAAACTCAGGTTTTTCTCTCTGCGGGTTGGATCCATTCACTGGACAGGCCCCTGCACCTGCCAAAGGCTGTGCAGGGAGCTAAAGCTGAGAAATGGTGGGAATTGGGGTAAATTCTGGGAGTTACAATAGATTCTGGGAGCTCTGATAAATTCTGGGAGTTCTGATAAATGCTGGGAGTTCTGATAAGTTCTGGTAGCTCTGATAAATTCTGGGAAATGGTGACTACAGAGAATTAGGAACAGAGGAAGGCCCATGCAGACACTGAGTGGTTCCTCACCCCGTGCACAACCCCTGCGCTTCTCCAGGGCCTGGGTACCGAAGCTCCCACCCCACATTCCCTGCCCAGCACAACCTCCCACGTCCCACAGGACCTTCCCAGCCTTCCCGTGAAAGATTTGGGCAAAAGGAAGAAGGGAAAAAAAGGGAAAAGAGGGGGCACCTGGAGTTGAACCAGGGACCTCTTGATCTGCAGTCAAATGCTCTACCACTGAGCTATACCCCCTTGGGACAGGGCCTGCACCAGGGAAATTTAAAAACATTCCTTGGGAAAGGGACGAGTTTTGTTGTCCAGGGGTTGGATTCCTTTCCTTGAGACCCCCGTGTGCACTTTAATGTCGCTGCCAAAGGCTGTACGTGGAGCTAAACGTGATAAATGATAGGAAAGGTTATCAGTTCTGGTCGATCTGGTGCCTGCGGAGAGTTGAGAACGGGCAGAGCACACACAGACGGAGTGTTTCCTCACCCAGAGCACCACCCCTGCACTTCCTCGACTCTCGGGGCCTCAGATCCTTGGATTCTGGAGCTCAGGAACAGCACCCCACACACAGCACAAGCTCAGAGCTCTCCATGGTTCTTCTGTGAAGAATTTTGGGCAAAAGGAAGGTGGAAGGAAGAGGAAAAGAGGGGGCACCTGGAGTTGAACCAGGGACCTCTTGATCTGCAGTCAAATGCTCTACCACTGAGCTATACCCCCCACCCCTCTGGGGCAGCACAATTTAAAAATATTTAAATTTAAACACAAATTTAAAAACATTTCCTTGAACAGTGACGGGTTTTTCTGTCTGTAGACGGGTTCCATTAATTGACGGCTCCCTGTGCGCCTCAATGTGCCTGAAAAAGGGAGTGAAATGCCATAAATTAGGAGAAAAATGACTACAGAGAGAAATACACACAGGCAGTGAGTGGTTCTCACCCAGAGCGCGACCCCTGCGCTTTCCCAGCAGTCAGACCCCAAATCCTTTGAAGCTGAAGCTCCCAACCAGCACTGAGGGTACAGAACAAACTCGCAAGATCCAACCAGAGCTCTCCAACTTCTTTCTGAGAAGGATTTTGGCAAAAGGAAGGTGGAAGGAAGAGGAAAAGAGGGGGCACCTGGAGTTGAACCAGGGACCTCTTGATCTGCAGTCAAATGCTCTACCACTGAGCTATACCCCCATCTGTGCCCTGGTGCCTCCTCGGGAAAAGAAAACATTTAAAGGATGTTCTTCCCAAATCCCAGGGCTCTCTGTTCCGCAGGAATCGGCTCCTGCTGCAGAACCTGCGGGACTGCAGTGCGCCAGCAGCACACGCTGAGTCACTGCACTCCCACACGGGGCCAGACGACCTTGGCCCCGTTCCTCCCCAGCTCCCTTCCCTTCCCAGTCCCAGTCTGTCTCCTGCGTGCTCGGAACTGCCGTCGAGTCTCCGACATTTCCCCCTCGCTCCCATCTCTGAGCGCAGCAGGGAAAAGAATGAACGGGAGTGGAGGCTGAGCTGACATTCCTCGTTTGCCTTCCAGTGACCAAACCCCCAAAATCCCCAGGGAAAAGCAGCAAAAGAGGGGGCACCTGGAGTTGAACCAGGGACCTCTTGATCTGCAGTCAAATGCTCTACCACTGAGCTATACCCCCATGAGACAGCACCTGCACTGGGGAAAGTTAAAAACATTTCTTGGGAAAGGGAGAAGTTTTTCTCTCAGTGGTTTGGATCCCTTTACTCGACAGCTCCTTGTGCAGCCCTGCCAAAGGTACAGGGAGTTGAACGGGATAAAAGATGGCGAATATGATTCCTTTCATTCCATTTCCCAGCCCTGATCCAGTCTGGGATATCCCCCATTCCGTGTCCTGGCTGGATCCAGTTCAGGTTTCCTCCCATTCCATATTCTGGCCATTATCCAGTTCGGGTTTTCTTCCATACCATATCTCCCCCTGATCCAGTCCAGGTTTTCTCCCATTCCATATAACAGCTGTAATCCCGTCTGGGTTTTCTTCCATTCCGTATCCCATCCAAATCCTGTCCGGGTGTTCCTTTATTCCATTTCTGAACGGTGATCCAGTCCAGGTTTCCCCCCATTCCATATAGCAGCTGCAATCCTGTCCAGGTTTTCCCCCAAATCCATATTCCAGCTGTGATCCAGTGCGGATTTTTCTTCATTCCATACCCCACCGAGATCCAGTCCGGGTTTTCCTTCATTCTGTATCCTGGCCGTGATCCAGTCCAGATTTTTCTCTATGCCATACCCTGGCTGTGATCCAGTCCGGATTTTCCTCCATTCCATACCCTGGCCGCGATCCAGTCCGGGTTTCCCTCCATGCCACATCCCCTGCCATCCAATCCGGGTGTCCCTCCATTCCATATCCACCGCGTGCAGTCCGGGTTTTCCCCCATTCCGCATCCCACCCTTCTCCAATCCCGGTTTTCCCGCATTCCGGATTCCAGCCCGGATCCAGGCTCAGTTTTTCCCCATTCCAGAGGATTTCTCCCTACAGAGAATTAAGCCCAGAGGGAGGCTCAGACAGACCCAGGTTTCCCTGTGAGTGCTTCCTCACACGGAGCACAACCCCTGTGCTTTTCCAGGGCCTTGGAAAAGCTCCCACCCCACATTCCCTGCCCAGCACAACCTCCCACATCCCACAGGACCTTCCCAACCTTCCCCTGGAAGGATTCGGGCACGAGGAAGGTTGGAGGAAGAGGAAAAGGTGGAGAAAAGAGGGGGCACCTGGAGTTGAACCAGGGACCTCTTGATCTGCAGTCAAATGCTCTACCACTGAGCTATACCCCCTGCTTTCCATGAGCATTCCCAGCAGGAATCTCCCTGCTCGTTAATCCCAGGACAAAACCCAGATCCTCCCAAAATCCTCATCCCTTTCCTCACGGACAACCCCTGCTGCTGCTCTGCCCTGCTGGGAACCAGCTGCTGTCCCTCCCGCCCGCGAACACAGCACGGGGCCTACACACAGCTTGGGGGGAAAACCTGGGAATTAGGGGCTCCCAACCGCATTTTTGGGGAGAAAAGGAAGGAAAAGAGAGGGGGCACCCGGATTTGAACCGGGGACCTCTTGATCTGCAGTCAAATGCTCTGCCCCTGAGCTATGCCCCCACCTGGGCAGGGTGGCCAGGTGAGGCTCCCCGTGGCCACTGACGTGGCTCTGTGACATTCCGGCCACTCTCGGCCCTGCCTGGCACACCCAGCCCTCCCTCGCTGCCCTCAGCCCCACCGTGGGGCTCTCACCTCGCTCCCGGTAAGGCAGGCACTGAATTCCCACCACGTTCCCTCTGAAGCACCCCGGGTGTGGACGAGGGATGGGAACATTTCCAGCGCTGACTCCAGAATGTCACCGCGGGCTCCAGGCTGCGCCTCTCTTTGGTCTCAGGGTGTGCCCAGCCTGGCTCAGGAATTACTGCCACGGCCTCTGTCACACCAGAAATATCCCCCAAAACTTTTAATCCAGTTCTGGAGCCGTGGAAAAGGTCTTTGCAATCCGGGAAACGTTAAAACGGATCCACGAGAGCAGCTTTGCTGGGGTGGTGCCTTACGTGAAGCGGGTCCCTGCGCCTCTGGAAAGATGGTCGGTGCTTGGGAAGACAGAGATCCCCTTCAGCTGCGGGTTTGGAATGTTGGGAATCACACCCAGGGCACCGCTGTGCCCTTCCAGGGGCTCCAGGGAATGATCCACGGGCGCTCTCCTGCTCCGAAACCCTGTGGAAAACAAGAGGGAGTGACCCTCAGAACGTGCAAGCCCTTGGCCAAGTTTCCTCCTGCTGCCTGCACCCGGCTCTGGGATATCCAGAAATCCATTGGGAATGGCTCTGGCATATCCAGAAATGCATTGGGAATGGTCAGAGAGGTTTGAGAACACCTCACAAAGCAGTGCCAGGGGTTTGTGCAGCCTTCCCTGGGGCTGAGCTGTCGAATCCCAGAGGCGTCGCTGCCTTCCCCACCCTCCCTGCTCCACTGCGACCTCGGCACCGAAACATCGGGAATGGGCGGCACAAAAGGCATCAGGAATGGCACAGAAGCACCAGGAACGGCACAGAACCACCAGGGACGGCACAGAACCACCAGGGACGGCACAGAACCATCAGGAATGGCACAGCAGCACCAGGAACGGCACAGAGCCGCCAGGAATGGCACAGAACCATCGGGAACGGTACAGAAGCACCTGGAACTGCACAGAACCACCAGGAATGGCACAGAAGCACCAGGAATGGCACAGAAGCACCAGGAATAGCACAGAAGCACCAGGAATGGCACAGAGCCACCAGGACCGGCACAGAGCCACCAGGAACGGCACAGAGCCATCAGGAACTGCACAGAACCACCAGGAATGGCACAGAACCATCGGGAATGGCACAGAACCACCTGGAACTGCACAGAGCCACCGGGAAAGGCACAGAACCATCGGGAATGGCACAGAACCACCAGGAATGGCACCAAATCACCAGGAACGGCACAGAACCACCAGGAACGGCACAGAGCCACCGGGAGTGGCACAGAACCACCAGGAACGGCACAGAACCATGGGGAATGGCACAGAACCATCAGGAATGGCACAGAAGCTCCAGGAACGGCACAGAAGCTCCAGGAACGGCACAGAAGCTCCAGGAACAGCACAGAACCACCAGGAACGGCACCAAATCACCAGGAATGGCACAGAACCACCAGGAACGGCACAGAGCCACCGGGAGTGGCACAGAACCATCGGGAGTGGCACAGAACCATCGGGAATGGCACAGAACCATCGGGAATGGCACAGAACCACCAAGAACGGCACAGAATCACCAGGAATGGCACAGAACCATCGGAAATGGCACAGAACCATCAGGAATGGCACAGAACCACCGAGAACGGCACAGAATCACCAGGAATGGCACAGAAGCTCCAGGAACAGCACAGAACCATCAGGAATGGCACAGAACCACCAGGAATCTCCAGAAGTGCAGCAGGGAACAGCCTGGTGCCAGCTGGAGGCAGGAATTGCAGAACTGGGAGCAGGCCCCTTTCCCTGCCCCGTGATTTGGGGTCAGGGTGGGCGTTTCAGGCACCAGGGCCCCAAAACCAGGGCAAAGCCACCCCAGTGTCCCCTGCGGGCCCAGGGATGAGGCTCCCCCCCTCTCCTGTGGGCCAGGAAAACACAGCTCCCACCCAAACCCATCCTTCCTCTGCTCCAGGAAAACCACGCACAGCTTCCCACGGCCCAAGCTTTTCCCTGGGCACCCCTTCCCACTCTGCTCCTGCAGGTTTCGAGCTGATCCCGAGCTCAGCCCAGGCTCTCCAGGTGCTCCAGCCGCTCCTCAGGTGACAGCAGAGGCCTCCCCGTGTCCCCAGCAAGGGACAAGGGCTGTTGGCCCAGCCGCTCCTCTTCAGGCACTGTTTCACTCTCAGCAGTTGAACTGCCCATTCCAGAAGAAAATCCCGGGAATTCTCCAGTTCTGGGAGCTCTGGCACAAAGGCAGAGCCGCCACAGACCCCTCCCAGCTCCCAGCAGACAAGGGATCAATTCGGGATCGCTAAAATTTGAGCCATTCCAAGGGTTTTTCAGGAAGCTGCCTGTTAAATCCCCCAATCCCACGTTCCTGCTGGAGCACACACGGAGCTCCATAAAAAGGCTTCCCACCACAATCCTGCTTCTACTTGGCAAGGAAAACACCACGGAGTTGGTACAAGGACTTTTATTTTGTGTCGCTGGCCAGGGGCAGGGTCAGGACCGGGATCAGGATCGGGATCAGGCGATGCTCCCGGCGTTGGAGGCGATCCTGGGCCACAGATCCGCACATTCCTTGGCCACGGGGCCTGTGATGGCTGAGCCTGGAAAACGGGGACAACACCAGAGTTAGTGCCTCCCTGAGAGGCTGGGATGGAATTCCCAGAGGAGCTGTGGCTGCCCCTGGATCCCTGGAAGTGCCCAAGGCCAGGCTGGATGGGGCTTGGAGCAGCCTGGGATAGTGGGAAGTGTCCCTGCCCAGGGCAGGGGTGGGATGGGAGGAGCTTCAAGCTCCCTTCCAACCAAACCACTCTGGAATTCTGTGGTTTAGAGGCCGCAGGTGGCTCAGGGCAGCGTTTCCCCCTCACAACCCCACTCCCTGCACCTTTCCCCCAGCAGAGCTCAGCTCTCTGCCAACCCCTCTGGATTCCCAGTGGGACACAATTCCCATCCTCACCTTTCATTTCACCTTTGTTATTTACAATCACTCCCGCGTTGTCCTCGAAATACAGGAACACCCCATCTTTTCTCCTGTAGGATTTCCGCTGCCGGATCACCACTGCTGGGTGGACTGGGAAGGGAAAGGGTCACAGCCCTCGGGATAAACACACATTCCAGGCAGATCCCACAGAAATCAAACCCAAGGCACAGATTCGGGGTGTGCTTTTTGTTTTGCACCTCGTATTTGTGGTGTTTTACTACGGAAAGTTTACAGTTTATAGTCAGCAGTCCCTTTAAAACTGACCATGTTACACTTGGAGCTGCACCTACACTGGGAAAATCCAGGGTTTTCCCACTTTTCCACTTTCATTTTGAAATAAATTATCAATTCACAAACAATATTCAGCAAAAACTCCTCTAGAGCAGGAGCAAACCCGAGGCAGGGGGTGGAACTGGACGGGATTCAAGGTCCCTCCCCACCCAAACCATTCCACGGTTCCAGAGTCTTGAATTTTACAGATCCGTGTAACATCGCTCCTCTTTTACGGACAGACAGCCGGACTCAGGAGGGGATATTGGGAAGGAATTCCTCCCTGGCACGGGCTGCCCAGAGGAGCTGTGGCTGCCCCACCTCTGGAGGCGTCCAAGGCCAGGCTGGGCTTGGAGCCACCTGGGACAGAGAGAGGCGTCCCTGCCCATGGATGAGCTGTAGGGTCCCTTCCCACCCAGCCCATTCCATGACTTCCAGACCCGATGTCCCACCACTGATTGAAATCAACAGCACCAGGAGCTGCCACTTCACCCAAAAGCGGCGCCTTTGCTCTGCCCTTCCACGACAACTCCCTGAGCCACGGCACGGACCCAACGAGTGCTTTACAGAAGGGGGGGGTGACTCCCGGGGACTTCGTGCGCGATTCCCACGAAATTCTGGGAGAGGAATGGTGGCACTCACCCTTCTTCCTCAGCTCCGGCTTGCCTTTCTTCACCGTGGCCATCACCATGTCACCCACGCCGGCCGCCGGCAGCCGGTTCAGGCGGCCCTTGATGCCCTTCACGGAGATGATGTAGAGGTTCTTGGCCCCTGCGGGGAGCAGAGCCGCCGTCACCCCGGGATAGCCGGGAGCAGAGCCGCCGTTATCCCGGGAGAGCCGGGAGCAGCGCCGCCGTTACCCCGGGACAGCCGGGAGCAGCGCCGCCGTCACCCCGGGACAGCCGGGAGCAGAGCCGCCGTTATCCCAGGACAGCCGGGAGCAGCGCCGCCGTTACCCCGGGACAGCCGGGAGCAGAGCCGCCGTTATCCCGGGAGAGCCGGGAGCAGCGCCGCCGTTACCCCGGGACAGCCGGGAGCAGCGCCGCCGTTACCCCGGGACAGCCGGGAGCAGAGCCGCCGTCACCCCGGGACAGCCGGGAGCAGAGCCGCCGTCACCCCGGGACAGCCGGGAGCAGCTCCACTGCGGGGACACCCGACAGCGCTGCCGCTGTCACCAGCGCAGGCACACCCAGCGATTCCAGAAAGAAACCCAGGGTTTGGGAATTCCTCTAACACCTCTCTCTCTGCTTTACTATGGGGCCGGTTCCCGAGGGGCTCCCCCAGTTCCCGGGGTCTCCCTCCCGCTGCCCCCGCGGTTCCAGCCCCGCACTCACCGGTGTTGTCGGCGCAGTTGATCACAGCCCCCACCGGGAGACCCAGGGAGATGCGGAACTTGGCCCCGGACGAACCTCCGCGTCCTGCGGGTCGAGAAGAGCGTTAAGACCCCGGTACCGCCTCACGAAGCGGCCGCAGCCAGCGCGGAGCCCGCCCCGCGGCCCCCGGGCCTGCGCCTCCCGGGGAGGGCGGCGGCGACACCGTCCGCGACAGCCGCTCCCGCCCGGGCTCAGGGGCCTCTCCCCGGGTCCCCGCTGCGCCGGGGCGGCCACGGGGACGCCGGATGGCGGCGGATGGAGTCGGATGGCGACGGAGAGCGGCGCCGGCCTCACCTCGCTTCGACATCTTGGCGCCGGAAGAGGCGGCGGATGTCACGTGACGCGGCCTCCCCGCCTCGCCGCGCGCGGCGCCCCCTAGCGGCGCCGGGAAACGCGACACCCTCACCGGTACCGGGAGTACCGGGAGCTCCGGGAGCGCCGGGAGCGCGGGGAGGGGCGGGAGAGGGCGGCGGGAACGGAGAGAGCGACCAGAGATAATTCGGGCGAGAAAACGTTGGATAAAAGGAAGAGAAAAATAAAACAAGGGGGCACCCGGATTTGAACCGGGGACCTCTTGATCTGCAGTCAAATGCTCTACCACTGAGCTATACCCCCACTCGCTAAACCCAGCTGCTGATCGTCACTTTAGGCCTCACTCCACGCCTGCGGACACGTAGAATGGGGACTTTGCGTGTGTAAATGCGACCCTCTCGCCTCAGCGCCCCTCCCCCCCCGGAAATCCCGACAAAAAGCAAAAAAATGGGTAAAAAACTCAAAAACGTACACTGAGGGGGCACCCGGATTTGAACCGGGGACCTCTTGATCTGCAGTCAAATGCTCTACCACTGAGCTATACCCCCGGCCGCCGCCAGCTTCCGCTAGAGATGCCCTCTACTCGCGCCTCTGACCCAAAGGTCACCGGTTCGAATCTTGCTGCGCTTCCAATGTAATGCTTCTTTTTTTGTGGTTTCTTTTCACTGTTTTTAGCCCTTTTTAGGGGTGTTTCAGCTCGGCGCTGCGTTTCTAGCGGGTGCGCCCCGTTCGCACGCGTGTTACGTGTGCGCGCACGCGTAGGTGGGCGCCCCGCCCCCGCGGTCCCTCCCACTGTTCCCCACCGCCCCCTCCCCTTCCCGACTATTTAAAGTCGCGACATCGCGGGCGGCGGCTCAGTGGAAGAAGAAGGAGCGGCAGCGGCGGCGGAGGAGGGTGGGAGTGATTTTTTTCCACCCCCCCCCCCTCCACGCGAGTTTTCAGCCATGAATCCCAACTGTGCGCGCTGCGGGAAGATCGTGTATCCCACGGAGAAGGTGAACTGCT
Organism: Callaeas wilsoni; assembly: GCA_013398955.1. NCBI lineage: Eukaryota > Metazoa > Chordata > Aves > Passeriformes > Callaeidae > Callaeas > Callaeas wilsoni. Next base: position 4,473 of record VWPU01009936.1, on the reverse strand, counting down.
TGGACAAGGTGAGATCGGGAGGCTCGCACGTGCGGAGCGGGACAAGGATTTGGGATTTTTCCTATAGGATTGTCTCTGGATGGGATGGTTCCCCCTCCCACCCCAGGTCCCGACTCCCGGGGGTTTTTCCACGGGATCCCGTTGTCCTGGGGGTCTCCCCCACTCTTCCAGCCCCCCGCGGGCGGCACTTCCTTGTGGACACGGCTCTCCCTTCCCCCCCTTTTTGCCGGGAATATTTCCACGCTTCCCGCTCCAAACCCCCTTTTTTCCCGGGGGTATTTCCACGCTGAATCCTGGGGGTCTCCCCCCGGGGGACCCCATTGTCCCGGGGGGACTCCAGGGAAGGTGGTTCCCTCCCACTCCCCAGGGATCTCTCCACACTTCCCACTCCCAGCCCCCTTTTCCCGGGGGTGTTTCCCCGCTGTCCCCCCGTGTCCTGGGGGTCCCGCACAGAGCCCCAGGGAGGGGTCGGGGACGGAGCGCTTTGCCCGGGGGGGGCTCCGGCAGCAGCCCCAGCTTTTCCTTCCGTAGCAAATATTTCTATTTATTTGAATGTCTGCGACTCAGAGGCAGCACATCCGTGTGGAGGCCCAAGGAAAGCAACAGTTAACGCTTCCCTGAAGCCGGGAACCTCATCTGGTATCCATTATCCAGCTTTTTCCCCTTTTTTTTTTTTCTTTTTTTTTTTTTTCCTCCCAAATCTTCCATCCCGATTGATACTTCCCTGTTCCAAAATCCCATCCCTACGCTCCGGGGCTGCCTCCCTTAACCTGGAGCGTTCCTTTTTTTTGGAGTATTTTCCCCTGAAAACCAAAGCTCTGGTGGCAACCTGAAGGTGGGGAAGGTGATGGTGGGTCTCCGTTCCCGGTGCTGTTCCCATGGGATTTTACTTCACTCTGGAGCCGCTCTCCTCCCCCTCCTCTCCCAGGCTTCTGGGACAACCAGTTTAGGGACTAAAAAAAGTAACTGGGAGAACGCTCCGCTCTCCAGCGGCATTCCTGAGCTCCGGCAGACCCTGTTGCTCGCATTTTTAAGGAATGATGCTTCTTCCTGAGGCTGGGAATGGCTCGGAGCTGAACTATCACCCCCGAGTCCTGGGATTTGGGGACAGTGAGTGGCTCTGTGCTCTGGGAGCCTCCAGGAGCTGCTGGAAGTCGAGATTGGGGATAACTGGAAGGGAAAGGGAGTGTTGGGATTGGGGGTAAATAGAAGGGATGGAGGAGTTTGGGGGATGTGGATTAAAGGAAGGGAATGGGGGTTCTGGGATCGAGGAGAATAGGAGGGGAAAGGGGGTTTGGGGATAACTGGAAGGGAAAGGAGGTTTTGGGGATTGTGGATATTTGGAAGGGAAGGGGAGTGCTGGGATCGAGGATAATAGGAAGGGAAAGGGGGTTTTGGGGATTGTGGATATTTGGAAGGGAAGGGCTGGGATCAAGGATAATAGGAAGGGAAAGTGGGTGCTGGGATTGGGGAAAACTGGAAGGGAAAAGAGGGGCTGGGATTGGGGATAACTGGAGGGGAAAAGAGGGGCTGGGATTGGAGAAAACTGGAGGGGAAAAGAGGGGCTGGGATTGGAGAAAACTGGAAGGGAAAAGAGGGGCTGGGATTGGGGAAAACTGGAAGTGAAAAGGGGTGCTGGGATTGGGGCTAATAGGAAGGGAGTGTCAAGAATTGAAGCTGACCGGGAGGGAAGGGGGATCCCGGGATTGAGGCTGATCAGGAGGGAAGGAGGATCCTGGGATTGGGGCTAATAGGAAGGGAGTGTCAAGAATTGAAGCTGACCGGGAGGGAAGGGGGGGCCTGGGATTGGGGAAAATTGGAAGGGAATGGGAGGATTGGGGTTGGCCGGGAGGGGAGGGGGATCCCGGGATTCAGGCCGATCAGGAGGGAAGGGGGATCCTGGGATTGGGGCTGATTGGGAGGGAAGGGGATGAGCCGTCGCTGCCCCGTGCTCGGGCGCTGCCCGGGCCCCGTGTCCGTGCGCTCCAGGAGATGCCAGATTCCAGCTGTGGGAAGCAGGCAGGAGCCCGCAGTCACCATCTTGTCCTCCTCGGGCTCCTCACCCACTTCCTCTTCCTAAAAATCATGGCACGGGCGGCTCGCGGTGCTGCTCACCCCACGCTGGGAGCGCCTCGGGGTCCCCTTTCCCCAGGCTTTGCCGGAGAGCTGCTCCGCATCCCATAAAAGCGGGGGCAGCCCTTGGAGCGCCTCTGGCCCTGCCTTTCCCGGAGCAGAGTCCGAAGGGCGGCCGGGCCGCGTTCGCAGCAGCCGCGGCCTTGGGGCTCCTGGGATGTGCCCGCTTTGCCCCTGGAGCCAGGGGAGCTCCGCTTCCCTCCGGGGCTCACGGAAAGCTCTCCGCCTCACCGGGAGCGCGGCCGCCTGCCCACGGCCCCGGCGTGCCCCGAGTGGCTTTGGGGACGGCGCCGTCCCTGCCCCCACGGGGACGGTGCCGCTGCTGGCTCTGGTTTCCGCTGGGGAAGTGACACCGGAGCGGCTGCGGAACCCGCCGAGGGCTGGGCTCAGCTCAGCCTGAGCCTCACCCGGGGTTTGTCTGCAGCACGGGGGGGTCCCTCCTGGTGCTGTCCCCAAATCCTGGGGGCTCCAGGTGCGGAGTTTGCTCCAGGTGTGGAGCAAAGGCTTTGCTCGGTGGGACCCAGAGCCAGCTGCAGCTACCCCTGGATCCCTGGAAGTGTCCAAGGCCAGGCTGGACAGGGCTTGGAGCAGCCTGGGATGGTGGGAGCCCGTGGCAGGGGTGGCACTGGATGGGCTCTGAGGTCCCTTCCCACCCGGCCCATCCCGTGATCCTATAAATAAGTGCCACCACTGTGGCACTGAGCTCTGTCCCCAGCTCTGCTGGCAGTGGGAATTTGCTCCAAGGGCTCCATCGCTGCTGGGATGGGGTTTTAGAGGAGCACAAACACCCTGTGCTTCCCATCCTGGCCCTGCCGGCATGCGGGAGCACCTGGGATCACCTCCAGGCCTTTGGAGCGCTCCGGGCTCAGAATTGGGAAGCACAAGGCATCCGTGCTCCTCTAAAACCCCATTTGGAACCTGTCCTCTTTATCCACGGCGAGCAGAATGTTCCTGGAAGCCTAAATAACTCCTGGTCCCCTGTGTCCAGTCGTGCTCCAGCCTCCTTTGAGCGCTGCCTTAGATTTTGTGGATCCAGCATTAATTCCATCGGTGTAGGACAAAGAGTGGTGGCAGCGAGGCTGGAGGACAGGGAAAAGTGCTCCGTGGGCAGCCCAGCTCCGGCTGTGAGAGCCTTGGGAAGAGCCTCAGGCTGGGAATGCCAGTGCTGAGCAATTCCTGTTGGGAACTGGGGCAGGAATGTGCTGGGAATGCTCTTGGATGGGAGCAGAGCCTGCCTGGGAGCACCCTCCTGCCCGTGGGAGGGGCAGCTGGCTGTGCCAGGTCCTCCTGGGAGCTGGGGAATTCCTCGAGGAGAAGGCTCTGGAATGGAGCTGGCCGTCAGTTCATCCCTGCAGATCCACAGTGGCATCGCTGGGAAGGGCTTGGAAAGGGCCCTTAATCCCCCATAACGGGCCGGGACTTCCAACAAGCCCCAAAAACTTGGGATTCAGCTGTCCATCCATCCTTCCAGAGCCCAAAAGCTGGGAAGGAGGGAAACCACCCTGGGAAGGGATGGAGGAGCAAAGCCCCTCCGGCTGGAGGAGCTGGTGTGACCAGAGGGGAGGGACAAATTCGTGTCTCAGGGCAATTGGAAGGAGGAAAATTGTCCTCCCCAGGCTGAGTCATGTCCCCAGAGCCTGGCAGTGTTTGTGCACCGGGTGTGGCACTAGGGGAGGTGACACCAGGGCTCGGCTCCCTGCGGGAACGCGGATCCGGGCTGGGCTTGGAGAAGGGAATTGGCTTCTTGAGCGTTTTAAGGTGGAAATCCCAGCAAGAACCAGCAGCTGGGTGCCCTGTGTTGGATGGCTGAGTGTTAAAGGCCTGCGTGTCACAGCTGCCTGTCCTCTAATTAGTGCTCGGAGCTGCTAATTGGGCTTTTGGCCGAGTTTTCCGTGATTTGGAGGGGTGGTTTGGGAGCGGAGGGGGCGGTTGCCCTGGGGCAGGAGGGGCTGACCCGGCTGGCAGGGGGTGAGGGTGTTGCTCCGGGCTCTGCTTTCCCCATTTCCCTGCCCCAGCTCAGGGACAGCTCCAGGAGCTTCCCATTCTGCTCTGGGCCCTGGGAATTCACACCAGACCCCTCAAATCCCAATGGAAACGTGGAGTCTGGACACTGGGTGGCTGCAGGACCTCGAACTTGGCCCGTGCAGGGCTGAGCAGCCTCGGAATCACAAAATCTGCAATCATTTTGGTTGGGAAAGACCTCCCAGGTCATCAAATCCAACCTTTGATTCCTCGGGGAGCAGCTCTGAGCTGTTCTCCTCAGGCTCCTCCCGGCCTGGGGCCAGCTCAGCTCCAAGTGGGAATAATTCCTTCAGGAGCAGCCCTAAAAACAGAACCTTG
>VWPU01009935.1:4804-65429 GCA_013398955.1 Callaeas wilsoni | reverse complement strand
ACAGTTTGGGCTGGTCCATGAGGCGAGCACCCAGCATCGCCGTGCTGCTTTTGACTACTTGCCACCCAAGGAGCCTTGGGCTTATCCCTGGCTCCCTTGTTCCCGGTTGTGGCTTTTAATAAATTTGCTAAATGTTAGCGCCGTGAGACCATTATTTCTCACAAAGAGTTTGGCTTTCCCGAGGGTCTCCCGCTGCCCTCAGCAGCCAGAGCAGCTCCTGCCGTTCCGGCCAACCCCTGCCCTGCTGTGCCTGGTGTCAGCTCCGGAGGCTGCCGGCCCTGCGGCTGCTCCGAGGAGGCTCAGCGATTCCCCGTTCATCCGGTTTGCTGAATGCCGCAATCTGCTGGTTTTGTTCCAGCGCTGCCATTGTCGAAGTCGATGGGAGATTTGTTTTCTTAAAAAATGAGATTTGGGCTGCCTCGATTGTTTTGTCACAGTGACAAAAACAAACTCGAGATCTCTGTGCTGCCAAGGCTGTAATGAACATATTCAAATGCAGATTTCTGTGTTTTTTCCAAAGGAGTTGCATTCCTTTTTTTCCGTGTGGCTATTCCTGGAGATGCCATAATTGCCTGCAGGATGCATTAGCTCACTGCAACAGCTCAGTAATGAAAACCAGAAGGTTGCATGGCATTTTTATATTATGTGTAATGCTAATCAATATCCATCCCTTCCTCTTTATCATCTCTTAATTGTGGGTGGAATTAACAATGATAATCTCTGGAAGGCAGCACCTGCAACTTGAACGAGATAAATTAGGCAGTATTGGGTCAGATTGGGAGGAAATGAAAGATATTCTGTTTCCATTTTTAAAAAATGGAAAGCAAAGAAAGTCATTTTTATTAAATTGTTTAAACTAATAGGCCTTTTTTTAAAAAAGAATGAAAAGTATGAAGGAAAATTAAAGTAACTCATTTACTGAAACAGATTTGTGAAAGTCTCTGCTAAATGTGACTTTTAAACCAGACAACTCATTAACCCAATTTCTGGGAATTAGACTGGAATTATTTACTTAATCTTAACCAGAGTCAGAATTTGGGAGTATTGAGGGGAATGGTGGAGAAAGAAAGATTGAAAATTAAAATGACACGTGTTGTTTCTGCTTAATTACAAAAGAAAAGGAAATGATGCCCGAACTTTAAATAGGGAAAAAATCATTGCGTTATTACAGTCTGTATCTAAGAATATACTTAGAAAGACTTCATGTTCCAGAACGGTATTTAAAATGCAATTTAAATATTTTAATTATGTTTGCTTAAATGTTTAAAATAAATGTTGTTGTGGGTTTTTTTCAGAGAATATTCTCCCGATGAGATGGCCTTGAAATTTCATATTTTTGCTGCAAGTAAAGTTCTCCTAATGAGTTATGTTGGAGTTAAGAGGATGCCTTTAGGCAAAAGATAAAGTTTTAATTGGATTTTTGAATAATCATCTTTTGAGTCCTACCCAAGCTTCAGATTGTGTTTGAAATACAGTTTGCACCGTAGATCTTTGATGTTATACTCGAAACGTGCAGCTCTCTGCTGTATTTATGGCACGGCCTCCCCGCAGTGGGAGAGTGGTGGATTTTGTAGGAACGGACCTTAAAAATCACCAGTCCCACCCCTGTCGTGGGCAGGGACCTTTCCCTGGTCCAGGCTGCTCCAAGCCCCATCCAGCCTGGCCTTGGACACTTCCAGGGATCCAGGGGCAGCCACGGCTTCTCTGAGCAACAAACAGTCCCCTTTTTTTGCCCAGCTGTGTTCGAAGCCCCCAGGATGGGATTTTCCCTCTTGGCTCCCAGGACACACCTGACTGTGATCCTCCTGGGCACCTGCACCCCCAGATCCCTTCCTGCAGGGCTGCTCCCCAGCCTCTCTCATCCCAGGCTTTATACCCCAGTAAAATTCTTCATCAGATCTGTGATTGTCAGCTCCTGTGGCTGATCTTACACCACCACTCTCCTTGCTGCTTTTGTCTGGTTTGGCTCCCACCCCCTCATGCCCCCTTTTGTTTGGTGCCCAGCAGCAGGACTGGTGTCACAGGAGACTTTGCTCTTACCCAGATGAAGTTCCCAGAGCTTTACCCTGCTCTGGGTGTCAGGGACGCAGCTGGAGAGGGAATTCTTGCTCAGACCCTGCAAGCCAAGCACTGGAGCGTGCTGGGGACACCTAAATGCTTCAAAGAATTTGGCTGTCTGCATTTCCCCTGAGCCTGTGCAGGCAAAGACTTCCAGAGGCTTAAAATCAGGACAGATTTGTCCAGCTTTCCCAGGAGCCTGGTTATCTCCCTGTTTCATCACCAGGGCACTGAGGGGAGAAGGTGCTGAAGCATCTTTGTGAAGTAGCAGGAACACGCGGCTGAGCACAGCGATACTTTGTCCTCAGAGAAATACTGAGGGCTTTTCTCCCTGCTGAGAATTGTTACTGACCAAGGTATGATGGTGTCAGAGGTGCACGGGAGCTTTCGAGCTGAATGGACTAAATTTTCAAATAATACCAGGCTATCCTAACCAGGGACAGCTGCCCACTGCTTCTATCCCACCTTTTCCCAAGCAGCCTGTGGGGGGATTCTCGGCAGATCCGTGGTGGGAAAACACAGGTTATGTTTGATGATAAGGAGCTGTTCTGTGAGGCAGAGCAGCACAGGTGTATTTCTCTGATTCTTAATATGCATCTGATTGAGATAAGACCACTCAGAGAAACCATAAAGCCAATAAAACGTGGCGGTGTAAACTCCAGCTCCCCAGCCACGTCAGGAGCCTGTGCAGTGCTGGGTGAGAGGGAGCCTTAACTGCAGGAATGATGTAGGAGTGAAAGCTTTTAAAACAGAACAAGCCTCTTCTCGCTGCTACACAGATTTATCATTTCTTTTCCTGAAGGAAATAATTCTGAGGATTTGAGTCTATTCAGTCTGACACAAGTGGCTGAGAAAGGGAGTATTGAAAGAGCAGGTTTTTGATATAAAATATATTGAAGTAAGATGTGTGAGCGCGTTTCCCCTGAAGTGCTCACTCCTAAGCTTAGGCCATTGTTAATGTGATGACATTTATTAATTAAGAGGAATTTATTCAGTATGTTGGCATCTGTTTTGCTGTTTCTCTTCCTCCCCGGTGCGGAGTGTGTCTCTACCAGTCTGTATTCCTTAGGCTTTGATGCATACATAAAAGTAGGAGGTGAGAAAACATTTCATGTTTTCGTGTTTATAAAAATGTTCTCAATGAGAATAAGCCAGTGTTTGAGGCAAATACGTGTTTGATTCTGTTCCATGAAGCAATCAGGCCCTTTTCTTTCTTTACCCGTACTAAACTCCAGGGTACAGGTTTATATTAGGAAAATAAATATTAGAAAAGAGAATGAACGAAATGTGAACTATTAACATGTTCCACTTCTTTTTTTTTTTTTTTTCCCTTCAGTGAATTTATTTATTGGCATATCAGTGAGTGTAATTCCCCATTACCAAGTTCATAAAGTGAGGGAGAAAAGAACACTAATTAGATAATCTGTGACTTTTGTAGGATTAAAACCTTCCTGCTCAGAGACAGACAGCTGAAATAGTGGCTTTGTTGAAATCATCATTGAAACTCGTAATGGCTTTCATGGAGGCACTGGTGATTTGTCTGCCTGTTTGCTCATTTGGACTATCTTGATTTATCTCAGGTTTGCTCTTCCTGTGTGTGTTTATTGCTCTTGATGCAGCCTATCAAGGCATGCAGCCCCCTACGATAGCTCTGTGGAGATATATTTAATTTGATTTGCTGCTGTCCCCAGGAGTTTATTCCCTGTCAAACAGCTGCCTGTTGCAGAGAAACCTCCATACAGAAGCTCATAATGGTTTATGGATGGAGCATTTAACAACCACCAGTGAGTGGCATATGTCTGGAAAATATGTCCCAAACAATGGCATGTGCAAAGACCATTGTTCTGCAGCACTTACAAGGATCCATCCACAAATGGAGAATTAGCTGACAAGTGTATTCAGGAGTTTATAAACACCTCTGCTGTTTGAATGCCTCTGTGCTGTGCATTTTAGTCCATTACTGCTGAGCAGGTTCTTAATAGAAGGAGAAGGTCCTTCAGCATTCATCCCTGTGCTTTGTTACTCTGCCATTCTTCATCTCTCCCCATCAGGGCTTGTTTCTCTCTCTTTCCTCTCCCTCCAAACTAAAAAAAAAAAAAAACAGACTGCTTAAATGTCTACTGGGCATGACAAAAAAAAAAAAAAATCTGTGTTAACAGGGAATTAACTGAGGTTGCTAAAACAAGAGACACAGCAAGGCACATTATTTGCATGTGTTAATGGGAGTAGGGGAATGAAAAAAGAAGAAATGCCTGTGCTCCATCACTGCCAGAGCAGCCACTTGGAGCCACCCTGACACTGATCTACTGCCACTGGCCCTGTGCCAGAGTACATCCCGTAAGTGAAGTCCTGCCCTTGGTGAGAGTGCTTGCATATTAATTTCAAAGGGCCTGGATTTTAGGCACTTCTTATAACTGAGTGATTAATTTCTGTTATTCCAGTTTGTGTGTGGCTTCTCACATCCTCTCAGGATCATGCAGATGAGCAGAAAACTGAAATGGAAACACTGGAACGTCAGGTGAGAATGGCATTTTCCACTGGGGTTAAAAACGTTGCCTTAAACCTTAATGAGGTTCCATGGGAGCTGGATGCCCCATTCCCTAGGAACTGCCCTGCCCGCTTTCTTTCCTCGAGGTGCCCCTCACCCACATTCCTCCTCAGCACTTCCAGCAGCTCCTTCCCCCTGAGGCTCTCCAGGAATATTCACACGCTTATTTCTGGGCTCTGAAGACCTCTCTGGCATTTAAACTCTGAGCCGAACCAGTTCGATGTGGGGGAATCTCTCAGCTGATGTGTCAGGAGGGGTCCAAGCTCCAGCACAAGAGTGATGGAAAGGTTCAGGTGACCACTGGAACGGGAAAAGTTTGGGTGAAGGAGCCCTTATTGCTGCCCTCTGAAAATCCTGACCCCTGCATCAAATCCTGGCATCACTCAGAGCAAAGGACATGGTCCGTGTCTGCAAGGACTTTGGAAATGAAGTTGAGCTTTGAGGGCAGATATTCTTAAATGTTTTTTAGTGAATTCCAGTTCTCAAAAGGCCAAAATTCTAACAACTACTCTTGAACCAAACCAAAACCCCAAAACAACAGCAACAAAACCAAAATGGTTGCTTTTCAAAGAGATATTTGCCATCAGAATTTCACAGGAGTGAGGGAGAAAAACTCACACTTCCTCACATGCTGCCAATCAAGTGAGTGACACATCTTCCAGTCTCAGCTGAGCTCTTCGCATGAAACCCTGTGGCATATTACTGTAAACTTCCAGGGAATTGCCCTTTTTAAGGAGAAAACAGACAGGACAAATGATATTTGCCTTCTCTCACCAGGGTCTGTGTGTACACAGCCAGCACGTTTCGCAAGCTCGTTCTGTGAGTGACAGACCGTCCTGGGGTGGTCACAGTGCTCTGGCAATAAGAGGCATCAAGGCTTTTTGAGGGGAAAATCTTCAGAGAAACTAATCCAAGAAAATCAGAAAACAGCCATAATCAGTAATAGGATTAAAGTCCTGATCCAGATCTTCTTTCGTAATTTCTGTAGGCAAAGCTGTTGCATCAGAGTATCAGCAGTGTGGCAAATACCCATGTCTGTAGATTAATAACTACAAAGAATAACAACAGCATTTTAAGTTCATTTTATTTTTATTTAATTTTCTTAAGCTATGTGAAAACATCAGCTGTCAAGCTCTCTCATGTCTCCTGGGGTTGTCTTAGCCTGGTGACCATGTGCAGGTTTTGAAAATGCATTTTTAACATTTTTGGAGCCCTGATGAGCTGCAAATCTGAGTGCCATGCACAGAGTCTGTTCTGAGACCTGCTGTGTCCTCCTCGTGCCTCCACATCCAGAGATTCCCATTTATTCTCCATTCACAGCAATATTCACCCTTCCTTTGCAGAACTCTCTGGTTCTACCCCAAATCTCACAGAGGTTGCCCTAGCTGAAGCCCACAGAAGATGTCCATAGATCATTACAGATTTTGCAGTCTAGGGTAGCCCTTAAAATTCTCTCAGATGTGATTTTTGCTGTGCACTGTAAAATAATGCTTTGCTACTCTTTAGTCATTGTTTCATACGGTACTTCAGGCAGCAAATCCTTCCGTAAATTCAGTAAATCTTTCTGTGTAGTAGTAATGCAGTGTCATATTCCAGAAAATTATTGCCTGTATTTTAGTTTTGTGGGATGGAGGTGCCCCCCGGAATAACGAGACTGTGGTTTGTTGTTTTCAGTTGAGTTTGGTGCCTTCGCTGCTTCTTGGAGAGTACAGAAACTTCAAGGTATGGCAGGGAGGTCTCAGGAACATTTCAAAACACAAACCAAGTTATTGACAAGGAATAATAACCAGCAGGTGATTGTAGGAGAAAACTGGATTAAAGTGAAATTATCCCAGGTCTCGCTGCTACTGGGTCAGTACCAGCCTGCCGTGGATCTTCTGATGTCCTTGAAGTTTTTCTTGAGGAATGTGGAATGTTGTTTTTTTGTGTGCTCAAACAAGAAACGTACTTATGTATTTTTAAACAAGGTGTGTTCTGTCCGGGCGCATTGTTCTGAGGAGAATGTTGCTGTGCATTTCCAATGGGCAAAGAATCCAATTAGAGAAGCATGAGGAGGTCTGATAAATACTGAATCCTGCTTGAAGTGGGAAATGAAAAATGTCTGGAGGCACCAACCAAGCATTCTTTTGAATGCTAACAAAAAAGACATTTAATGCTTTGTGGTAAACCCATCCATATATCCAAGATGCTGGAGAGAACGTGAATACATGCTCAGGTTTTATATGTTTGTGCAGCTTATTATAGGAGTGATCTGGGTTGTATTTTGAAGCCTTTCTTATGAATAGAGAAGTGCAGAAGAACATAATAGGTTTCGTTTGCAAAAATGCCAGCTGTAGGGTGAAAATCAGCAGAACCTTTAGAGGAATTAACACCTTTTGGATTCAGTGGGACTTTTCCAGCTTAACCTGGATATAGGATATAACTCCCTGAGTGTAAAACCACATCACAACGCACGGAGAGGTGAAATATAGCAGCACAAAGGTGGTTTCTGCAATCCCTCTGTAAGTGACTGGGGGTTACTGTCTCATGAGAGACAAGGAGTTTATCTCGAAACTTGTCCGAAGGGATGGAGAGCAGCTGAGCATGGAAATCAGCAGAAGGGAACATGTAAGGCTTAAAATTCCTAACCTCCATTTTCCTCACTAGCTTCCCCATCAGGAATCCAGGGATGTCTGCTTCTCCGCCCATTTCTGCGCCATGGCAGCGTTTTGTTGGTAGCTGTATGCACTAAAACATGCACATTACCTGTTTGGAGGGGTTTTGTTTGTCCAGTAGTGTCTGTAATTCTCTCTAATCTACTTAAGGGATTTACCAAAGTACCACCACGAGTGAGAAGGCATAATGCTGTTATTCTGCCATGGAATAACAGGAATATCCTTCAATATGGGTAATGTCTATGCTTCTAATATCTCAGCTTTTCTATACTTTACTATTTCCTGCCTTTCTGCTCTTTGTTTTCACTTTGGAAGTGTGTCAGTTCTCTCCATCCCTGTTTGTTTACGTGAGCAGTAGTTCAACACGGGATGTTTCCCAAGGAAACCCCTGAGAGAGGTCCAGGTGGGGCTCACCACACTGTCGAGGGGTGCCTCAGAATCTTCATTTCTCAGCTGCAGTGCCACAAGCTACGTGGGTGTGTGCAGAGCCTTACCCCTGGGGATGGTCCCATTTCTTTGGCCTGATTACTGCCGTACCCTGATGAATTTTGGCTACAGACTGTGTCAGCCTGGGCATAAACTGGCAGTGATCACCCCAGTGCAGCACCAGGGTGCTGGCAAACTGGGAGGCTTCCAGACGTCAGTGCTGAGGCTGCTGATCTGCGCCTGGTTAAACCCCCTTTGGAGGCAGAAAACACATTTTTGCTTCGTTTCAGTGCCTCTGGACAAAGACTTACTATTGTCCTTGTTTGTAGAAGACAAACATGCCCAAAAACTCCAAGGTTTGGTTTGGCCAAACTGAACGTACCCAACAGCAAACACAATCCCTCCGTCCTGCCCCGAGAGCTGGTGCAAACTCATTAAATGGCAGCGTCATGTGCACTGCCTCTCCTGGGTTTGTGCTCTCCTGCTCCCTGTACAGTTCTGCTCACTCCACGTTTTCCCTGTTTCCAGCAGCCTTTCCTCAATTTACTCATTATTTACACTTCAGTGCCTCCTGCTTGGTGAGATGTTTGATGCTCTGCTTCATGTAATATTACCTTTGATCTAATGCCTGCTCTCGCCCCAAATGCCGTCGTCATTCTCGGCTTCCCGCTCTTTGATATTCCTGAACTACTTTTAAAATCAACACCTTTCCTTAATTACGCTCCCTCCCCTGCCCCTCTGCTTTGGAAAACTTCTGTTCTGATTATGGCAGCCTGTTTTCCTGTCTGCTCACTGTCCTTTGAGGCTCAGCCTGTCCCGTGCACGTTTGGATACAAATAATCTGGGTTGCTGTTGTTGCTCCCCTGTGACTCACCTGATATTTAGAAAGCCTTCGTGTTCTGCTTTCCCCAGATGAAAGCAAGAATCAGCGTACATGGATATCTTACTGCTCCTTGACTAAAGAATTCTTTCACACATTTGGACAAATTAGAAAAAGTATAAATGTGCTGTTGAATGGTTCTCCTGCAGCAGTGTAAGTGTGGGTGCAAGTGTGCTACTAAATATATAAACATAAATAATCCTTGCTTTCTCTCTTCTTCCAGGCAACATATTTTTCCTTTATAACTTATCCCTGGAGAAAGGTTCATGGTGAAAAATCATTGCTAACTTCATTTTTTGCCTTCGCTGTGAATTTCTTTCCTGGAGCAATGATAAGAAATAATGGATGCAATGTTTTCCTTCAGAATCCATACTGTGCAACAAATTGTCTGGTTTATTTGTTGTTGCCATATTTAATTTAAGTGCAATAATTTTTCTCCTTGGCTTATCTATTACATTTTAAGTTCAAAGGCTCTTCCAAACCTTTTTGCAACATTATTTTAGGAGCCAGATCAGTTTTGTAGTTAGCTGTGGAAGGTAAGATTCAGGTCTCAAGTCTCCCACTTCCTCCCTGGATTGTAGAGCAAAATCAATCAGAGGCTACAACTTAAAGTGGCACAAGAAGAGAGGTGTTTTCTTGGTGTCCCCAAAAAGCAGGCCAGCTGAGCCACAGAAATTCAGTGTTTGTTGGTCTTTATCCCTGCATGTCTCAATTTCACTTTCTGTAATACCTAATTCCCAGAGAAGGAATGTTCAGTCTGTTTAAAAGCTGCAAAACCTTGCCCAGCTCTAAGTGGATGGCACTTGATAGGTGCTGAGTTAAACGGTGATGTCTTCTGTCACTGTGAGATGGTTCTGCTCAAAACAGACTTGGAGAAAACCCCTGGCTGGGCAGGTCCTTTTGTCACATCTGAGCAAATTTAGCAAATCTGAGGACAAAAGAATTTCCTTGGTTACATTTTTGTGACCCTGTTTTCTTCATTAGTCAGAAGAAGAAACATTTGTAAGAGCACAGGGTGTGAGTAATAACCCCGTGTTCACCTTTTGGTTTGCGGGTCCAATTTATTTTGACAGGTGAGGAGTCTCGTTAGTTAAGGACAGGGAAATGGAGATTAGGGAATGTTAAATCTGCACTGTCTGGCTCAGGCTGGCTGGCCCTGCTCTGTGCTGAGAGCTGGTGTCCACCTGGGCAGGAGGCTGGGGGACAGAGCGAATCCAGGTGCGTGAGGCAGTCACGTAGCACCAGCCACCCCCATCCAAGGGTGGCACCGGCTGTCACACTGGTCCTTGCTCTCTGCCAGTGGCACAGGCCCCCCCTCAGTGTCCTCATCTCCAGCTGGACACCCAAACCCATCCGTGCTGCTGGCATCTAGGCTTACCCGATCAGCAAACATCAAAACACAGAGCAGATCTTTTATGTGTGTTAAAAAAAAACCAGGTTTGCAGGAGCACAAATTATCCTTTGAGAGCTCTCTCAGAGCTTTTAAAGGCAAAAAAAAAAGAGTAAATAACATAAAAATGTTGGTTTAAAGAGTCTTTCCAGTATCTCTTTAGATGTGAAGAGGATATATCTGTTGTCATTTTCTATTCTGCTCCTTTGGGTTTTTGAAAATATACAGCTGCTTGCTCACCAGAGCAAAGGGATTTGAGGGCAGGCATTCCTGATTGTGCAGCAAATATCTGAGGACCTTTCTCCCCGTGGTGCTCTGAAAGGTTCAGTGTGGCAGAACCCCTGTGAATACAGAATCACTGCTTGGGCAGCTCATCCAGCAAAGGGCAGCTCCCATTTCATGGCCATGTTGGGCAGTGAAAGGCAGTTTTGGGAGGGCCAGCATGGGAATGGTGGCTGCTGAGCTCCTCTTCCTCCAGGCTCAGCTTGGCAGGGGGGTGTTTGTTCCCTCAGTTTTTCCTGTCTAGTATTTGCAGAGTGATTTTTCAGAAACTGTTGGGCCTCTTTTGGCTGCTTTGCAGAAGGGGAAGGTTCTGTTCACCGGGATGCTGGGACTGAAGCTGCTTTGTGACCTCGAACCACCGTGGTTCAGCTAAGAGGGAGGCAGCGCCACGAGGCAGGGCTGATGCTGAAGATGGAGACCGAGACTTTCAGAGGAGTTTTGCTCTGCTGTTCTAGATGTAGATGACTTGTTCAGGCCCCAGTGCATTGTTCCAAAACTGACAATATTCCAGTGCCTCATCCAAGCAGATTCTGAGCAAAGCAGGAGGATTTGAGGCCTTCATCTGCAGCATGGTGTTTAGTACAGATAATATTTTATTTCTTCTTCTTTAACTCCCATCCCAGATGGGAAAGTTCTGCCTTGCCAGCTTGGTTTGTCTTGTCCAGGTAGTTCTCACATTACATCTTTGATGCTGGTAATTGTAGTTTATACTAAATGAGATCGCTATTACACTCTGCAGTCTCTTTAACTTCCACATATCTTCTTACAGCTGCAAATCGAAAAGACTGTCTTTCTTTTCTTATGGGAATTTAAACACGTATTTTACTATATTGTTATTAAATACCACTTATGTTACTCCACTTGTAGTCAGCAAAGAACAGAGCCTTTAAAAAAAAAAAAAAATAAAAAAAATAATAATAATAATAACTAACCTTTGCATCCAGCCTATGTGTAATCTATCTTTATTTATTGTGAAAATATTTGCAATAATCTTAAAAAAAATTTACACATCCCCCACTTTTTTTCCTGTCACCTGTAGGTATTTGATCTACTTTGGGACTTCTGAACCAGTCTGTCTCAGGCCAGCAAGCACCCAGCTGTTCAGGGCAGGCTTGAACTGATGTTCCTGGCCTGTAGCTGACAGGCTGCTTCTCGTGCACAACAGCAACAGTAAGTAAAAGACAAAGAGATAACCTGGGAATACAATCAAGAGAGAAGGAAAGAACCTCCCTTGGTAAAAAGGAGATTGCTTTACACAGCCATGCCTCCAAGTGCCATTAGGATGCGGGGTCTCCATTACCTGTAATTCCCGAAATATTTAATTTGCGGCTATGAGCAATCTTTAACACACAAAGAGGCAGGGCTCACGCAAAAGCAATTTGAAAGTAGCTGAATGCTCCAGCTTTTGGCCTCTCTTTATTGCCTGAGATAGGACTGCTGTACTTTAGAATATATTTTTCACACTGGCGTGTTCCTGATTTGCTTTGCTGTGTAACTTTGTCTTCTTTCCCTCTCCCTTTTTTTTTTTGTTTTTGTTTTTGTTTTTAGGTCTGTAACAACCCAGGGCTGGTGAGCTGCCACAAAGGGAAAGACCACAGTGCCAGAAGAAACCCCTGTGAAATGAAGAAATGCCTGTCCCAGGGCACTAATGAGAGGGTTGGGTATGAAATCAGGAGGTCCAGATCAATGAACCCATCTTACCAGGTGAATGTTGGACGGGATTTGCAGTCCAGCCTTTCGTTTGCACAGCCACAAAGAGCTGATGCAGGCTGAAGTGCTTCATTAAATTCCCACCTGTGGCATCAATGGACACCTGCTGGTGTGCGAGATGCAGCTCAGGACAGTGCGACGTTCTCACGGGGACCTGGAGCTCCTGTTGTGCTACAGCACTCCAGACTTTGCAAGCTTGAGTAAATGTGGAGTAACTGGGGCACCCTTTGCAGGAATGGCCAGGAATGTGTGCCTGGGAAATAAAGAATTTCCTGCTGCAGCACAGGCAGAGTTCTGTGATTTGATGCAGCAGCTGTGGCTGTTTGTGGTGAGGATCCGGGGGCTGGCCCCTGAACTGACAGGGTGTGCCTCACTGCTGTTGATGTCGCCTGAGTTCCCGTGGATTGCTCAAGCTGGGGATCTGATCCTAAAAGCTGGGGGAAAAATTATTCCCCTTTGGTGACTTAGAGCCAAAGCAGAACAGAAGAGTGACAGTGAGCAGCTGAATTAGTCAGAGGTGATAATTCAGAAGCACTGGCCTGAAGCTCTGCTGGGGAATTAGGGAAGAGGCTCCCTAGTCCAGAGCATCACACAAATCTTTATGCACGTTGTGCTGCTGCAAATAAAGCTGTGCTGGGGCTGTTGTGTGCTTTTGACCCTCAGTACATTGATGTGAGAAAGCAGGGGGAATGAGAACGTGGAAGAGAGCCTGTCAGGAACCTTGGTCAGTCCGTGAGGTTTATGATGTGCTTGTAAAAATATACTGTGGGCTCTGGGTTTGTGTGGCAGTTCTCAGGACAGAGTCACAATTTTTAAAATAACTGATGCTTAAGCCAGGGGAGAGCAAGTCATAAAGAAAATTGCATGGAGATAATCTTCTCCTGCTAAAAGGACTTTAACAAAGGAAATGTCTCAGCCTCCATCAGGCAGCCTCTGATTCTGTACATATTTATTCATCTGCTTAACCTTGGGCTCTGAATTGTCCCACTGAGAGCCCCCCTGATGCCCTGCTTTAATATCAGTGAGTTGGGCTGAGGATCAGCAAGAAACCCTGGAGAGAGATCAGGATGCTGCTGCACAAAATGCTGCGCAGACACACAATAAAAAAGACAGACTCTGCCCCAAAAGTCTCCCAGGTGAAGCCAAGAGAAAACAGATGGATGCAGGAAGCAGGCTCAGAGGAAGTGCCAAAATGTTATGATCAGTCTGAAAGTCAAAAGTCTACCCAGGCCTGGCTTTTGGCAAGCTTGAGCTCACAGTAGTGTTCAAAGGAAGAGGAATAAGAGGGGTGCATGGTTTAGGGGTGAAGCAGGGAGAAGACAGAGTTTCCCCTTGGAAAACTTTAGCCAGTGGGATGAAAATGATGCGTATCTACAAATCTTTGCAAGACTGGTGCCCGTGTGTTCAGGGTGATTTTTCGTGTGTTTCTCCTTATGTGTTTGGATTGTGTCGTCAAATCTTATATGCTTGCGTGTGGGAAAATAATTAAAGATTAATGGACGTGTTCAGCACAGGAAAATTCTAATTACGAATAGGCTGAGCTCTTCAGCTTAGAAAAATGTTAAGGACAGATATATAGGACAATGTGAGAATAATTTCCATAAAATTGGTATTGCTTAAAGGCAAATATAACTTTCGCTATTTATGACTCTTCTCTCGGATGGTTGCTTTGGGGTTTTTTTGCTTTTTTGGGGGTTTTTCTTAACAGTATTTCCTAATTTCTTTCCTTTCCTTCCTATTCTCTCTATGCCATGGTTGAGGAATTGCCGCCATTAATATTTCATAACCTCCAGAGTATGTGCTAAAAACATGGAAATGTAGAAACAAATCACCTTTTGGTGTTAATGCAATATTGCAGAGTGTGGTTCCCAAGGCTGTGCAAAGAAGGGACGAGACTCTATGGGGGCAGAAAACGGGGCAGTAAAAATGTGTCTGGCAAAGCACATTGAGAGTTTTTAAACAGTTTAAACAATTTTATCACATCCTGTGGTGACTTATTAGCAGTGCCTTCAACCTTTATATATTCCAATAACAACCTGATGTCTTCATCTTATCTTATGGAACTGTAATTGGCTGAATCCAGGTACCAGTGCCTGGAGGCCATAGAGCCTTATAGACTTTAATGGCTCATTAGATATTTATTCACTTTAACTTAAACAGCTCAGCCATTTGTGGAAAATGAGTCCTTAAAATAGAATTAGGTTTTTTGGTTTTGGGTGGGTTTTTTTTTGGGGGGGTTTTTTTTTTAACCTAAATGCAGTGTATAACTTGAACTGCCACTGAGTTTAAATTTCCAGATCTGCCAGGTTAATTTGGCTCTGCTCTCTTCCCTTTTCAAAATGGGTGGTGGCTTTGTCATAACTTCTTATGCCGAAGAACTATGCTGGTGGTACTGAGCACTACTTGAATTAAACAGAATGCTTCCTTTAGTTAAGAATCAAGCCAGCCCCCACTAAATGTGTGGTTAATGTCTTTTGATAACTCACACTGACAGGTGTCATCTCTGCAGGCTCTTTCAAGCCTTTAATCATCAGGAAACAGAGACTGGAGGGGTCCTAATTAATCTGAATTTTAGCCAGGGTGGTGGGTGGTTCTACTTCACTGTTCAAAATAGCACAAGCCTGGTGCTACACACATGGTGCACCTTGGGTTGTGTCCAAAAACAGGAGGCTGAGAGAGAAAAAGGCTGTAAAAGGTAACAGAGGACGGGGAGAACACGAGGGAGAGTTCCTTAATGGTTCCAGCTGAAGCCTCACTCGGTGTGCTGAACAGGCAAACCCAGTTCTCCTCTTTTACTCACTGATCTGGAAGGCCCAGCACAGAGAAAAATGTGGTTTTTCCTGAAAAAAATAATATATAGTTATGTCAATGAAAATGGACCATAACCACAATGTTGTTGAATGGTTTTGTTACAATTTGGTCTGCAAGGAGAATTTCTCTTGGCCTTAAAGGAAGGTCATTTCTATAATGGGGTGGATCATTTCTTTGCCTGGCAGCCCCTGGTAGGTTCTCAGTGCCTGCAAGTTTTGCTAAATTTTACTCTTGTCCTTCACTGCCCAGCAGTGCCACGTGAGGTGGGCACGGGCTTGTGAAAAAGAGAGAATTCTGTGCAGGATGCCGTGGAATTTTTGGCCTCCTTTGGCTTCTTGGGTCACCAGGGTGTCCATGGGAAGGGAGAGGAAGGCCCAGCAGAGCTGCTGCTCCTTGGGATGCTGCCTGATAATGACAGGTGAACATTCTGTTCTGGAGCCAAGCTGCACTATTTGCCACCCTAATAGGTCTATTTTTATTTCTATATCATTAGGCTCAGGCTCCACAGCTTAAGAGAAGTTTTATTTCATGAATGCATTAAAAAAAAATCTGGAAATTGCTTTTAAGTTGCCGTTTTTTTCATGTTTCCTTTGTTCTTTTCCATTATTTGGAATGGTCTGAAAATGCGTCTATTGGCTGTATTTTGTTGAACAATGCACTGTATATGTTGCTGGGGGAGGGTGGCTTTGTAAAGGGAAAAATTATAAAGCTCTTAAAATACTTAGGAATGAAAATGGTGCCTTTAATACGAACAGATTGTGGTGGACTCTGGACGCCAATGGGAGCTGAGGGCTAAAATAAGGCATTGTGAGAGTTGTGGTCTGAAGAGTGAACAGGATGGAGCTGCTTGTTCCTCCATGGAGAATTAAAGGAGCAGTAAAATACTGAAAGGCTCTGTCTGTTCCAAAGGGATCATTAAGGTGAGTTTGTTACTTTAATTCACTTAGAGTGGTGCTTAAGGACAATTTGTTCCTGATTCCCCCTGCCAGCTGAAGCAAATGGTTTTCTTTTCTTTTCCTCCCTTTTCCTCCCGATGAGACCGCAGAAGGAGCTGTGAGAGGGAACGGCCGGAGACAGGAGCCTGGCTCCTCGGCCATATCCCCTCTCCAGCATCCCCCGGCTGCTTCCTGCACGCTGAGCGCTGCCAGCACCCGGGTGAAACTCATCCCAAACCGGGGCCAGAGTGCTGCGAATGGCTGTGGGTGTTTTCGCTGAGTCTCTGCCTTTTGCCCAGGCCTCTGGCAGCAGGCAGGAGCTTTATTGGGGTGGCCAGCACCTCAAAACCCACTCTCATTCACGAGTTCTTTAATAATGGCTGATTCGGTCTATTATAGAATGAATTACTTATTTAATAGACACAAAACCAACAGACATAAGACTTAAAATGAACTATATACTACACAGGAATAAGAATAAAAAGAAACTACTAGTAGATATATACAGCGCGAGGTTAAAGGTACCATCAATTTTACAGCTAGCGAAGAAATAATATAACTTAGGATCCAAGGTCTCTTACCATCCAATTGTTGGTGGGGCACACATCGAGATCCTTTCCCTCAATTCCCAGGAAAGTAACCACGGAATCTGCGTCCAAACTCCGGGAAGAAGTCCCCCACGCTCTCGGGGCGTGAGTGTAGACGGCTTCTGCCTCCGTGATAACTCGTATATCATTTACAGTTTGTAAAACAGTGTCTCTCAGTCAAGAATATCTCTGTTATCTCTTCCCACATCTGCTCTCCAGACTAAGATGTTGATTCTTAGCTGGGGCTTGAGCCCTTTTGGCCCAGAGAAGACCCCTTGCTGGGCCTTTCCCCCCTGGGTTATCCCTTCCATATCTGAACTAACCATCTGTGGTAGAGAGGGGAGGATATGTCCTGCCACAGAGGAATGCACAAGCCGTGAGCTCTGTCTCTGCTGGGAGCTTGGTTGCCCTTTCCTTGGAGTGCAGAGTTTCTGCTGCTGTGGGGATGCCCCCGTTGCCCAGCCCCTTTAACAAATTGTCTATATGAAATGTCCATTATTGTCCAGGTGAAGTGTTTAGTCAAATTTTTTCTTTGAAAAGCAATATATGTACATAATTAGCCCCTGGACAGCTCTTAAGACTGTCCCTCTCCCCCGATAACAGTGTTAAATTTAGAAAAGCTGCCTTGATGTTTAATTCCCACAGACTCCTGGGGTGATGTCCTTTGCCTTGGCTTCTGAAGAGATGGCAGCGAGAGCAGGGTCAGGGCTGGGGCTGAGCTTCACTCCCATCTTGCTCCATCCCACATGGGATCAGACAGAATGGACCCCTCATCATGCAGGGAACAGAGGAACCACAGCCCCCAGACCTCCTCTCCTTCCCTTCCAGTGGTTCCATCCCAAGAAGCACTATTAGGATGATGGTTCTTCTGGGGCGAGGTGCCACTAAATCAGCATTTCTTCCTAATGAATCCCGGTATTCCATGGAGCTCCTGAGCTGGGCCTACGCCTGCTTCACGTAAAGGAGCCGTGTTGACACAATATATTTAGACTCGTGTAATGTGTTTGACTTAGCGCTGCACAACATTCTGATTAAAAACAATTATCGCTGCATAAAATCGGTGTGGCACATATTAAACACTCCCAAGCTGCCTGCATGACAGCTCGCAGAGAGGAGCTCTAAATCTGGAAGCAGCACTCGGGGGAAGTTTCCATTTCCTTCTGGGGTCTCACCATGGGTTGGGCGCAGAAACTGCAGAGAAATTTTGCTGGCTGTCCTGGTTTGGGCTGGGAGAGAGCTCACTTTCCTCTGTGTTTGGAATTCAATGTGAGGGTCATGTGGGCAGCACTCCGATGGTTTTTGGATGTTGCTAAGTGGTGCTGACCCTAAATCAGGGATTTCCCAGTGGCTCTGCCAATGAGGAGGTGCAGGAGCACGGCTGGGACAGCTGGGCCAAACTGCCCCTGGGGACATCCCACACTGCAGAACATCCTGCCCAGTGCACGAACTGGGGGAACTGGTGCTGGGACAGCTGGGCCAACCTGTCTGTGGGGTCATCCCACACCACAGAACATCCTGCCCAGTGCAGGAACTGGGGGAACTGGTTCTGGGACAGCTGGGCCAAACTGCTCCTGGGGACATCCCACACCACAGAACATCCTGCCCAGTGCAGGAACTGGGAGAACTGGTTCTGGGACAGCTGGGCATCGCTCAGGGGGTTGTGGGCAACTGTATTGGGTATCACTTGGTTCTGTAGGGGTTTATCTCTCTCTCCCTCTCCTTTTTAGTACAATTTAATTAGTAGAAGCAGCATATTTTGCTTTGTTTCAATTATTGAAGTGTTTATCTGTCTTTATCTTGACCCATGAACTTTTCCATCTCCTTTTCTTCCCCAGTTCTGCTGAGGCAGAGCATTGAGGGAGCAGCTCAAGGCCAAACCACCACTGCTTCCTTTCTGAAAAGCTTCAGAACAACTTGCTGATGTGGAAAACTCAAGGTAATCATGGTATTATCCGGTTGGAATGAAGGTTCTGATGTACTTTGATTAAAGCCCACATGAGGGAACAGCTTGTACGAGGCACAGCAGATATTTCCTTAATTTAACAAGCCAAGGCAGGATGAGATCCAGTTAATTTTGCTTCGACTATAATGACTCATTCCAATTGAAGTTATGGCCCTGGAGGTCAGTGGAAAAATAAGTGCCCTGTGTTGACTTTGAGCCAAAACACAGTAACTCAGGGACTGAAGGCACAATGGGACCTGTGGCAGAAAACTGGAGCCAGCAGGAATTCCAGCCAGGCTTCAGGTGCTAAAATTTCACACAGAGACCTATAGAAGAGTTTTGATTATTTCATTTCATCATCTCAAAACCTGCCCTAGCTCCTACCCAAGACATGCTCAGGGTGCAGGGGTCACCAAGTGATGTGTTCTGACCTGGGTTCTGCTGGAAGTCACATACAGTGGTGTTCCCTTCTGGTACAAAAATTCCATGAGGCTGAATGAGATCACAGCCTGTAATGACAGTGTTCACTGTCTCCTAGCACCACAAATTATTAGAAGCAGAATTACAGCGTGGTGATTTCATGTCAAAGGACAATGCTTTATTGGAGTTTGATTTACTTAGTAATTTAAGTACACTGAGTCAGAGCAGGGGAAAGTGCTTTAGAAGTAATTTTTTGGTTAGCTCAGTTATTTTTGTTTTGTTCTGTCTTTATTGTGACCTTCACCAGGGTGTAAGGGATCCTGGGACACAGGAATAGGGGTTTTTTTAAATTATGATTCAGCCAAATGTAACACTGGTGAAACAGCAATGTGCCAAGGGGACAGAGAAGGTCTGAGGGACTTGGAAAGAAGCTGATGCCCTAAATATGAACATGGAATGGGTTCTTCTCCTAATTCCCATGAAGATGATAATAGCTACTGTTGATTACTAGCTGCCCACTGTTGAGTCACATTTAATTGCTCAAGTGGGAATTTACATCACCTCATTTCCCCATGTGTGAGGTAAAGCTGGTCTGATTTAGGAATGTAGGTTCTGCACGGAGTCCGAAGGAAAGAATTAAACATCTCCAAAGATGATCCTCCTGTCTTTGGCTCCTGAGAGAGGGGGGTTAACACAGCTTCTAGAAATATCTGTGTTACTATAAATAAGGAGATGGATCGTGATGCCTGGCTTTGGGACTCCAGCAGAAGAGCTGTTGGGAGCTGCTGGGAGCAGCCCTGTCCCTCTGCCGGTGGATTCTCGTTCCCTGCTGCCCGTTCAGCAGCACCAGCTGTTTGTGGAGCTGTGCCACGATCCCTGCCCTGAGCCCTGCTCCAAGGCTGGCACGGGAGGATGGGAGGGGGTGGGCGATAACCAGAGCAAGATGAGCAGCCAGGGGTTGCTGCTCAGGAAATCTTTAACTTCCCATTTAGGTTAATTTATCCCTTTTTCCACAGGCACAGAAATTCCCATGCAAGCACATCCTGTGCTGTTGCATTTTCTGTCAAATTAACCCCCCAGCAGCCCACCCTGGGAGGCACCACTGGTGTTCCTGCAGCACTGTGACACCACCTCTCAGGGAATGCCTTGCCCCTGGGGACACCAGGGGTTAGTTAAGCAGTATTTCTGCATGTTTGATTACCAATTTGAGTTAATTAATGGGCTGCATGTGATCTCTATTAATTAGAGCCTGCTCAAGCCTTGATAAAGTGTGTGTCCTCCTAGCACAGCATAATGGCTTCACAAAACCCCTACAAACTGTGGTTAATTAGAAGTGCATTAGGATTTAAAGGAAGAGAAGAAAAAGCTAAAATACCTTTTTTTCATGGTTGTAGAATGGTTCTAAGAAAAGCCTTCCATGAAGTGAAGGTAAGGATGGGTTGTTTTTTTAAAGATGAAATGATTTGGTGGAAACAATTTTCCCCTCGTTTGACAGCTTTGCTCTGACTGTATTATCTGTGGGAAGAACAAGCTTAGGATGGGAAAAAAAAGGCAGGGGGACACATTGCTTCAGTGGAGGGGAGGAAAGACAGTAATCTATAGCTGCTATTTCCCTAAATTTGATAGTCAGCTCTACCCAGCTGTGTAAGCTCCCCACGAGGGCTCGGCTCCCACTTCCCACAGCCCCAGCTCCCAGCAGAAAACCTTGGTTTATCCTGCAGTTAACGCCTCCTGCTCGTTGTCCTTGGTTTCAACCCATTTGATGCTGCACTCGGAGGCAAACCCTGCCCAAAGCTGACAGCAGAAGGCCACACATCCCAAAGTAGGGACAGCTAATCAACCTTCTGCTGGTTGTGTTTCCTTGTTTTGATTTAGCTGCCATTGGGAGCAGGATTACCAGTTCAGTCTTTGGGTTGGTGCCACTTTGGCTCCTGCTTTTGTGCACTCCCACAAAGTCCCTGTGGTTGGCGTGGGGTCCAAGCAGCAGCTTCCCAGTGAATGTTTGTGTTGCATCCAGAGAAACTTCCACGTTTTTTCTGTTTGTATTGATCCAAACCCCGAAGTTCTTTGCCCTTACTCTGGCACAGCTGCCCTTACAGCCTACGAGAGCTTAGGTCGAGCACAGAGAAGGTCTTTGTTCCACTGGGTTCCATAAAATTCTTAAAAAACAATAGCACTGAGCACTAAAGATAAAGGTTAATATATTTATTATTTACACATATGTAAATTATACATGATATTTAATAGCATTAAACTTGGATGAGCTACGTGGGCCTGGCTACATTTAAAGGAGAGTTTTGCTCTTTCCCTCAGTTGTCTGGAGCACAGAGTCCTTCTGCACCATTAGGAATTGTGTTTACACTCATTCCCTGCGGCACCCGTTGAACCCTTCAACCCCTCCTCTCGGATGAAATCCTGCGGCATGGAAGCTCCAGCGCGATGGTGAGCTCAAATACAGATGTGAAATTAATATCAAAGCAGATTAGAGAGCATTTGCTCAGCTATTGTCTATCCCAGTCATTTTGCAGGACGTGAAAAGCAATCAGCTTCGTTTTAGGCGGGCTGTTTCACTTAGCGAGCAGCTTGATTAGGACAGATGCAAATGCAGCTCTGGCTATGTTTAAAACGGTGATCATGATGCTTTTAATCTAAGGGCTCATTTCAAATGACTGCAGGAAATGGAATAGTTGCTGGGGGAAAGTAGCACGTGCCGCGTGGACAAAGCATTTGCGTGGGTAGACAGCTTTCAAAAAGGAAAAAAGAGGAGAAAACCGTAAAAAAAAATAAAAAGGCAGCAAAAAGGAAGAATTACACAAAACCCTGTCACCTCAGTAGCACCTAGGATTACTCAGTATTTCTCCAACAAAGCAGGAGGAATGATTCCCAGCACTGTTGAACCAAACCATCATAAAAGGCGTTGTAAAAGCAAGATCAACTTTTCCAGTTCCCTGCAGAACAAGTGTCAGCCTCGCAGCACAGCAAATTTCTCCTGCCCTGACTTCCTTCTCTTACAGCTCCCTGGAGTGTGGCCAGCAGCAGGACACAGCCCTGGGTCACCTCCCTGCTCACAGAACACGGGGATATTCAGGGGGTCTCGCTCCTCTGCGGATCCTGCTGGGACACGGGGATTTCCCTCTTTTCCTTGGACCGGAAAGGTGGGAAGGACCAACAGCGGTTCAGAATTCACCTGTGCCCCGCAGCACGAAGAGGAGGTAGATGAGGAGGGGTTAATTCTGGGGGCTGAGAGCAGCAGCAGGAGGAGGCAGGAGCACAGAGCAGCACTTCCCAGTAGATGGCTCCGTGGTATTCCAGACCCTCGCTTGGTCTCCATCAACCCTTTTAACTCCGAACAGATGCACGGAGCTTTGCCTTTTCCTTCGGGCACCGGTGTCACCCAGAGGTGTCCTTTTTTTATTATTATTATTATTATTATTACTGCTTTTCCCTCTGATCACAACACACGAAACGCCAACAGAAACTTCCACGGTGGAATCCCAGGGCACGGAATAATCCAGCGCTGGGAGAGCTCATAGGCTGAGTGGGGAGCAACAGCTGATTCAGCCCTACTGAATTATTGGCTGCACATCTATTCTGATAAAATTTAACAAAGCCAATTAAAGCCTTTAGTGTAACGCAAGGCTACTTCACAAGTGGTATTCCCACATTCAGATTTTTTGTTGTTTTGTTTGGTTTGTTTTTGTTTGTTTTTTTTTTTTCTGCAAGGAGGACAATATGGGATTGATGAGTCTTGTTATTTTGCCCATAAAGAGAGGTCTTAAATGCTTACAAAAGCCTGCCAAGTGCAGCCATTCAGTTCTACACCACAGAACCAGATGAGTTTTGCTCGAGTTATAAAATGCATTAATTCAAGATTATACCCCTGTATGCTGTGGAACATATGTAGGTACAGCACAAAGCTGACAATTTGTCAGGCCCTTTTCCAAGCCCTTTTCATGAAGAATGAGGTCCCATTTGGATCAATTACAAGTGAATAGGCATTACACGCTGAAAATCATGCCTTTGTTGCTTAACAGTGCAAAATATTGTTGGTATAATTATTTTTGTGTAGTCCTCTTGCCCTGTGGCACCGATCCAAATGTGATTCCAGCTCTACCTGGCTCTAACCCAAGACCACTCCACATCAGGCCCTCAGGATCCTAATTCTCTCATTCAACTGACTATGACCAGTGTCTGTGTGGTTTTGGTTCAACATAGACTGGTACGTGCAGGGAAATCCAAACATTTTTCCAGTGTCGCTGGCGTTCTCCAAAAATTGGCCACATCTCCTGTGCCGTGCCAGTTCTTCATGAGTCTCTCCTTTGTATTTGATGCACTTTTAAGTTCTGTACTCCTGAGTGTCATTATGTGACCTTATTTGTCCACTTTGGCCCCTGGTATTTTTGGGGCTCTTTGACCATTCTGATTTTAAGCTCCTGATTACACACAAGCAGCCAAACTACCCAGCTTTGCTCAGAAATAACACGCAAGAAATGCCTCTTCATGCTAAACAACATAAACAATTGCTAAAATATGCAGATCAGGAAAACTAATGATGTGTAATACTACAATGTTTTAAATGTCTTAATTTAGTTTATAGGCACTCAAAACAAAAAAAAAACCAAAACAACCCACTTAGGGAGCCAAGCATCAATAACATGAGTCTGCTCTAGCTGAGTAATCACCTCTCGGTGATGAATTCTTAAATATTAATTTGCTGGATGCTATTCATCATGTGCAACCGTGAAGGCAAGGCAAAATCAAGGCTCCAAAAGGAGAGAGTATTTTTTTCTTTTTCAGCCAAGGTGCAGAGTTGCCAGTTCTTTAGGCTTGCATGTTCCCTCTACTGTCATCCCTTGATGCAGCTCCCGGAGCCTGTTTGCTGGTGGGGGAAAGGCTGAGGTGACATCCCTGTGTCCCCCTCCTGGGCTGCAGGAGCCACCCTGGGGTGCTGCTCGGTGGGAGCAGGAGGGGTGAGTGTCTCACAGGTTTATCAGTGTGCTCCAGAATCACTGCGGCGCTCCTCGTGAGGAGGCCAGAGGAAAGCTGCTGGGTTGATTTCTGCCCTCAGCAAAGAAGAGCAGCTCCTGTTGGTGGAGGGGTCAGGGAACACCTCTGCAGAACATCATCTCCGTGATCAGGGTGTGTTGGAAAAGTGCAGCAGAATTCAGCTGAACTCAGCTGAGGGAGGTCAGACACTAAAGGTACTTCAGCTGCAGCCTTGCACAACCACCCTAATTCACTGGGTCTCGTAGACTGTATGGAAAAAACCCAAGTATTTAACATTGACTCCTGAAATGTCATGTTTAAAATGGATCTGAGGTGATTCCTCACGCTTTTCCACTAGGAAAACTTCACTCCTTGGGCTTCATCCCTTCCTTGTCCTATGAGAGAGACAATCAGTACCTAAGACAGATAAGCAGAAGGGAAAAGTGATTTATTTCATATACTCTGAAAATGAAAGGAACTGACTTGGGGAATTTTCTCCTGTGCTGAGCAGGCTGGCTGGGTTGGGTGGGGGGTGTTTTAATGCACAGCTGCTCTCTGCTGCTGTGGTTATGGTCACACTTTATTGGGGTTATGCTGTGGTCACTGGGTTTGCAGATCTCTGACTTGAGGGACAGGGAAACCTCAGCCCTGGTGGAAGTGTCTCGTTCTGCTGTTAAGAAGTTTTCTACAAGTAGCCCAGTGTGCTGAATAGACAATGCCAGTACACACTGGGGTGGAAAACAGAAGGAATTCTGCTTTTGCTGCTTGCTGGCGTGGGATTATTGAGAAGTGATTTCAGCCTCTCAGGGCCTCAAGGGTCTAATTAAAGTGACAAGTTTCCACAGAGCCTGTGATGTTACAATACTTAGTGGCAGAAATAGGAATAAAAATCACTCCCTTTTCATTGTCTTCCTGTTAAAATGTGTCCATTTGACAGGAGAAAGGCATCAGGGCAGGCATTTTCTTTCATTTGGGAAGCAGTGGATGCCCAAAACTGGGCAGAGAGAACTCTCGCTCATGTTTTATCTTTCACAAGGGCTCATCCAGTAGAAAAATAGGGATAATTCCAGCTACAGTCATATAGAGATTCTATGGAGAGCAGGAGTTTTCCAGGGTCCTTCATGGGTTTCCTGCAGCTTTTTCCATGGTTTACAAGCCAAGCTATGAATCCGTGGGTGGGGGTTGTGTGTTTGCAGCGCTGTACCAGCTTTTGGCTCTCCTGCCCTTCGGGCTGCTGGGAAGTTGGTGACAAAATTCCAGGTAAAATCCCTGGGAAAGTGTCTCCACATGGGCTCAGTTTTCACATCTGTGGCCTTGCATCAGAGCATCCCTGTCCAGCTCTGCTTGTGCATTCCCTGTCTGCTCGTGCTTCCCATCCCGGGCCAGTGAGAGTGCCCCAAATCCATTCTTTTATTAAGGAGCTGCTGATGGAGACGAAATCGCGTTCCAAACCATCAGTTCCTCCAAGGGCAAAGTCTGTTAGGAGCAAAGGCTGCAAAAGGAGGCAGCACACTCAGACCTTTCACACTCTGTGCTCCTCGGGCTGATCCCCCAGGGAACCGCGTTTTCCCATCCTGCGTCACCCACTTGGGGAGTTGTTTGCTTTCCTTTAGCACAAAATTTTTAAATGATACTTAATCACACCAAAGAGCTTTCTTTTCCTCAGACAAATTGTGTATTTACATACAATTCTCTAATTGCTTGCAACATGTTGTCTTCCAAGTGTAACACCTGCTTGGGGAGGCTGCTAATTTAGATATAACAAGATAAACGGTGGAGTTCTGTGTTTTGTAAGGAAGGCAGAAGAAAAGCAATTTAAAAATATAATTAATTAAGATTACATAATAATAGAGATACTTGTTTTTTCATATTCCATGGTAGCTTTTATGGAAAATGATTTATTTTCCTACCGAAGAAAGGAAAATTTCTGCGAAAATTTGGTTTCATTATAGGACAGAAACGAGAAAGAAAAATCATGCCTCCTGTTTAAATATTAGGATCATTTAAAGACATGCAGTTTTACAGCCAAAAAAAGGAGCCTATTTCTTGGCACAGGAGAATCAAGGAGGAAGAACTCTCTTCCCACTGTCCCTTTGCATCCTCGAGCCTTTCTCTACAGCTGCCCCTGTGCCCACCAGAGCTACCATGGAACTCACTGACTTTTCCATCTCTGCTTTTTGCTTTCTTTCCCCTTCCCAGCCCTCACTGCAGAGATCTCTCCAAAGCCTTTTTCTTCCATTTGAGGCCCCCTGCATGGTACAGTGGGGAGTAAATGTTCTTTGAGGCTCCAGAGGCAAGGCTGGGAAATTGCTGACAGGTAGAGCTGTGTCTGTCCTCGTGAAATCTTGCAATTCAGAGTTGCTTCCCTTATCGACAAAAATGGGTTTCTATTGCACTTATTCTGCTCATCTCGTTCTGCTCTCTGCGTCATAAACTAAAGGGAATATTTGGTTCTGGTTGCAAAAATGTTGGTGGAGATGAAGCACAGGGAAATAGCCTGGGCTGAGAAAATAATTTTGATTTTCACTAACCATGTCTTGTGTATTGTCTGAGAGCGTTCGCAGGAAATAACTGTATAGGGATGCTGTGTCATTTCTTTATTCTTACCATTCAATTTCATTTGTGGCTTTTCTTCCTCCCTAGGACATAACTTTTCTCTTCTGAGTACCTAGATGTGCTTCACAAATTACTGTTCTCTCCAACTCACATGTATTTAAATGCAGCTTGATTCTTTTTTAAAAACTGGAGGGAAAATAGGATTCCACTGTGTCCAGGGAGATCGGCTCTCTCCCTGAAGCTTGCTTTTGGTCCATTCTGTGAGTTTCTGAGTTGGAAACCCAGTTTCCTGTGGCTGCAGAAATGGTTTTCCCTTTTGCCTGTGGCCTCATTATCTGTTCTTCGTGTGATTCTCAGCTGCTCTGCAAATCCCCTGCCTCCCATCCTTAAACCCCCAAAGCATTCCCAGCCCCCAGCAGAATCCAGCTGTGCCCACTCCCACACCTCACCTGGGCTGTTTTTAAAGGAAATGTGACACAACCTGGTGCCCAAATGCAGCCATCACAGAAAGGGGTTTAGCTGATCTTCGAGGGCTCGCATACGAGTCTGAGCAGAACTCAGATCTTGGCCACGTTTGCAGCATTCCTTCCCCCATGGGGAATTCCTGTGCCCTGCTAAATTCACTGCAGTGCCTTTGATAACTGTGCTGTGACAAACTGTAGTTATGCCACACAATGCAGGGCTCTGACTGTATTTACAGAATGTTTACAGAATTGTGTCAAGTCACTTCATATATTTATTTTTTCCCCCCCCTCAGAGGAAGATATTTCATTTTACATCTGGGTCTGGCTAAATCCTAAATAAATATACATGGAAGGTGCAGGAGAGGGCTGTGGAATAACAGAGGCTTTTTGTTTGTACTTGGAGCCCATTCTGTGCTGTAAGCAAGAAAATAGCTTTGCCACCTGCAGCTACTTGCAAGCCAAAATGAAATGAGCTGATGTTCTCTGTCCTGTTCCAAGCATACAGGTGTCCCCTGGATGGAAAGTGTGATTGCCTTTGGCAGGGTTGTTAATAGGGCCAGCACAGAACCCAAATGGCTCTGTTTGGAAATTGCCCTTTGCTCTGCTGTGGGGCAGCCTGGCTGAGCTCGGTCGCCAGGCTGTGCCTTGTTAACAGGGAAACAGCTCCTGTTTTCATGTTTCTGCTTCTGCAGTGAATGCGATTCAAAGTTCATTAAATCACCGGGGGCTGTTTATTGAACGCAAAAGCCTTTAAACAAGGTCTTGAACTCCTTTTTAGAGAAGACACAGAGCTTCATTTGCGAGGTACACCAGCCTCCCTCCATCCTCACCCACCTTCTGGTCTCTGACAGCGTTGTTACCTATGCTTTTTTAGAATAATAGAATGGTTTGGGCTGCAAGGGACTTTTAAATATCCCAATCCCTCTGTAATCAGATTGGAAATCTTCAGCTGGATCAGGCTGCTCAGAGCCAACCTGACCTGGAATCTTTCCAGGGCTGGGGCATCCACCACCTCCTCAAGCAACCTCTCCCAGGGCCTCACAACCCTCATTACAAAAAATTTCTTCCTTGTATCCAGTCAGCACAACCTGTTGGAATTTTGCTGTGGAAAAAATTCAGCACTGTTGAGAGGAAAACTGTTTCTTGGGAATGTATTTGCTAGCTTTAACAGGAAGCATTTCAGGTCTAAAGTTGAATTTCATTGGTGTGTTCAGCCTGTTCACAAAAGGAAGCAAGGCAGTGGTCGCTGCTGTGCCTGCTTTGTCCATCAGTCAGGATTCCTCTGACTGTGAGGGCAGGAGGTTTCCATGCTGACAGGACACAGAGCTTTATTCATTAGTGATTAATTGATCATGGACCAGAATAATCTGCTTTGCCTCCTTTTCAATGTCTCCAAGATTCAAAATGATTTCAAATCACTGTGATTCCTGCCCTCTACCTCACTCCAGAAGTCTTGGTCCCTTTTGCTACTGTTATAATTTTTTTTTTGAAACCTAAGGTTAGTTACCAAATTCAGCTCTGAAACCAAGATTTTAGAAGTCCGATTCTCATAACTCTTCTCTTACTGATATCAAATCTGGAGAAAGGTGACCATAATTTCAGCTGCCATGCCAAAGTATTGGCTCTTTTAGTTTTATTATTGCCTTCTGAGCAGGACTGAAGAGAGAACACAGAAAGAAAACAGCACCAGCTGAGAATCCCTTCCACCTGAAGTGTGGTCCAGGTGAGAGGTGAGAGAACTGGGAAGCAGAGGCTGTGCAGCAGCAGGGGAATCAGCAAAATAAGAAAGCCTGGCTGAGGCAAGAGAGAAAAAAACACCAGCCATGCAAATCAGGATAGATAGGCAGGAAAAAACCACACACTGAGGCCCTCCAGTTAACAGGGACTCGGAAAAACCATGTTATCATTGGGTTGGAAACCCCATCAAATGCACTTGGTAGAAGAAATTTATTTAGATATAGCTTCAGAAAATCCCACCAAGGCTCCGTTCTGACACGTGAACACTGCATTATCTCCCAGCACACAGGTGGCCCCGGGATGCCACGTGCTGCATAGCAGATGACTTCTCTGTGTCTCAGGAGCCCCTCTTCCTGCCTTCCTTGTGACTTTGGGAGTGCAAAAGATTTGGAAAAGGCTGCTTGCCTGCTGCTTGTGCTGTGAAGTGAGCATTTCAAACAGAATATCTGGATTGTTTTCATCGGCCATTCGAGGGTAGTTCCACTGGCTTACTGCTTTTATTCTCATAAAATCACTTAATATAATTGTGGGGACTGAGCCATGGCGAAACAAGCCACGACTGTGAGTGTGCCTGTTGGCATCACTGCCCAGCTTTGGTCCTTGGTGCAGATTTCCTCAGCTCAGAATGCACAAACACAAGTCCCAAGCAGCAATCAATACTTCACTGGTACGCCGCAAAGCACCACATCATCCATTTACATAAGTGATTAAAACCTGAGCTGTGCTGATGCAGAATGTGGACCAACAGTGCTGCACGGGGCATTTATCAGCACTGCTTTCAGCTCTGCTGAAGCTCGGAGACAGGGCTCGAGAAACTGCAGCAAAATAGAGCCACTGAGCAGGAGCTCTTGCCTGCAGTGAGGGGGATCTACTCCAAGTTTCACTGGGTGGTGGTGTTGTTTTGTTGTTCTGTTGTTGTTGGTTTTGTGTTTGAGTTTTTGTCTTGGTTTTTTTCCATTTTTTTTATTTGTGTCTTCTTTTAGGGATGACAGTGATTGTGAAAACAATCAACCCCGTCATCAGCTGTACCCATTTCTGGGCTCTGAGACTCTTAGAGTTTAGTTTTTTTGGAAGACCAGTTCTGTGGTTACTTCAGTGATTTAAATGTGTGTGGGAAACGAGTGCTGTGCTCCTGAGCCACAGAGACATCTGTGACCCAAACTTTCCCGTTTATGATGTGATTATTGTGGCCTCGTGGTCCTGTGGCCTGGGTGACACAGGTGGGATGGATCACATTAGAAAAGCCATGGAAACAGAACTAGAGCTCTTTGCCCAAATTCCAGCAGGATTTGGGTCGGCTCCTCAAAAACAAAAAGGAGTTTCTCCATCTGCATGCGGAGTCCCCATCTCCGAAACGATGCAGCTTCCCTTGGAAGTATTTTTAAACACTTCAGCACTTTCATTGCTATGCTGCTGTCCGTCCAGTCCTTCACAGAAATACATTCTGATTTCCCATTTCTGCAGGGATGTTTTCTTATCTTCTTTCAACTGTCTTGGCCTTCAGGAAATTGAAACAGAAGGGCTCAGACCCCCTGCCAGAGGTTTTGTTTCACAGTGCTCTGGTGCTCTTTATGGCTGAATGATGAATACCAATTTAATTATACTTGGGAGCCCTGGCTGAGTTTTCTTTTGTTAAGTCAGAAGTGTGGAAATGAGTTCCAGCTACTGTTAAAAAATTGTTCCAGTACTACCATAAAATACAGAATTTCCACTGTACGTGGCTTGTTCTACAGCCCTTCTAAATTGAACTCAATTAAGCTGCATGTCTCCTCTATTGTCAGAGATATAAAACTGCTCCAGTCACATGTGGGATGTGGTAATGCATTAAATCAGGAGCTTGTCAATACCTCCACACCATGTCCTAAGGTGCCCTTTGCTGAGGCTCCTTTTAAATTAGTGTGAATGGCTGCAGGTGTAATAAACACATCTCTGTATTCAGGACATTTATTCTGGAGCAGAACCAAGGGTACGCCACGAGATGAAGGAAAATTTTGCTGCTTTAAGGCTCACGAGCAATGCTTGTGAGCAGAGATGGATAAATGAGTGTGATCACTATGAGATTTATTTTGTGGAGCAGGTGAGGTTCCTTCATGTAGACAGATTTTGTTTGAATTTGGTCCTTCTGTGGAAATATTACAGACAACATATGCTTCTGAAATAAGCTGGTGTATTTCCAG
The DNA here is from genome assembly GCA_013398955.1 of Callaeas wilsoni. NCBI lineage: Eukaryota > Metazoa > Chordata > Aves > Passeriformes > Callaeidae > Callaeas > Callaeas wilsoni. Next base: position 34,866 of record VWPU01009935.1, on the reverse strand, counting down.
AGATTTCAGTGAAGTTTCATCCCTTAACATTGGCAGAAAATTTGAACTTGTTTTGGGAGAAGAAAAACAACGGAGAAAATCAAATAAGAACGTGATGCAAAATTCCTTTAAAGTCTCAGTGACCTCCATGGGCACTTCATGAAGCATTAACATTATTCATAATATCTGGTTTTGAGTACTTTCCTCTCTCTTATTGCTGCTTCTTTCCCCACGCCCCTTAAAATTTACTAAGGAACACTGATATTGAAATGGTATTTCCTGATATATGTGCTCTGGCTGACAAAATGTCAGCAGACTGTTAAAAAAAAAGAAAAAAAAATGGAAAGAAAATGTATTTATTTCTCCGTGCAGAAGTGGGAGGAGATGAAAAGCCCCATTGTCAGCCACCTCTCAGAGCAGGCAGTTAAGGAGCAGCAGTGTACTATTCACATTCAGAGCATAATTCAATAAATACATACTGCATGCTCACATTCCACAACTGCTAATTACACACAGATGCAATCAACAGGTCTTTTTTAACATTTTTACAAACCTCATCCAACTACTGAGAAACCTCCAAGGGAAGCACGCCCACCCCACACACTCTGCTCAAGTGGGTGTGATTTTAGCACACTAAATAAACTAATAAATAGAAAAAACAGGAAAAGGTGAGGACAGAAAAGATTCCTATAAGGAGAGAATTAAAAATTCAGCATGATTTCAATTACAGGCAAGCTCCTCAGATGCCGCCTTTTAACAGAGTGCCCATCACTTCCCACGGGGATGTGGGAATGTTTGGGGGGATGGGGTTACAGTGATGCAGAGGTGGGAGGCACAGCACCCCTGTGCCTGAGCTGCTCTGCACTCACAACGCCCAGGGGCTGAAAGTGCTGAGGAGGAGGAGACATGCAAAAGGAGGTTTCCTTCTTCCTCCTCTTGGGTTCAAAGGTGTCACTCAGAAATGCCATTATTTGCTTGAAGTGTGGGAGCAGCAATGTCTGTGCAAACCAAACCAATATTTTCATGCGTTTTAACAGCTGTTGAAACACAACCAATGCTTGTGGTTCCAGCCAGTTTTCCCTCTGTGCTCTCAGACAGCATCAAACATGAAATCGCGATTACAAGACGTGTTGTTTGCTTTTCTGAGCGGTGTAGCAGTTTATGTCACCAGAGATATTATCTAAAACATGGGGGGAGCTCTGGAGTGAGCAGCAGATATTGCTGAGAGCAAGCTCAAAGCCTGACATTAACTGACTGGAGAGGCTTCTAGCAGAGGGCGTGGTAGGGAAATGCCCCTCACGATGCCAACACCGCCATCGCTCAGTGTTCCGAGCATGAACAACGCTCCGTGGGCCCTGTGCTGCCTCCCCGCCTCAGGAACACGGCTCTGCCTGTCAGCACTGAGGTCTTTCCTGGAGAGGAGAGCTCTCACACCCCTCATGATCAGGGGATAAAAGGTGTAAGAAGTCCTGGTGACCCTGAGCAGGGCAAGGGAATGATCTGGGGGGGATTCACGTTTTGCTAGAATTTTCCATCCCACGGTTCTGCAAGTTTGTAGCTTCCTTATCACTTTCTCGATTCCAAAGAGAGCAGGGAATTTTCTCACCCTCTAGTTCATTTGCTGCAAAATTGATAAAAAGTTGTGGTTAATGGGAGTCTGTGGAACACAGATGGATGAGGCACTGGGAGAGGCATCGGGAGCTCTAACACTGATTTATGGGACAAGTGGCTTGGGGCCACCTGCAGTAAACCACTTGAGCATTGTTCACAATCTTTAAATTACATCCCCAAAGTATTCCAGCTGAATGCTGGAGTCACCAGGCTGTGCTTTCTACTGCTCCCATTCCTGGCTCATGAAATGTTAAATTCCTCTCTGCACAAGGCACAGCTTTAAGAGGACATTTGGAGGGTATATTCATTTTGTGACAATCTTTCCTCCTCTGAAGTCTACATTTCCAGACCCTTTCCTAGTCCCTAGGATACAGTTTTTCTGGGCAAACTCGTTGGACTGCATCTTTAGGAGAAAAGCACTTGGGGAGATCAACTGGAACGTTGATGGACATCTCATTTCTGCACCTGGTCATGCTGAGCTGTGAGTGGGAGCTGTTCCTAGGCCAGGGGCTGGAAATTTTACTTTTCCCAAACTATGGTTAAGGATGGTGTTAGAAACTCATGGGAAGATGGGACATAATGTATCCCACAGGGATAAGCTGGTACCAATGTAGTGATGAGCAGAGTTATCACCCTCTGCAAGGCAGAGGAAAAGGGATCAAATTGCACCAAGTTAAAAATTGTGCTGAATGTTGTGTTTGTAATTGTGTGTAAATTGTTCAGCCTGAACTAGGAGCAAGAAATGCATTCCTCTCAAAAAAAAAAGATGATTCTGCACCATATGCTGTGAAATGGAATTTTCAGGTGCTCAGTGAAATTTTGAGTAAAAGCTGCATTACCTCTGTGAAGGATGGTCCTAAAGGACAGCAGGAGGGAGCAGGAGTGTGCTTTGTGCTTAGGTGCTTACAGTCTGATTCAGCTTCATTTCATAATCTTCTATAATTGGATGTAGTTTTTCTCCATGTCTCGAGCGCTCATTTAGCCTTGGAAAGGATTTTGCTCTCAATGAGTGCAAGGTGTTTATTAAGCATGAAGTATCACTTTGTTTAGCTGGTGATTGAGCTGAGGGCCTCGTACAGGTTTATAACAGAGCATAAACCAAGGCAGAGAGAAAGAAGCAGTGTCTCAGTTCACTTGGAAAAGGAGAGAGGCGCGGCTTTGCTGCTGAGTCACTCGGGCTCTATGAAATGCACCTGATTTTCTCGCTCTCTGCTGTCAGAGCAAGGACTGATGTTGTTTTCTTCACATCTAAAATACACCAGCCTCAGAGTCTCTTCCAGCCTCCTTCATCCCAACCATCCTGAAGTGTTTTGAGACTTTGTAGGGGAATCATTCCCCGGGGGAGAGATGGTGGCAACTGCTCACCGTGAGCAGGACAATTCTGGCGTGTCTGGGGCAGGTGGGTGGCTCAGAACCTCAGAGTTACCCCAGGGCAAAACTGGGCCAGCTGTTCAAAAGTAACCATGCAGGAGTGCTTTAGGGCTCCCTAAAGAGACCTTTGCAGGTGTGGCAGGGGTTTGTTTGTGGGTGATAGCCACCAGACCAGCCACAAGGGTGAGAAACCCTCCGAGGTGCTCGTGGCACGTCATCTGACTTCAAAGCGGAGCACCAGGCCAGCTACGGAGCAAGGACAATTGCCACTGCTCTGAATTGCTACAGCCAGGCCCCAAATGCTTTTTGGACAAAACGTCTCTGGAAGGAGCAGTGACCCTGTTCTCCTCACGCTGCCCGTGTGGCCCCTGAGCCACCAGCCTTCCGTTCGCTGTGGCCCATCTCTCCCTGCCACATCTGCACATTCACCCAGCACGCTGAAGTCACCTCCCTTCACTTTGCTTCCCTAAAAGCAGCCAGCCATAAGCTCATTGATTCACACAGACTCTTTTAAGGAGCCCCCTACCTCTGCTGCTTCTGTATCCAACCAGACACAAGGGTCAGTAGTTTTCCACACCACCATTTCCTCCTCATCTCCTGCTCTGCTTCTTCCAGCCTGGGCCAATTTTTCATTAAGGAGAGCTCAGTGGCAGAAAGAACATGAGGCAGCAAAAGCAGAGTGGTTTTTTCCGTTTCCCAGCTGCCATATGATTTTTTTATTTTGAAATGTAAGCACAACCTGTGGCATGCTGTTCTTCAAGCCACTGAATGGGTGACTCTCCCTCCTGAATGTTGTCACCAGCAGTCAGGGACTGGGGAAAGGCAATCTCTCCCAGTACTGATCCTTCCTAGGCAAAGGTAACAGAAGCCTGAAAGATTATTCATCCCCTTCTACTCAGAGAGTCTCATATGGTGAATTTTATTTTCTTTAGAATACAAAAGAATTTAAAATTTGCTCCATCAGGAGCCCATCTAAGCACTGCAGCTTATTTCATGCCTTTAAATCAGAACTGTGTTAATCAAAATATTTGCCTTGGAATTGAGCTCCCACTTTACTGGTTAACCTGGGCTGTTCCCTGAAATGCTCACATGTGTGGGATAAATGAGAAGTAGAGCCCCAGCTTTGATTTGTTTCTGCAGACTCTTATTCTTCCCTGTGTGAGGATGGCAAACGCTAATCCTTAACGGGGGACATTTCTTTCAAGTAATCAAGTGTGTTCTTTGCAATCACTGGGACTGGAGTTTGGAGAGCTTGGAGAGGCTCTCCAGGCCTGGCCGGGGGATCAGAAGGAATTGCATCCCCCAGCAGTGCTGCGATTTGCAGCTAATGGGTGGTTATGTCTGGAGAGGCCCCAGCCTGGCCCCTTGTGATCACCTGTGCGTGTTCCTGCTCGTGTTGGGGTACAGAGCTGAAAGCTTAATTAACTGCTGGGTGTCTAAAACACCAGGGGAGGAATTCTGGTTCCTTCCACAGCCTTTCCACTTCGGAGCCCACAGTGCCGTGATGCAGAACAGGAGTGACTCCGGACTGTGGTCAGTGGCCCCACTCAGACCGTGACATAGGAAGGAGACACACCTAGAGGGGATCCAGAGTGGCATGAAGCACTGAATTAATCACATTTTGGGAATGCACAGCTGTACCAGGCTGGGAGGCAGCCCAGGGACAGAGCCTGAAAATCCCAAGGGGAACAGGGATTTCAAATCACCCCTCTCAGGCTTTGCTCAGGCCTCCTGGAGAACACCCTCCCAGAAGGAGATGCTGCCATGGGAACAGCAAAAGGAGCCCCTTAATATTCTGTGCATTGAGGAGGCTGGCTATCAATATGCTTTTAGGATGGTAGCATTGCTGAGTCTAATGATTAAAGATGCAAAAGTGCAGTTTGGTTCTGTACTCCCCAATGAAAATTAGACCCTCCAGAGATTACGGATAAATGACTACATATCCCAGAAAGTAATTTGAGCAAGTTCCAGATCACTGACCAGAAGAAAATTCAACTACTGAACACAAAGACATGTTTGCAGCCATGAACACTATCTGACAGGGTAACTAGATTATGTCAGATTTTGCTTACAGGCAACAGAAAGTAAATAAACCTGAAAAATTACTTCGCCGTGTATGACTGTAGGTGGTGAAAAATACCACTCATGAAGAATTATGATCCAAACCAGAATTACCTTTATGTTCCTAATCTGCTCTCAAGGCTTTCTTTTTGTCTTTAAAATAATAATAATAAAAAAAAGCTACAACCTTAATATTTCTTACATGTCAGCTCAGACCCCCTTGGGTTAATATATTCCGCAGTCTTGTTGTTTACTTCTCATTAAGCTAAATGTTTTATGCAAATCATCTGACATAAAGCCAGACGACCAATCTAGAAAGGCTGTAATTCCATCTGATGAGTTCATTCAACTGAAATCTGTACTTAATTTCCATAATTATACTACCCTATTCTCATAATGTGAACTGATTGCTGCAAAAACACAAAATAACTGAAATGCATTCAGATTTAAAATATGAAAATGATATGTCCCTTTGGGCACAAGAGTTATGTTTTACAAACAGTTTCTCTATTTTCTTTATTTTCTCCAACAAAATATCTCTTTATTTAAGGCTTTGCCAGCCTCATTTAAAGACTATTAAAATGATAAGAGCTATTTCTAATGCAGTGTTGCCCTGCTAGTGAAAAAAAAAAAAGAAAATGAAAGAGAGGAAAAAAGCAGGGGAAAAGAAAAGAAAAAAAAGAAAAAAGCAACACGCCAGGGCATTAATAATTATATTAATGCATTATGCTCAAAAGCCTGATGATTGCTATCTTGTCGTGGAGCTTAAACTCAGAACAGAGTGGCTGTGTTCTTGCTGACAAGTCTAAGTATCTTCTTAATTATAGAATCAGGCAAATGAAGCTGCTGCTGCACCAACCAGGCACCAAAAGCCCGAGCGCAGCTGCTCTCACGGGGCTCCAAGGAGCTGCCAAGGGCCTGAACTTCCTTTGGGAAGCTCAACCCTTTCAAAAGTCAGCCTCAAATATCTCCTCTGGTTGCTCAGAACCAGAAAGGAAAGCTGTGCTCCAGCTTTGGCTTGGATTTATGGAGGTATTTGAAGGAACCTGGTTTATAAAACGGTGATATCTTTCAGTGTGCCCCTTCCTAAGGTGACAAAAACTAAGCCACTAAGTCACCAAGGCACCAGAATGTTATGGTGATGTCCCAGAGTAATGACACGGAGTTCGGTGTCTAGGTAGAACAAAGCGATGTAGAGGTTTGTTTTTTTATCATTTTACAAAGCGGCTTATATCTTTTAGCTTACTTGAAGTTTACAACAGTGTCAAAACTCTATTGGACCTCTGGTCCACTATTTGCTAAGTTCATTGGTTAATTCTGATGTCACTTATATCACAATGTTTACTTACACAAGAATGTAAGCAAATGCAGGTGCACAGAGTTTAATTGGTTTTAGAAAACTCCAAGGATTGTTTATAATATTTTAGCCTGCGAATAGAGAGAACGAGAAAATTCTCACACAAACTCTGGGAAAGGTAGAAGGTTTCCCTGCCAACAGCTTTTTAGCAGTAACACCAGAACACCAAGCTTATTATCTTTTTTCTGTCTGGTTGTACAGCCACAGTTGTCTTACTGACAACAACAATTACAAAAAGTTGTACTTAAATGGAGCAGCGCTCAGGACACCTGATGGGAAGGGCTGGATGCAAAAAAGGTGTTTGAGGAGGTTGAATGACATCAACCTGATGGTGTCACCAACCCCTGCCTCTCACCTGTAGCAAGGTGCTCTGATATTCAGAAATGTGTGTTTCCATGCAGAACCTCACTATTTTATCATTTTTCTGTCTCCTGCATAGAACAGACCCAGTATTTCCTCGTATTACTCAGAAAGGCAATGGCTATTTTCATGTAAAGTCGCTGATCCCTTCCTCAGGTTGAGCCAGTAACCCAAGAACTGCATTTTCCTTCTCCAGTCTCAAGGGGGGTGCTTGAATATCTCACAATTTGTGACAACCCCTTTGTGTCTCCCAGTGGATTTGTGCTTCCCAATCAATTTTTTAATCTGGGTACACACCCCTGCCTGGTCCCTCTCTCATTAGGAAGCAATGCTGCAGCAACTCAGCTCCGCTAATGATAGTTGTAACACTGTGCTTTGAAACCCTCCCTCCTTCTCTGGGGAGGGGAAAAAGGCAAAATTGCAGCAGTTTTATTTCTGTTTTTAATCATTTTTGTCTCAGGCGTTCCTGAACTCTTCTGTGTGGTAGCTGGTTTCAGGGTTTGCCTGAGCTCTGCGTGCTCTTCACTTGGAAGGAGCTGAAAAATGCAGCTCGGTTTTTTAAGGCCTTGCAGAGGCTTGAGTGTTGCAGTAGACAGTTGCACATGATGGATGGTGAAACCAGTTAAATATGCCACACTGCTGTGAGCCTGGGCAATAATGCTGCTGCAGGAATTCTATAGAATGCAGATAATTCTGCTCTTACCACGATGACCTTTCTGGGGGGAAAAAGAAGAAAAAGAGCAGAATCACATTATAGCTTTCTAATAAAAATAAGTAGTAATCCTGTTAAATTCAAGCTCATCCAGCTAAATCACTTGAGCCTTCTCATATCCCTGCTTTAAATATCCTCAGCTGACTTTGTTGAAATGAGAAACACTCGTGGATAAACAGCAGCAGGCCCTCCTCTGCGGGGAGATGGATGGCAGCTCATCTGCCAGCGTTGGAAGATGCAGGCTTGCACTCGGGGTCAGAGAGAAGTTCGTGGGGCCCTGGAATCTGGGAATTTCTTAAAGACCTGGGGCAAACTTGGAATCTGGGAATTTCTTAAAGACCTGGGGCAAACTTGGGACTTCTGTGACGCTGCCCGAGCCTCCAGTTAATGGCTTGTTCTGTTTGTGCAGTTCAGCAGAGCCCCTTGCTGGGACGCTCAGAAGGAAGAGTGTCACTTACTTAATTGTCACTATCGCTTTCTGGAGCAACTGGTTATTCTGGAAGAATGAATTCTCGTTTATTTAATTAGTTTAATGGCCTGGAAGTGTCTAAACCCAAAAGCTCCTTCCAGCTAACTGGAAAGCTCTCTGTACTGAAAACAAAGGTTGCTCATAGCCTCACGGATTATTAACTTTATACTGTTTTAATCAGAACTTAGAGAAAAAAAATATTATTCCACAAGCCAAATCCTAGGAATTTTACAGTTGAGAGAAGTCCCTTTAAGAAACTAAATTGCATTTTGCTTGTCTGCAGGAAAGGCTAATGAGGCCAATTTTAAAGGGATGTCATTTGTTCTGAAAAGTGTTGGCCATTGTAGATTCCTTCATCTGTTGGAGAGAACGACCTAATTTTACTCCAGATGAGCCTGCTTTGGATCCAGCAGTTTGGATTTGTGTGCACTGAATGATTCTGCTTTTACTGGGCTTAGTTGCATGAAGCAATTTGGATGTAGTTTGGTCATAAAAAGACTCTTGCCTGTATTTTCCTGGAGTTTTTTAAGTGATAAACTATAGTATTTACACTCCTCCTTAATGAGGAGTATAAGAACATTTTTTCATTGTCGGTGGCTCCCTGGGATCTACCTTAAATCAAGTGTTTTATTGCAACAATGTTCCCCAAATAGGTATTTTGTTTATATCTCTCCCCCCTTCCTTTTCCTGCCACTCAAAATTTCCATGGGTTGCAGCATGGATTTGCACTCCAGCTGAGCAGAGTAAACCATTAATAGCATTTTTATTGTGGTTACAGGTACTACCACTTCAATTTACTACACAAACAGCACCGCTTTTATTTTTACCTTGAATTCTCTCTTAATGAGGTGCCTGTGTGCCTCCCAGAGCTGTTGGTTTGTCAGCTGGGGAATGGAGGGGATGGACCTGCTGGGATCACTCTCTTGCCACAGCTCTCCTCTTTCCAGTGCTGTTCCCAGCTGGCTGCTCTGCCTGGAAATACCTATTCCTCATTTATTTAATGTGCAAAGCGCCTGTTTGAAGTAATATCCAACATATAATGACAGATAACGTGGTTCTTCGGTCTTATCTGCAGATCCTCCAAATATCAGGCATTGGGAGCAGAGGGAGTTGAACAATCATCAAGAAAACGCCTCAGAGAAGGATTTTGAGATTTTCACTTAGGCACGTGCTTCTGCCTCTTTACAGTCCAACAGGGCTTTAAATCCATTCTTTAAAAAGGAGTTTTTAATGCTGTTTGCACCAGCTGGAACCAAAATAGTTAGGAGGAAATAAAGAACTAAAGAGAGACTTGGGGGATAGAGGGGTACCATTATATGGAGGGAAAATATTTAGCAGGAAAATAAGAATTTACGAACATCTGCAAATATTATTGCATTTTACATGAAGCTCCTCTGGTAACAGCTTAATGTTTTCCCAGGCTAAAGGGAAATTCAGCAGTAGGATCTCTGCTTTGCTGGAAGATCTTTCTGTGAGAAGTGGATACGGGTGGAGAAGGAGGAGGGAAATAGAGGTGCTCTGGGGAGGGAAAAGGGATTAAATTGAGGGGTGTGGGTGGAAATCTGCTTTGCAGTGTTACATCAATTTTACAAACCCACAAATTAATTGAAGTGATTCAGGACAGCTTAAACCACAGGAAGGTTTTACTCACTCCAGGTCTGAAAGGTTTCAATGAAAATATACTCTGAATACTGGCTCAGTAATTGGAATTCATGCACTGGCTACTGACTGAATGCCTAACCAGAATCCATTACTGCAGCTCCTCCTAACAAAAAATATAGGTTCTGGAGTGTAATTCCACTCAAATGATCTGCCACATCCATAGATTCAGCCCCCCTAATCTTCAGAGAAACAATTGTGCAGAGCAAATATTGACACACCCTGCGCATGTCAAGCTGCCATCTCCATTGTTCTGGGGTTTGCATTACATTTGGAAAATAAACTTGATTTTAATTTTTCTCCAAACATCGTATGATAATCCCTGCATGTTTGCTTTACAAAGATGCTGTCTAATTAGCAGACTTCTAATTAAGTTCACATGCAAAATGGTTATATCGAGTGCCCATTTCAAGCATTAGAGTCTTTGGAACTTCCAGAATTTCTCGTGGCCTCGAGTGACATCCCCGTTTGCGTGAAGCCAACAGTATTTTGAGGCCAACGGTGTTTTAAAGCCCTTTAAGTTCATGTGCTTCTGCCTAATGGATTTAGTAACAGATCTTGCAGTGCTGTTGGGCTGAGCCTGAGGAAGCCTGATCAGGTTAAGCTGCCCAAGTTCCCTGGGATCATCACCAGGCTCTCCATCTGGCTGCAAGCTAACTGACACAGCCACCCCACACACAGGATTTGAAAGCTTATTATGTAGGTGAAGTCAAACACTTGCCCACAAGTCAGAGCCCTGGACACTTTGCTGTGAGCCCAAGGATAAAATGGGAATTAGCAGTATCCTGGTTTTGTGCTGCTGGGGCAGCACAGGGAGCAGAACCCTGAGCGTGCCTGCGCTCGGCAGGGCTGTGCACGGAGTCGTAGGGGAGATCAGGCTCTGCCGAAGCTCTGCTGACACCTCTCGTGCTGCAATCCCTGTGCTAATGCCTAATCCTGCCTGCTCACCCTGCCTCGCTGGAGCACCTCGCCAGCACTTTCCCAGTGTCAGAACTCGCTCCGTCTCCACTGCCTGCGGCTGTACACGAGGCTGCATTGTGCAGAGTGAAGGAATAAACCCATTATCTGCTTAGTCCCACTGCTGGCAGCATGGCCATGAATAATGACAGCAGAGTTTGGTTGTTAATCCTTCTTGTGCAATTAATTTCTCTTTCGAGTACATGTTCAGTTCCTCCTTGAGCCGATGTGAGTTACTGGCATTTGTAGCATCCTTTTGCCATCGTTTCCCAGCCCTGCTGTGTGTGGTGGTAGGAATTATCTCCTTTCAGGAATGTGCTCCTGGCATGGAATGTCCCTGCATGGATGCAATAGTGAACAGTTAGTGAAAAATTACTGCTTCTCCATCCTTTCAAACTTGGCACACTTCTGTCATATCCCACCAAATGATTCTTGTCCTAGGCTAAGTAGCCCCAAATTTTTCTATCATTGCTTTTATGGTGAGTTATTAGCCTAGTTTCCGCTTTCTGAATTTTTTCCACTTGTAATATATTCCTTTTGAGAGGAGAGAACCAGCCCTGTGCCCAGTATCCAAAGTCTTTTGGTAATGCTCCTGGTGTGGTGCACGGGGTTGTGGCTTCCCTTTCCTCGGGGCTGAGATGTTCAGGTCTCTGGGATGTCCCCCCCAAAGGCTTTTAGACTTGCTTTGGCTTCTAAATCATCTTTTCTCTTTTTCCTTTCTTTCTTTGCCTTTTATAGGCATCTCAAGAATATTCAGAAATATTGGTTGTCTCTTTACATATTTTGTCTGTATGCTTTTTGTGGCTTGTGCCCTTTACCAAATAATTCTTATCAAGAAGAATCATAAACGAATTAGAGCCAGCACTTCCCCCCTTTGTGAATTGCTGAGGAACGTGGTTACTTGGAATCCAGTTGTGTCTCTGAAGCTTTCCCTTTTCTTTTTATTCACTGAAGGGCAAAAAAAAAAAAAAAAGAAAATGTGAAATCTGGAACTTATTTTGCTGTCCATCTGAACCTTGGATCTCTCTCTATTGCAACCCAGTCCTTGTTATGGATGAATCCAAGGTCATCTAAATTCCAGCTCGTCTAAATTCACAACCCCATCAACAGCAGATGGATTGTGGGAACATTCTCCTTCATTTTAATTGGTACTTCCTGGATATTCAGCTGCCACTGGGAACAACAGTTGTGCCCCAAAAGGTAAAGCAGAAATTATTCCATCCCTTTGAGGTGTCCCCTCCAGATTAGCTTTGTTCTGGTTCTCAGCGAGCCTTCATTCCCTTTTGTGCAGGAATGTTCACCTGTGAGGCCGTAATGAGCACGTTGTTAAAGCCAGGAATATTTCACTTTGATCCTTTGAGGAGATGACAAGCTCCCTGCATAATCGGAATGACTTGGGCAAGCAACCTCAGCAGGAGCTTATTTTCTAGTGCTGGTTCATTTATAATCCATACAATATTTCACTGTTCTTCCACTAAGGGTATATCTTCACTTTTATATATATTTTATATGGACCTCACATTATGGCTTCTTAGATGAGAGTCTTAATGTGAGATCATGCATACATTACCCACACACAAATAAATTATACATGTTCTATTAATTCTCCTTTTCCTTCCTCACCTCTCAAACTGAGATACCAAAAATGTATATTAAATGCCTGCTTAGGGTATTCCCACTTTTCTGATACGTTACTTATTTCTGTTTATTGGACTAGAATGGAGATTAAAATTGCAAAAGATATTTTCATAGTTTTTCTACTTTGGAAGAGAAATCAAACAGAATGAACTGATTACTGCATCAACAGAGACACAGATTTAGTGTTAGCTTGCAGGAGGGACTGATTGGAAAGGGGAAAGATTTCGGTTGGTAGCTTACATTTATGATGGATTATAAACCACAGTGATTTACTATTTAATGCGGGGGGAAGAACTGTGGCATTTCTAAGCTTTGATTCAGGGAAGGAATGAAATATTCACCCAGTTCTCAGCACACAAGTGGCCCATGTTATTCTAATAGAAGTCCCCACAGGTTGTAAGTCAGGCACCAGCCTTGGCAGCAGGCAGGGCTTTGTAGCAACCTGACTTTTTAACAGCAGCCACTGGAGGAAGGACAGGGGGGAATTAAGGATGCTAAAGTGAATCATCTGCTGAATGGCTGGGTAATTAAGTACCCTGTTTCTGAACACAGCATTCTGGAGGGCTTTGAAACATCAGAAGGGCTTGCTGCAAAAAGAAGAGTGGCAGAAATAGCTTGGAGCTGTGATGAGCTGCAAGCAAAATAGTGAGAATCTTGGTTTTTTCTACTGCTCAGGGAAAAAATGAAAATGGTAACTATCCCCAGATTCCAGGTCAGCATTTCCTGCCAGAGCAATCCTCTCATACCAATAATTGTGGCCATCAGGAAATGCGACAAGTGCAGGATGACTCTCTCCCTGGTAGATGCATTGCAGGATGTTAATTAGAATTCCTTAGTGAAGTGCAGCTACACTGCAAAATATTTATCCTCTCAGCGTGTGTGCTGGGGTTTGGATCAAGTACTTTGAGGAAAATGGCATGATTTTTGAGGAAAAGAGCATGATTTTGGTGCCTCACTATGCTGTGGCTGGACTGAAGGCTGGTAGAATACTTTTCATTCTCCACTCCCACCACCCCTCTTGAGATCTTATTTCAGTTCTGAAAAGAACTTTCGTCAAAATTGAGTTCAGTCCTTCTCCAGACTTCATTTCTTGTGAATCTTCCACCAAACAATTTTAATCACAGTCCCCAACCTCAGAGTAATTTTAACAGAAGGCACATTTGTAACTGTCAGTGTTCATTCCAGAAACCTTGATCTAGATGTTAAATTTGGGGGAACACAAATATACAATAAATTCCACGCATGCAGCTGAAACAATTTATATTCTTCATACTGAATATTTGTAAGTGAACACCCAGCCAATAACTATTCAAATGAATTTATTGGAGATGAAATAACGTCAGAAACTTATGAGCTGTTCATGTGCAGTTCAGTACGAGGAAAGAGGTGAAATGATGTACAATTGTAGCTTGAATTTCTATACGGAGACATCCACCCTGGCTGGCTCTCATTTTCTCCCTCTCTGTCTCCCTCCATCAGCAGCAGAAGGGTGAATCCTTTCTGGAGAGATCGTCTCAGTGCTGAATGTGTGTGATAATATGCTGAGACTTCACTAATAAGAGGTCAAACTGACGCCTTAGATCCGATTCCTCAGTGTTCCAGCTAATCTGGGTCGTGTGTCTGGTGTAAAAAAAGTTCATTTTCACTCTCTCCCTCTGGAGATGCCTCAGATTGTGATGGGAGAGGAAATGCAGATCAGGGAGGGCTCCCTCCAGGGGTACCTCGGTGGCTGTTTGCCATCTCATCTTCAGCACCAGCTGTGGCTCAGAGGAGCAGGAGGGTGCTTTGGGGCACAGGTTCTGCTCAAAGCTCTCCCCCAGGCCGGTTGCCCTGATGGCTCTGGGTCGTGCACAGCCAGGGTGGTGGTGGAGGTTCAAACCAGCCAAGCTTGGGGAGTTTCAAACACAGCTCTCATTCCTCGTTGGCTGGGACAGCCACACAAGACCACCAGCACTGACATCTGTTCCTGTGCCATGGCATGGTGGGTCTGCTCCAAATGCACTGCCATGAGAGGTTTTGGGAATAAGCTCACACAGTGGTTACGTAAATGGGGAAAAAATTGCATTTCTGAGAAAAATGCTGCAGACAGAAACTGCATTTCCTTCTTGTAAGGCCATTCAGTGAGAAAATGGTCTCCCAGCACATTCCATCCTCCAGGAAGCAGCACGATGCAGTCAGTGCACTGCAATCCTCATGCTCCTACATCCTTTTCCCTGACCTCATTATCTGGATGGCAGCGCTCCAGAATTAAATTTCCAGCCTTATAGAAATAGACTCTACTTCTTACAGTGAGCATTCCTTTCCAGCAGAGTTGCTGAACACCTTTCCTTTCTTTTTTTTTTTTCCTTGGTGCAGCAGCAGCTACAATCTGTCTATTCACATCTGTTCATGCAACAGCCCTAATTTATGAAGGCCCCTCTCCTTGCCAGTAGATTGTATTCCCTTAAATTCCCTTTTAAAAGAAGAACTCTCAGCAAGGACCATGAAATAACCTGGTGTCAAACACAACATGGGGTTCAGTGGCTTTATTCCCAGCTGTGGTGTCCCTGGTGAACACACCAAGGTACAAGCAAACCTCTGTATTTTCTTTAATTTCTACAAAAAGCACGCATAAATCAACTCTTAAATACTCCACTTCTCCCCTAGAAATGTAAAGATAAATGTCATTTAGCCTTGAGCTCCTTTTTGGGTGTTCTACTTCCACTAATCGTTAGCACAAATCGATGGGGAGTGGAGAAAAGCTGGTTTTGAAGCTGAAAAAAGAAGTGAAGGGACCTGGGACAATCTCCTCTTGGACTTGGAATCCAGCAGCAAGATGTGAACAGCCTTGGCAGGGAGAAGGATTCTCGTCTCCCCAAATTTTAGCCCTCAGCCAAAAAGAGAGCCCTGGAGAGCACTGACAGAGCAGGAGTGGAAGCCACCTCATTGCAGCGGACAAGAAAATCTTTAATTAGGAAAACAAGACATTTATGAGATGGGGAAGTTCCAGAAGGCCTTGTTCAGGGTGTAAAGACAAAGGAAAAGATACAGCCTTTGCTGTTTATGTGAAAATAGGTGTTTTCTCTGGTTGGAAGTTTAATTTTTGGAACTGCGTGGCGCTAAACCGGCACACTTGTCACACACTCCTCTTTCAAGCACATCCTGCAGGCTGGTTCAGTCTGCAGTTTAGTTTAGTGTCAGCCCCTTTGGAAAAAAGTCTGCAGCCTTTGGAAAAAAGCTGGCCAGGGTGGGAGTTCCTGGAGGAACTGACCCGTGGCTGCACCGGGCCTATACTGACCTAAGCTTTCCATGAAAACAAAATATCATGGATTTCTCCCACGCTGCTCTTGCTGAGGAGTGTTTGACTAAAATCCCTTCTGTGCAGACACATCCAGACTGAATCTGAACAAAAAAAAGTTTGAATTTTTTTTGGACGTCGATTCCGTTCTCTTATCTTCCTGTCTTTTACTCAGCCTGACAAAATAAAAACTACAGGACATGGCATTTTTATCTCCTTCTTCATCCTGAGACACCTCTTTTCTTTTCCACGATAAGGCAAATGGAGTGAGCCTTTAAGCACCCCATTGTAAAGCATCTATTTGAATGCAAGAGTTTCTCTATCAGGCTCTGAGTGCTCCGGAGGAGATAAAAATCACATTTCTGTTTCTGCTCACATTGCTTCTGTTTATATAAAGATTTCATTAGTGCTTTTTGTAGCAGCATCATCCTGGAAGCTCATCCATTCAGCTCTGAATCCACTCGGAGCAGCGAATCTTTTCGGAGTAATTTATTTCCAGGCTATAAATCCTTTGTGTGATCGGGATAGGCACGGCCAGTATTCCTTGTGTTTGTTGCATTTCCCTGTCTCCAAGTGTCCTTTGCTTGAATTCCCCCAATTTACCAAGCAGTTTTGTTCAGGTTTTCACCAATTTTTCTCTCAAGCAGCAGCTACAGCAGCCACCAATTCTTCTCAATAGTGATCTTATATTTAATTCTGGATCACTGATGAAAAGATTGAATTCTACCGAGGCAGTGATGCACTAAAATTCCATTTTTCCATGACAACTTTCCTTACAAACAGGTTTGTAAAATCTGCCATATGGCTGGTTATTGATGCACTTAATGTTTATATGAAGATGGTACAATACTATATTTAAACAGAATATTGTAAATTACACTGCTGTAACATTACATTTATAGGAATTTAAGTGTTTTACCTCCACAAACTGCACTTGTAATTCTACCAGGATATGAAATTAGGTTAGTCTGGCAAATCTTTCTTCTACAGAACCACAGTGACTCACAGCTCTTTTTAATTCTTTATCAGATAAATTCCTTTTCAAATTTTTGATGATAAGCAAAGAAGCTCTGGCTGAATAATTTCGCTGGGTCTTCCTGGCTCAACATGTCCACTCTTATATTTTTCCAAAATTTTTTGGTGGTTTGCTTGAATAGTTGAGACATCTCCTAAGCCTGCTCTTATCAAACTCTTGAAAGATATCCCTTCTTTCTGATTTTTGATATTCTGATAGACTCTACTGAACATGCTCTTGGAAAGAATTTAACCCTATGACTAGAAGGCACTTCCAGGTTTCTTTCACTACTGCATAAAAAACTCATAAAAATAAGATTGAAGTCGACAGCCAGTCATTTGTTGTTGAACCCTCCTTGCACTTTGTTTTCTTTCTTTTTCCTGACCAATTAAAGCAAAAATAAAGGCATTTGTTTTGCTGAAAGAACCCTTCTGCCTCTCAGGCTTTCCTCCTGCTTGTAAAATTCCACAATGCTTGTTTAGAAAGACTTTTGGGACATGCTAACTTCAGTAAATTCAGTATATATCTGTACTCTTTGAGCTGAAGTCAGCTGGGCATGGGGAATTTAAAAGAAAAGCCACAGGAACAAAATAGTTTGTGAAGGAAGGGAGAAAAAAAATCTCCTTTGCAAAGCAGAGAGTTCTTTTTCTGCTTTTCCCTGGATACATTTAATGAGAGGAAAAGGACTCTTGCAGTGACACCTAATTGCTTTTGTTCCTGCGTATTCCCCCTGCAAAACATTAGAAGCTGCAGATCTTTTACTGGATTTGAGGACAGTTGTCAATCACTTTTCACTGACAAAAAGACACAGAAAGGATCACCAGCCTCAAAATAGGCATCAAAAATATTATTTCTGTATTTTCTGGCATGGTATTCTTTCATATTCCCTCCATCACCTGTAGGACTTGCACCACTGAGCCAAAAAAATGTCACATGTTGGACATTTTTGTATTTGCACAGTTCCATTTCTAACAGGGTAAAAAATATTGACTGCATGACGCGTTCCCCTTTTCAGTGGAGGGGCAATTTACATCACAGAATTCCCCGAGCCTGTGTATTACGGATGTGTGACCTGGTGAAGAAGATAACATAGGAACCAGATGTGCCACCAGATGTGGCAGAGGCTGGCCTTGCGGGGTGCAGAGCCCATCTCACCTGAGCGGATTGATGAGCAAACCCTCACAGCAACCCTGAAAACAGGGTGCCCTTCCCCCTGAACTTGAACAGGATGCTCTCACCAAAGCTTTCTTTCCACCTCGGTGTACAAGACCCTTTTTTCAAGCTTTAGTGTTGCTCTGGGACTGAGAGGAAAACAATGGTTACTTTCTAATTGTCCTACTTATTTGGGGTTCGATATTTCGGTGAAGTCTTTTCCAAGCAGCTGCTCCAGCAAGCGAAGTGACAGCACTTCACGCTGCTCCAGCACAAATGTCTGTCACTCAGGCAGGCAGCTGACTGCAAACACATAAAAGCAACCTCATTCTTCCATCAGAAACCTCGCTGCCCCCAAGTCCAAACTGAAGATAATTGTTTGGAGAACTTGCTCTGCCATTTCTGTGCTGCAATACTGGCCTCGCTTCGCCGGGGAAGAACAGAGCTTTTACGGAGCTGGGAGAAACCAGTGTTCAAATAAATTGCTTTAAATTTATAAGTGCCAAAATGGCACTTCTGGCACCTTAATTCCGCCTTGTTTCATCATCCCTGGGTTGGTGAGAGCAGTTCCCATGCACAGCTTCCACTTGTGCCTGCTCTGGGGCGATGCAGGGAGAGGCCGGCAGCTGCTGCTTGCAGTAATTTCTGTGACAGGGGACACTCCTGAGCAGGGCCTGGGGAGTCCTTTGTGGGAGCTCTTTGTGATGTGCTGGGCTCTCAGAGGGCTCTTGGAACACTTTGGAAGTTGCTTGAACGCTGCCTGTTGTTTTGTGGGAATGAGCCCCCTGAAAGTCAGCAGGAATGGATACCTGTGCTGCTAGGGCTGGCAGCGTGCAGTGCAGCTCAGGGAAGGGGCTGCCGGCAAAGGCAGAGCCTGCAGGGACACTGCGCTGGGGGCAAACAGAGCACGCAGCACATCCTCCTGTGAGCCACTGCTGCTGCAGGGCATCATCCTGTGAGCCTCTGCTGCTGCAGGGCATCATCCTGTGAGCCTCTGCTGCTGCAGGACATCATCCTGTGAGCCTCTGCTGCTGCAGGACAGCATCCTGTGAGCCACTGCTGCTGCAGGACAGCATCCTGTGAGCCACTGCTGCTGCAGGACAGCATCCTGTGAGCCACTGCTGCTGCAGGACAGCATCCTGTGAGCCACTGCTGCTGCAGGACAGCATCCTGTGAGCCACTGCTGCTGCAGGACAGCATCCTGTGAGCCACTGCTCCTGCAGGACAGCATCCTGTGAGCCACTGCTGCTGCAGGACAGCATCCTGTGAGCCACTGCTGCTGCAGGACAGCATCCTGTGAGCCACTGCTGCTGCAGGACAGCATCCTGTGAGCCACTGCTCCTGCAGGACAGCATCCTGTGAGCCACTGCTGCTGCAGGACAGCATCCTGTGAGCCTCTGCTGATGCAGGACATTGTCCTGTGAGCCTCTGCTGCTGCAGGGCATCCTCCTGTGAGCCACTGCTGCTGCAGGGCATCGTCCTGTGAGCCTCTGCTGCTGCAGGACAGCATCCTGTGAGCCACTGCTCCTGCAGCACATCATCCTGTGAGCCACTGCTGCTGCAGGACAGCATCCTGTGCGCCACTGCTGCTGCAGGGCGTCATCCTGTGAGCCACTGCTGCTGCAGGACAGCATCCTGTGAGCCACTGCTGCTGCAGGACAGCATCCTGTGAGCCACTGCTGCTCCTCCTGAGCATCACCCGAGCAGGCTCAGTGCTCCTCTCTGATCTCCAATCCTATTTTGCAAATGATGACCCTCTCCAGTGGATGCACTTGTAAGGAGAGAGGCACAGCCTTTGCAATGACAAATTCGTTACCCTGATGTGACCTCGGTGCCAGTCTCTGATGTGTCAGTGCTGCCAGAGTCAGGCTGCAAGGTTTGGGTCTGAAAGCAGAGCCTGTGGTGGACACAACCACCGTGAGCCCAGCAGGAGCAGAAGCAAGGCAAGGCCTCTGTGGGAGCCTCATGGTGCTGAGGAACCTGCAGCAAATCTTCCACTTCATTGGCCCAGGAATTCTGAAAATAGGTCATTAGGCTGGAAGGTTGTGCTTGGGGCCAAAAGAAAACCCCCATAATTGAAATAATTTTGAAATTCAGTCGGTGAAGAGCTTTGCCCACCAAACTGAGGGTGTGTTGGGTGTGCTGCAGGAACTATGGAGTTAAAGGGGTTCTTTACACCAGCCTGGCCTTGCTCAGCCTGCCGTGCATTATTCTGCTGTGCAGGCAGGTGGGTGAGAGTTTTCTGGAAGCTGGTTATGTTTCTGTGGCACAATTTCAAGGATTCCACTCCTGGCTGTCATAACTCAGCTCAGTTTAACCTGACTAACACCCAGCTAGAGAAGGAGAGCAGCATTCTGCACTTGCCCAGCCCTGGCAGCGTGTAATGAACTCCTCCTTCCCTCCAGCACTCACTCCTCAATTCTTCCCTTCCTCAAACATTCCTTTTATTTGCAAAATTGAGTTGAAATGTCAGTGCTTCACACTGACACGCTCCAGTCTCTGATGGATTCATTTCTCCTCTGCTTCTCTGTATTTCTTTTCATTTGTTCTGTATAAGAAAAAGGTAATAACTAAATCAGATTTCCAGGGTTAACCTCTTGTGTGTAATTCATAATTCGAAGGACCTTATGTAGTGCTAAATGGGAATAACCCTTTGGGCAGTTTGAAAAGGTTCTCTCACAGAACTTTTTATGATTGTTTCCTTTGGTTGCCGTTGGGATTTCTTTGGCAATGACTTTTTTTCTTTTTTTACCATATATTAGCAAGAGATACTGATTTTTTTTCTGAATCCTTTCAGTTTCCTGTTAATGAAACACATCCTCCTTTTTTTTAAAAAAAAGGAGCCCCCAAACTATTTTCTCATTATTAATAAGAAACAAAAATAAAGTGGGGTTTTTTTTCAAGTTCTTAACTGCCTTCCACCATCTCCACAGCTGTGCAGCCTCATTTCAATAATGGGCCTTGAAGCCATTCAATGAAAGGTGCTCCAGGAGGGCAAATTATAAAGAAGCTGCAATTTGCAAGGCTACACTGACACCAAGTATTAATTCACTGTGGGAAGAGTTGGGACCTCAGCAAAATGAGATTAAAAACAGTCTTTATAAGTTTCTTTGTACTTTTGAAGTTCTGTCCCTATTCTAGAATTTATTTTCCAATAGCATCTTATGCATGTCTTGGAGCATATTGCCAGGATCCTTTGTTTGCTATCAGAAATTACCCAGGCTTTATTCTCCCCACAGTTCAGTTCCATGGAGCAGCTGTAGGAGGCATTGATTCTCTGTGATTTACAGAAGAGATCTTTGGGGGTTTTTTTTCAGCCAAAATCCTCCCATTTTTAATAAACAGGTAATGGCAAGGACGAAGCATTCTACATATTCCTCCAGTTCCTTTAGAAGCCTTCAGTGGTTCTGCACTCCATTTCATTAATTCATTCAAACCCTGTAAATTTTAGGCATAATGGGGAGAAGAGAATATTTTTCTCATTTGCTCTGGGCCCGTCACATACAAATGATTTATTTCTGCTTGCACAGCTCCATTTCTAACAGGGTAAAAAATATCAACCACGTTACGCATTTCCCTTTTAAGTAGAAGGACAATTTAGATTACAGAAATCCCCAAGCTTGTATTATGTATATGTGACCTGGTGAAGGAGATAAAACAGGAACGGGACTCTTCCTGGAATGTGAGATGAATCTGGGAGAACAGGTTTAAAACTGCTCAAAGATCTTGCCAGCGTTCACTCCCTTACAATCCTCAGTTTCCTCCTTCCCTGAAGGGCAAGGGACCTCTTTTTGGGAGCTGCTTAGCACTTGCAACCTCCTCTGTCTTCCCTGGGTTTGAAGCTGAAAAGTGAAATCCACCTGTACGCTGAAAGCAGCACTTCTTTCATGCTATTTAATGGGTCTCCTGTATAGGAGTAAAAAAAAAAAAAAGCACAAAAAATGTGTCAGATTAACTTTTCAGTAATGTGTACTAGAAATACCACAAGGAAATCTGCTTCCTCTTAAGGTAGGAAGCTACGATTTTAAAATCTTTTTTCATTTTTTTTAATGAGATTTCCAGCCAAGCTCAGTATCCCCAACATTTCTGCCTGATTTATCCACAGTCTAAAGTCCTATGAAGAGTAATGATAAAGATTTCATGAATGTCATACCGTGTAGTCCCACACCACTCAGCAAGGACAGAGGACAAGGCTCAGGCCTGAATAACCTAAGTGATATATAGATGGTCCTTCAAGTCCTGTTTTTCCGTGGAATTCATCCTTAACTGGGCTGTGTGATGTTGCTATACCCGTCAACCAAATAAACTGGCACACAGCCAGCTCATCGTGATTTTAAAAGTATTATTAATCTCCTTTTGTGATGGCTGAGCCCTGCAATCCTCACTCCCCTCAGTAGCCTTCATCCTTGGACCCAGGAGCAGTCAGGAATTCCGCTATCCTGGCAGAAAAATGCTGGAGAATCTGGCTCGTGGTTCCTAAAAACTGGCACTTCCAGTATTATTTCCTGCTCAAGCAGAACACAAGGATGTGCCATCTTTGCCTGCCGCTTAAATGCCTTAAAATTTCATTCAGACAACTTAAAAAGGTGCAAAAATGTAATCAAGAGCTGCCAAGCCATCGTAAATTATTCAGGTTCTCGATTAGAAGGGGGATGTGAAGAAATAAGATTTGTTAATGTTTCTAGTTTGTGTTGTCTTGCTGTGGCAATTATACTTTCAAATACGATGCGCCTGGATCTGCAGGGATTTGTGCAGAGCTGATTGATTGGAGAAGCTGTGGATGAGCTGCCTGTGCTAATTTGGGACAGGGAGAAGGCTCTGGAACAGCCCCGGGCTGGAGTGCCCACGGCTCATGTTTGGGGCTGAGGGTAGAGCTCTGTGCCCTCTGGGGCAAGTCCGTCCTGGCAGATTTGGATGTATTTTTATCAGGTTATCCTAAGGAGCTTGTGGTGGGAAGGAAGTTCTTGCTGGTATTAAACCAGCTGGACTTCTTGAGGCATTTTTTTTTTTATTATTTTATGTCATGACTTGTCATGAGGGGATAGGCTCTGCCTTTTTACCTCTTGTCCTTCATGCAAATGTACCAAGAGAGCTCCAAAAGGGCTTTACAAATCCTAGAGCCAGGGCTGGATAGAAGGGACCCTGGAATAGGGAGCTTTTAGAAACAGAGCAGAGGTCTAGGTGAGACAGCAGCAATGTGAAAAATTCACCCCCTGCGTTCATACCTTACACCTGGTGGCTTTTCAGGTACACTCTCAGCCCAGTAACCTCCAGTAGCTTCCTGCACTGCATAATCTCAGTACACTCCTCTTTCCTACCTTGATTTTTCTTTCTCTTTCCATCTAAAACTTGTTTTAAGCCTCCTCTCTTCTTTTTGTTTTTCCCCAGACCTCTCCTTCTGCAGAAGTTGCAGGTCCCTGCTTCCTGCATCTGCTTTTCCCTGCCCACACCATCCTGCACTGCTGTATGTGATTTCCCTTGTTTCCTCTCAAAGGAGACACTGCGGCCATCACAAAGTGAAGACCACAGCTTTCTTTTCTGTGTCCAAGGAAGTTTCCTTTACAGGAGAATTGCACACAGTGCATGAAAGCATTGCACGCCCTGCTGCAAGCTCTGCTCGGTGTCACCTCAGCCCTGCTCATGCTGCACAGCCTAAAGCAGCTGCTGGGTTTACAGGCCTCCAGCACAGCCACTGACGTTCCTCTGAGGGGTTTAATGTTTTCAGATGCAGTTTACCTGAAAGGTGAGGAGGAAGGGGAGAAGGAAAGGAGAAAAGAAGGAGAAAAACAAACAAACAAACCTGTTTTTGTAGTAAAGCTTCAGAGAAGGTGATACAGTAAAGCACAGCTTAAGAAGTGGCCTTGCTTAGGAAAAAATGATGGTGTGGGGATGGTTTGTATCCAACCTCCACCAATTCTGAGCCTTCTCCCTCCACTGCTGGGGAGCTGCTTTCCTTTTCTCCACTGTAACCACTGCATACATTTATTTTCTCGGGGATGCAATTTAATGCCAGGCACACTTCATTTTGTCCTTAAAAAGGCCTATAAATCCTGGCTAAGTATCACAGGACACCTCTTCAGCTTGGTGAGAATGCGAAACTGGGATACACGCTCACATTAAATGTGTCTTCCTCTTCTTTTATGTGTGTCCAAGGATATATTGCAAGGAGCAGCCACGTGTGCTTCTGTCCAAACACACAGGGAGGAGGTTTTTGGGATGCTACAGGAGCTAAACCCAGCTCCTCCACAATAATTTACCAATTTAACACCACTGGTACAGCTCAGGCTGTCTCCTTTCTGCTGGTCCATAACTGTCCCTCAGCCTGCTCCTCCAAACAGGTATCTCCTGTGGCTCCCATGGAGGACAGGTAACACCTCATTATTTGTGAAGGGCCAAATTCAGCTGTGTCCCAAGTGGGAGCAGCTCTGGAGATGTTGCCACAGCTCCGTTCACAGTCACAAAAAAGGGAGTTTAACCCGTCATCTCTTTCCTTAGAGAGAAATCACAACCTGGCTTTTGTTCCTCCTTGATGGATTTATTTCCTGTCCTGGCAGGTAAGGAGCAGGATTAAGTTTTAATGAATATAAATGGATTTACATATTGAGGCTGCTGGACACAGACAGACTCCTCTTTTCCACCTGGCTTTTCCAGCTGCCAGGGGGGCTGCACGTGCCTGCTCGGGTTTGTGTCAGCACTTGGAATATCCATCCTGGGGGCAGCAGCCACGGAAGGGATGACACCACACTTTCAGCTGCCTTCATTCTGCTGGAGAATGTGGCTTGTGCCTTAGAGTTACTGTTAATGCCTGTTTGAGGGGATTTAGCATCTCATTTTACATTGATTTTTTTTTTCCCCCTTCTCTCAAACTGTCAGGGATCCTCTTAATAGAAGTGGGGAAATTAATTTCTGCTTCAGAAGTTGCTTTGAAATAGACAATATACTGCAATTTGATTTTTGGTGTAACATCTTTCCTCCACAGTGAACTCATATCTCTTCAGTAATTTTGCCATTATAAAAACAATGGATAGTACAGTTTATCCATCCCCTTCCCTCCCCCCAAATCTATTTAAAACTTAGAAAATAGCCTAAGGAGTTTGTTCTTCATACCCAGCATTTAGAATCATTATCATCAAATCTTTTACAGGCTGGACATTATCTTGTCTTAGCATCACTTCCCAAGATATAAAGCACTGGGGGGTTAAGGAATGTCTTGCCAGAGCTCATGGACAGAGTAGTTAAATGACTCAGTTATACCCTTCATAAAAAGAGATTTTCATGCATTACTCCCAGCACACTGAGACATGAACGTCTCGCTGTCTACATCTTAAGGTGTCCTTGAGAAATCTCCTTGTGACAGGAGTGATTTGTTCTAAGAGCTTCAAAAATTCACTTCCAGGAAAAAAGGCAGAAGCAACGAACATATCCTGGGCCTTGAGACAGCAGAGACAGTAAATGGGGCCAGTATTTCCAGGGGTGTTCTGTTTTCAAGGGGGTAAAGCTGAGAAGTTAGGGATGGAGAGTTTCCCCTTCAGGCATCACTCCTTCTTCCTTAGCCCTGAGTACTTCCAGGCCAAGGCTCAGTTTCTCTGCTCAGAGGAGCAACAGGACTGGCATATTTTAAGGGTGAACTCATAAATGGGCCCTTCTCAAGACTCCTTAAGAGCTCTTGGTGATGTGCACAGACCGAGCGTCGTTATTGGTGCTTCTCAAGCTACAGCTGGTTGTCACGAATTTAAAAGACCCAGGAACATGGTGATAGTTCCTGGCACTCCTCTTTCCTTGAAACACAGGCCAGACTTTTCAATGTTTGTGAGTGGGAGAGACAGAAGTGATGGGGAAAGCACAAGGAACAAACCAAATCCGAGAATTCACGTTCTGTAGCATCCTGGTGATTTGGGACAGCAATGGGAAAGGATGTCCTGAAACCAGAGCTGGCTTTTAGGCAGAAACGAGGCTATTTTTAGGATTCATACCCAAAGGGAGATAAATCCAAGGGCAAATCCGAACCCTGGGGGAAATTCTGTCGTGGCTGTCATCGTGCAGTGGGTGGCCCTCAGTCAAAGCAGGCGATTCCAGGCAATGCATTGGAAAGGAATATTATGGTGCTTGGGGAAAGAAGAGCAACGTGACAGTAAAGCAATGACATTTTTGCCTTCAGCTTTAAAAGAAAGAGGACTAGTTGAAAACCTTAACCTCACAAAAAAAAAGTGGAATAAGGGAATCTAATTAAAGAGCTCAAACCTTGTAATGGTAGAGCTAATGTCAGCATTATTCATAAGTCAACGTGGAAAATTTGACAAAAGAGCACAAATGGAATTTAAATTGAAATAAAGACACAGGGGAGCATCTTCTCTGTCTGAAAGTAATAAATGTTTGGAGTGAACTACCTGTCAAGGTTTAGGAGGTGATGACACCAAGGGCATTTTCAGGAAGCACCTAAGTTTTGCTCTGTGGAAACAAGGCATTAATATGGATGAGCCCAGGCAGCCAAGGGGCCAATTCTCAGATGTTTGCTGCCAGCAGCAGCAGCTGCCTGCTGCCTCCCGAGCAGCAGAGTGACAATGGAACGTGGTGTCCTGTCCCGGGCTGGTGGCATGAGCAAGGCCCTGACACGGAGAGAATTTCCAAGGATTCAAGTCTGAGCTCTTTGCTGCAATCTTGGTGAAAAGGCCGTTCTCCCTGGGGACGGACGGTTCTCCTGTCCGTAAACACGCCCCTGAAATATTTGGCAGCCAAGGGAAAAAATATTTAATTTGTTTCTCTTACCACAGAGCTAAAATAGGTCATTTGTTGCTATTTGTTCATAAAATGTAACAAAAATGAAGAAGGAAAGGGGAGGAGAACGGTTTGGAGTCAGCTTTGCAATAAGATAATTTAAAGATGGTTTTTACCTTTTGCTGGTGCTCATTAACACCTTTCCTCACACGTTAGAGTTCATCACTGATCCCAGATGAAATGCTGCCCATACTGGCATTTGGGCTGTATCCCAAATTACCTCTTTCACAGTTTAGTATTTCCCTGATGAGTTCTCTTCTGCTTTAGATTGTTTTTATTCTCAAATTCAGGCCACTGCTAAAATTTTTAGGAGCCTCACAGAGGCGTTTAATTCCATATAATGACATGATGGAGGTTGTTTTGACAGCTCTTTGTAGATTCAATGTAAACACAGTTGTTCTGTAGGAATTGCAGCTTCGTTTTCTTCCGTGAATTCAGTGGAAATTAAAAACAAATCTTTAATTCACCATCACTGGCCATTATGAGCTTCCAAGAGAAAAGGACTGCAAGGAGCATTTTTGGGATTTAGGGACAGAAGTCCAAGCCTGGTAAAGTCAATTGAAGTCTTTCAACCTTTTTTCATAGGGACCTGTTTCCATTTGGATAAATTAATCTTTTTTTTTTTTTTTTTCCACACAGATCCAAATTAATGAAATTCTTTCTGTAAACATATTCTGATTGCAATACCTTGAATTTCTCATTTATTTTTTAAAGGACCCCTGCATACTTCAGCAAATATTTGCTCATTTAGAGAAAGTTTTGTGAGAATCCCCAAAGTGCTTATTTTGGGGGAATTGAGGCATTCACAATGGCAGTTTTTCTGGCAACAAAAATTACCATACGAGTAGAATACACAAGGTTGTTTCCTCAGCTGCCACGAAAATCATCATTACATCCATCTGTGTGTGTTTGTCGACCTGATTTGTTTCAAATAGGGCAATTTAGAGCCTGTTTGGAAGCCCAGGCTCATCTGACACCCATATGGTGTGGATGCACACCCTGCCCAGGCTGCACCCACACAAACACAGCTCCCTGTGCTCGGGACTTTTAGGGGCCCCCTCTGCATCCTGGACCACAGAAACAGCCAGGAATCTGCAGATTCCAAACGCAGAATCTCCTACAGCTCCTGGAAGGAATTAAGGTGGGTTTTAATTGGGCCATCAAGAAGATTTGTTTGGTTGCTCGTGGTGTTGGCATCGGCTGAATTGCATTTGTTGTGATTTCAAATGATGTTCTCTTATTGGAGGAATTCTCCTTGTCCCTAAACACAGTGTTAAATTGTGTTTTTATCCTTAGAGTTTGTGTGCAATTTCAATACTTCTCTAAGTTTGGTCCTTCACTAAGTCCTTTAGGTTGCTCAACAGAGCAGGAGTCAAGATTGTTTTAAAAAAACACCTTTTTATTATTATTTTTTAATTTTTATTTTAGAACAATTCAGCTATATTTGTTGGGCAGGCAAAACATGCAGAAGTCTACCTTCCGAAAAAACACAAATTAAGTTCCTATAGAGAAACAAAATGTTGCAAAAAAGAAGCTGCAAATACAACAGAAGAACAACTTCTTATAGCTGATTTCTATTTTTAGCAGATTCCTACTTTCAGTTGGCAACAACAGAACTGTCAGTTCAACTAATGCAGTGCTTTAAATTTAATCACCTTAATTTATTCACACTGACCAGAAACAGAAATACAGGGTCCTTTTAATTAAATAACAGTCCCTCAGAATGCAGGAAAAAAGAGATATCCATAGGGGATTATTATTCCAACTTTCCCTCTTTCAATAAGGACTTTCAAAACCATTAAGAGTCACTTATAGTCCTTTCCTATTAACGAAATGATTCATGGAACATCATAATTACTCTTTAACAAGGCAAGACTTACTTCTCTGGGAGTCAAGGGGAAAAGCAAAACAGGGATTGTTCTAAAAGATTTGGTCAAAAAACTGAGAGGTAAAGAGAGGAAACGAAAAACCAAACAAACAAACCAAAGGAAAAAACCACAAAACCCCAAAACCAACCCAAAACCTGAGCTGTTTTTAACAGAGGTATTAGGTCTTTTAAACTCTTCCTCTGCAAATCCTACCTGAAGGCAATGTCTTCACGCAACTTCTATTTCTGCAGAGGGATATGAGTTATGTTGAGGAATTAAATTTTAGCATTTACTGGAAATTGTGAAATTTCCCTGCTCTTTCACCTCCATTTTATTTGTTCATTTCCTTGTTAAAGCCGGACTTTATGAGTACTTAAACTATAAATAAGCGATGAAGGGGAGCTTGAAAATGATGCCCAGACATCCCTGAAACAAAGTGCCAAGAGTTTGAAACCACCTCCCTCTCCTGGGCAGGGTGTTCTGGATGCACAGGGCAGGGCAGATCCATAGACCCAGGAAGCTCCAGAGCAGCCTGGAAGCTGCAATTTGCTGGGCTCAGCGCAGGAATGAGGAACCTTAAGGAATCAGACAAATTCATTTCCTGACTCGCTGTGTAATTTTGGGGCAAGCCACTTAACCCCTTCTGGCTGCTTTGGTCACCCGGTGGCTGATGGTTGATGGTGTAAAATAAAGAATTCCAGAGTGAGGAGTATGATTGAAAATATCTAGGGAGGAGCCAGAAGCCCACACATTTCACATCGCTCGCTCCTGGGTGGTGCTCTCCAAAAATACCATGTCTGAGAGGCAGAGTGTCTGCAGGAGTCACAAATTACTGCAGCTAGAACGGATTATAAATCTCCAGTAAAGCCCAGTCAATTCTACAAGTGATCTATTTCTTATATTACTGACCCTTTATTGCTTCTCTCTCACTCATGCATCTGTCTTTATCTGTCTTTTGTTCTTGGGCAGAGGGGGTGTCGTGCTGCATTAATATTCCTCTCTGCAGCTTTTCTAGCCAGCCCCATCTTCTTTCCTTCTTGCATCAAGAAACTTGGATTTTTAAAAAATTTTGTAATTTTTTTTTTTTTTTTTTGCTGGACCTTGCTTCACTATGAAACAAAATATAAGGATATGAGAGATATTTTAAAAAAAAGCATCCTCGGGAATTTGGACATTTATTCTCCCCCTCCCATTTATTCCCAGAATACATGGGGTCACTTATTCTCACTACTTTTTTTTGGAGGAGGGGAGGGAATAAAATATTTATTTCAGTTTCATGTGACATCACAAAGACAAACTTTTAGATTAGGGAACACTCATTGAATCAGTGTGGGGTAACATTATGAGAATGAGATGATTTAGTGCTTCTAAATAAATATTACTAGAAATGTAATTCCCTGAAATGTTATTTTTTTCTTTTCTGGTTTTTGTCTTGACTCACCTTGGGGAAAAAGAGTTGAACCATCTCTAGGTGATGTCCAGGCTTATTTGCTGCTCAGGGGGCTGGAAGGAGGGGGTTCCACGGGATGTGGGGGTCTGGGAGGGGGCCAAATCCAAGCGTGGAAGGGGTGGGGTGGAGTGGGATGGGATAGGATGGGATGGGAGGGGAGGGGAGGGGAGGGGAGGGGAGGGGAGGGGAGGGGAGGGGAGGGGAGGGGAGGGGAGGGGAGGGGAGGGGAGGGGAGGGGAGGGGAGGGGAGGGGAGGGGAGGGGAGGGGAGGGGAGGGGAGGGGAGGGGAGGGGAGGGGAGGGGAGGGGAGGGAGGGAGGGGGGGGGGGGGAGTGGGATGGGATGAGGTGGA
>VWPU01009934.1:0-137188 GCA_013398955.1 Callaeas wilsoni | reverse complement strand
CCACCCCCTCCGCCCTCGCCCCCCCACCTGGATAGCGAGAGCACAGAGACGAGCAGCCGGCGATTCTTCTCCGGCCACAGTTAATCCGAGGCGAAGCAAAGGGGAGGAGAAGGGTCTGCTCCCTCCCTATCTTCTTCCTTGCCTCTCCAACTCGTTCCAGGACCTAGGGAATGAGAGGGGATCTCCAGGAAGGACTCAGAACAGAGGATGCAGAACGCTCTCCCACACCCTTCCCCTTTTGCAGGAAGCCGTGGTTGCAGAGATTTCCCCTGGCACACACACTGACTCCCGAGGAGAGGCAGGGAAGCAATTGCAAAATGCAACAGCGGGCTGACAACCACCCCTCCTTTCCCCCACGGCAAAGCACAAGGACACCTGGCTGCTGGAGACAGCCGGGGATGGGGTGGGGGACACGCATGCAGATACACGCACCCCTCCGAGGGGTTTGGGGAGCGCTGGGGGCCTGCTCGGCGGCGAGCACCGAGGGGCGAGGGCGGCGCAGGGAAGGGGCGGGGGAGCCGGAGGCAGGGGGAGGGAGAGAGTCCAGCTCCCGCAACGAGGGGAGGAGGAAGGAGGGACCGTGTCGGTGGGATGGTCCGGAAATGCTGTGATAAAAAGAGGGGCGCGGGGGAAAAGTAGGGATAAGCTCTGGACTCGTTCTTTCTTCCCCACTCCGCACCCGCAACTTCCCCGGCAACCCTCGGGCACACGGGCGCCGGCCGGAGCCCGTGGGAGAGGAGAGGAGCCGCAGCAGCCGGCACCTGCCGCAGCCACCTGCCCCGGCCCGGCCCGTCTCAGCACAGCGCCTGTCGCCGAGCGAGGTATCGGCGCCGGGGCGGGCGGGCCGTGCCGAGCCGAGCCGGGGAGGGCAGAGAGGAGAGGCGGGGTGCGGGCACACAGAGACGGGAACAGCTCTCGTCCCTCCAGGTGCTGGCACGGCTGTGACCCGGTGCCGGAGCCGGGCGGGGGGCGGGATGCAGCAGTCGGAGCGACGGGGCTGCTGTTCTGCACCTGGGGCCGGCCGGTCTCAACCTTGAGCCGTCCCGGCTCACCCTGAGGAGGTGCAGCCCTCGCTGTCATTGCGCTGGGGGCTTTCCGAGGGGTTCTGGTGGGGGACTCTCCATCCCGCCACCCGGACTGCATCCGCATCCTGATCGCCCAGCATCCCCCGCTTGTTCTCCCGGGCACTTGCGGGGCGCTTCACCTTCAAATGCCCCCTCGGCGGTCCCGGGCGGAGCTGCCACCTCAGAGCAAACCCTCTGAAAACCGAGAGGGCGAGAAGCAGGCGGGGAAACGAGAAAGTTCAAAGGTTTAACCCCTTCCTGCCCGTCTGCACGAGACGTAAAGGGGCACCGCATTGCTCCTCCGCACTCGCTCCCAGGGACTTGGCCAGTCTGGGGGAATCACGGAGTACCCCTGACTCCTCCCACGCGCTGACCACTCGCCAGCATGCAGCCCTGCTCCTCAGATGCCTTGTCGTGCAAAGCAGGCTCTGAAGGGATGGAGGGCTGGAAACTTGTCTGCACTCAGACAAAGGGAGGAAGGCTGTGGGGAGAGAGCTGAGGAATACCAGGCATTAGCCTTTTCTTCTCCTAGAGACACTATTCCTCTTTTGTTTGTGCCTCTTTGCAGGCTGCCTTCCAAGGATTCCTGGTCCCTGTGCATGTGAGGTGTGAAGGCGGGCAGGACCCCAAACAACAAATCATGGATTTTGTTATGAAACAAGCTCTAGGAGGTAAGTGTGGTTGGCACACGAGAGTCCTTGAATCCCTCCTACCCCTCCCCTTTGCACCTGGAGAGAGAGGGGATGGTCTAGTATGATGGGGTCTGCACCTGGAACAGCTTTTAGAGGACTTGGAAGAGCATGCCTATCACTGATTCATGATCCCAGAGTGAAGTGTTTGAAGAGTCTGAGCAGGAGAGGGCAGCAACAAGCAGAAACCAAAGCCCCATGTCAGAGAAGAGACCTCCCACACAAGGTGTGCTGGCCCTGGGTCGTGCCTACCAACTGGATCCATATCCTGCTGTGCAGTGTGCAGGTTTTGATTTGCTTAATGCCGTGCCACTGAGGCAGGAAGGATGAAGACTGGTTTAGGCAGAGTAAGCCCAAAGAAAGAGTGGCATTTTGTCTCTGTGTGTAAGCCCTCTTTTATCTTTGCCCCAAAGATAGGCCAAATCCTGAAAAAAAATGGCCAGTGCAGAAATTTTTGTCCCGTATATTTTGGGAGTTATTTTTAGTAAGAACACTGCCACAATAAGGAGGGAAATGACAATAAAGTATTCCTACACACTTTACCTGGTTTTGAGCCCAACCTTCTATGTGTTTCTGTATATTAGCTTATGTGTGTGAGGAATTGTTTTAACCTAATGGTGGGAAATAGAAAAAGTAAGGATGTGTGTAGGAGAAATGGAAAACACTACACAAATATTTGGGAATGGGGTTTCTTTTTTCTGCCACAGTTTCTTTCTAGGCTGCTTGGCCTGGGCATTCAGTCTAAGCAAAAGTCAAAGCATCACTGAGGTGATGCTGGATGCTGTTTGGAACTGAAATATTGGCCTCAGAGGAAGCTGGTAATTCTTTCTTGTACTCTATCTCATGTGTGCATTTTTCATTCTTTTTTCTTTGAAGAAGCTGTAGAATCATGGGGCTGTGTAAATGTTTAATGTGTGGTGATATTGATGTCATACACAACTCCAGTGTTTAGTGCAGGACTCTCTCCCATGGCATGGAAACAATCTTTTCATCTCTGAAAGTGTTGGGTGTTTTTCACTGGAGGGGCAAAATTGTCACAGTTAAGAACAGATCAAGCAACCCAAGTTTTAGTTGGGGTACTTTGAATAGGGAGATCAGTCTGGAGAGGAAGAGGACTTATTTGGTTGCACGAAATAGCAAGGTATGAAGACATCTATGTGAGAAGGTTACAGTTTGTGTGGTAGCAGTGCTATGTTTCATTTCACTCTTCCGTGCCTGTTTTGAAGGACAATTAGTGTTAAGATGTGCAGGCTTTGCACTGTTTGCTGTAGTGCAAGGTTGCTTGCACAGAAATGAACTAATGCACCTGCAAACTGGAGATACAGCCACTATAGCTGGAGATCCATGAATCCAGTAAAGGGAAATAACTGCTTAGAGACTGCAGTTAAAGGCAGGGGGAGGAGGGCTGCAGCAAAGGAATAACATCTACGATGCCTGCTTTTTTCTGCAGCTTGGTGACTTAACATGAGTTGGAAGCTGTGTCTGCCTGTACTTAACAACATTCACCCTGGGCAAACCTTCATTCTAACATGATGTTGCATGCCAAGGTCAGGATTTCTATGATAATAGGACTTTATGAGAAGGTAAATTCAAAAAGCATCTTTTTGTGAAATCTGAGCTCCTGATGTCTGCAAGATGCTGCCCAGGGCACCAGCTCTTCTGCCAGATGACTTAATGTGTCTGGGACTTACCCACTTACTCAATAAAGGATAAGTCTCTGCAGAGTGGTAAAATCCAGGAAATGCTAATTCATTAAGCAGAGTCCTATTTTTAAATTACAAATAGTTTCAACAAGATAAAACAAGATCTCCCAGTGCAAATATAATATGGAAAATAAAGGTAGTTTTGGACACTGGTTTCTCCCTGGAGTTAAAGCCCAAGCAAATCATCCAAGCTGGCCAGACTGTCACAGCAAACCAAGGACTAAAGGTTATAGTTTGCTTCCTTAGTTCTGGGGCCAGAACCCCTTCTGCCTGCCAGTTCCGATACCTAAAGGGAGATTTACTTAAGAGTTGGACTCAATGATCTTTCTGGGTCCCTTCCAGCTCAGAATAATCTGTGAATTGTGTCCACAAGGATGGTCAAACTGAGCAAAGCACCAAACCTCTAATGACTGATAAGCTTTCTTTGGGTAGGGTACATGGTCCGATCTGCTAGTGACCATTTTTATTATCCTCACTTTCTGGGAGGCCTTTGTGTGGATTTCATGGCTCTTTGATTTTAGTTTAATATGGCTTTTCTCAGAACACCTCTGAATTCATTTTCCTGTTTGATAGGATTTTTTAAATGATGCAAAAGTTCTTATCCCATTGTCATAGTCTCTTATGGCACTCCTGTAAGAAAGAAAAGACTACTGCAATTTTGTCAGTAAGGTCCCCTCTAATTTATGCAGAATCAGACCTGCTATAGGTTCTGCTTGCGGAGCACCTATGGCTAAGGTAGCTTAACCCTTCACCTATCTCAGACGGTGAAAATTCACAAAGGCTGAGGGCCAGTTGCATGTCCTTGACAGAGCATAACGGGTATGTCATTTTCATAATGGGTAAGTAATTTTCTCTTCCCAGCATACAGCCCCAAAATGAAGCTTAGGCCAGAGCTTATGATAGCTAAGAGCCTGGATTTGAAAACTGCAGGTAGGTGCTTTTGACCTTTCCCTGCTGGACAGGACTATGCAGGTCTCTGAAGCATGTGAGGAGTTTGGAACCAGGTTTTTTCATAGGAAGTGATCAAATAAGGTACTGATAGAAAAACATCATTGTTCTCCTACCTCCTCACTCACCTTATTGAGAAAGATGAGGTCTTACTCTGCTAATTAGCAGTAACACGAATCTTAGCAGAATGCTTCTGTGGGAGTTTTGCCATTGCCTTTGAAGCAAACTTTGAAGATATTAGCCTTGTCACTAATGGCACAGAATTATCAGATTTGCTTTTCCTTGGAGTATTATCTATAGGGGAAGAAGGCAATGAGGTGTTTTGAATGGTAGGTGAGCTAAGTTAACAAGTTAGCAAGCAAGGAAAGGCAGATATGTGGTGTCAAGTGGCTTTGTTTGGAAGTCTGTATGACAAGGGTATTTAGGTTTTGTGAAATCAGTTTGACAGGTTATTGTATTGCTGAAGTAGAATGTGTCCTTTCCCTGGCTTGTTGTTAAAGAAAGTGTGCAGAAGCCTGCTGTTTCTGTGCAGTGGAAGGTCATCCTCTGCTGTCCTGCCAGCACTGGGATTTTGCTGCTGTGTTGGCAGAGTTTCTGCCTGGAGGTTGACCAGCTTGAAATGTGTCTTTTTAAATGCCTGGCCTCTTCATGGCAAAATCCTTGACCCTTTCATTAGCAATGAGGACTGTGGTACAGGAAAAATGGTGCAAAATAGTAGGTTATTTGGCTGATTTCCTTCTGTAGCTTTTTTTTTGTGCTTCTCAGACCTTTCAACACCCTGTATGGAAGTCACACTATTTATTGTCTGACAGTGACAGAAGCCATGGAGAAGTCATGATGCTGATTAGCTAAGACAAGAAGAAGGTAGCAAGAGGAAACCTAAAGACTTAAAATTGCTGCTTCTTCTTCCACAGGAGTAACAGCAAGGGGATATTTTGTACCTCTGACCCTGCTACATCACCAGACCTTAACAGAGATGTGTAGTGAGGGTGATTGGTCACTTTGCTGTTCCTGTGACAGTTCTTTAAATGAAGACAATCAGAGTCATTTCATGACCATATTTTACATTAGAAGTGCTCTTTGCCAAGCCAGGTCAGAGCTGGGCAACTGTCATCCAAACCAGTGTGTATGATTTGCCAGGAGAGAGTGGGAACTGGAGGATCTGAAATGGGTCCTGAAGGAGTTGATCTATAATGCTTTTCACTGTGCATTGCTTATTTCTTCCTAAGTTTGTGTGAAAGCAAATTGTACATGAACACCTGACTTCCATGTTGTACTACGCTGTATTGCTTCGTCTGTCACTGCTGGCTTGGACAAATATGGAAACTGGATTGAAATAGAAGACAATGAACTTCATGAAGCTCTTCTGGGTGTCTTTCTGTTACTGGGTTATTTGAGGGCTGAGGTCTGAGACATTTTCTTATGAAAAAGAAAAGAGGAAACCTATGGAAAGTGAGGAAAATTTACTGAAATGTTGAATCATGATGTGTTTGAAGAGAGAGATTTCCTACTGCAGAAAGCAACATTCTGCAGACCAGAATATTGTGAAATTGTGGTATACAGAACACACAGTAACTCTAAAAACGATGCTGCACAGAGCCCTTTTAATGCGCTACTTTTATTGCCATGGTCGAGAGAAATGGCAAGAACTGAAAGGTGAAAGGTAAAAGGTTGGGATGCCTGCCTCAAATATTGACTCTATTTTATGTCAGCCTCTGGATAAATTATGCAAATCTGTTCACATGTAACAGTGCATATGAATGGTACTCTCTAAATTTCTTCTTCAAGCTTCCAGCACCCCTTGAATTCATTGCGCAGTGCAAGCCCCACTAGGAGGAAGGGTACATCTGAGTTTCTGGATAGATATTCACTATGATAGATAATACAGGCATGATTTGCTGATTTATTGGCAGCAGTTTAGAGTGGGGACTGCTGCTTCACATCCTGCTTCTTCTGTCAAGAATCAGTGGACACTTGTTTTGGTTCAGAAGGATTCTTAAAATACTATAGGCAGAAGACAAATGCAACCAGATTGCCATCTGGAACATGTCAGCGGGGGGGCACTGCCTACTTCATGTCCCTTACCAGCAACTTTGATTCATCTGGGTATACCACAAAATGCAATCCAGAAGGAGTCCCCTTCTTCTTGAAGGCAGACAGAGATTCAAACCCTCATGAAGATAATGGGATTTAAGTCACTGTGTGACTTAAGCTCTGAAAGAGCAGCTCCTGTGCTAAGCTTACATTAGGGAAGATGTGAGGGTGTGTGAATGCCAGATAAGCCTGAATGAAAACCACACTAGTGTTTAATATCTTAGCAGTGACCTTCTGTATATTGTACTGCTGCATTTGCCTTACTTTAGTAGCTTGTGATTTGAGGATTAAGTCCTTAATTATTCCTGCAGAATTTAGCAAGATTGAGTGCAGTCAGAGGCAATACAGACCTGTTCAGGGTGCAACACACTGTGAAATAAACACAGGGGTTTCTGTTTTCTCCTTCTCCAACTCACTCTCTTGTTTCTCACATTTCCAGTTCTCTGCTGAGCCTCTGTGGTGCTCTGGGACCTCATGCATCAACTAGGCTGTGCTTCACTGCTTATGTTAATGTATGAAGTTCTGGAGCAGGACAGAAACTGCAATGCAAAACTGCAAGGCGTAATGCCAACGAATAGTGCTGATATTGACTTCTGGGGTCTCTTTTGTCTGTGATCCTTGAAATATTTACCGTATGAGGTCTTTCATTTTGCAGACAGGTGCACCCAAATCACAAGGACTGGTGAATCTGGCAAGAGACATGAGATCTCAAGCCCACTGTAGCATGTGATAGGTGTTGAGGGGCCACTTAATTTCATTCTCAGATAACTTCTGCCTGTGTTGTGTGTAATTCTGGGCCCAACAAATTAAAAATGTTTTTAAGGGAGTTGAATGCATCCAGAGGAGGGCAACAAAGATGGCGAAAGGGCTGTAAGCAATGTCTTCCAAGGAGGGGCTAGGGACGTGTTTTCATGTTTTGGAGAAAAGGAGACAGAGGGGTCACCTCGTTGCTCTCTACAGCTTTTTGAAGAGAGGATGTGGAGAAGGAGGTGCTGATTCCTTCTTCCTGGGGTCCAGTGACAGGAGGCAGGAACCTGGAGTAGGTGGCATATCTGTTGCATACATTTTTCACAAGGAATGATATTAAAAGCCTTTTTTTTTTTCCTAATCTATACTGGTGGCAAAGGGATTTTCTTCAATAAGTTTGATTAAGTTGCGAGATGTCTTCCAAGGAAGCAAATGGTTGCTGTTGAGATGATAGCAGTGAAACAACTACAGTGATGGTCAGCTGATTTATTCCATCTGTGATCCAAACCAGGAGATGAAAAACCGACCCAGTCCTTTCTTCCTGTGCCTTTCTTGAGAAAACATCTTTTTATGTTTGCTTGCCTCTGTTTGGCCTGTTGCTGTTAGAACCACAATAACTCTCCCTTGTGTCTGCTGGGATCTTACTTATGTTTGTCTTACTTGCAAGCAGGCACTGCTAGCAGTGTGCTTATTGAAGTATTTCCTTTGGAGGAAATGTGCAACCTTCAGCTGATTGTAGAGGTAGGCCACAAAGAGCTTAACTAAGATTTGTGCTGCAGGCCATCTGCTTGCCAAAAGCCTGCTTGGAATGGAGTGACATGGAGGAGAAGAAAGTTTTCTCTCCCAGAGAGGGAGAAATAAGGAAATTTCACATATATTAAGTAGTCCGTCTAGGATTGATTCATGGCAAAAAAAGGATTCTTCTACTTGGTTTTTCTGTCTACTTCGAAGGAAGTTCTGCATGCTTTTGATTTTAATATCCGTTGCTGTATACCTGAATCTTTCTGACTTTTCTTTTTATCTTTCATAATCGAAGCAGAGAAAAGTGGTGGTTTCTTGCCAGCTGCATGGTTTTGGTGCAAATAGGATTTGTCAGTGCTGAAATTTTAGCCTGCATTGCATAGGAAATGCTGTCTGCAGCAGCAGATTTGGAGCTGGGCAGGAGCCTAATGGATGATGTATTACAGTTATTCAGATCTTCCTGGTGAAATGAGATGCTCTAAATATAAGCTACTGGCTTGCCTTTGTGTTGGTTCTTAAGGAGGGGGAAGTTCAGGATGTAGTTCAACTGTTAGCCATGGAGACCTACTCACTTGCTCATGTGCTGGCAAAAGGACAGACATTAGAGAAGACTGATGTATCTGAAGGCTGATGTACGTGGAATGGCTTTCTTCTCTAACTAGAAGGGTGAGACTTGAATTCATAAAGCTATGAAATCAAATCTATGAGGGCTACTTGGGTTTAGAAGTTAAGTCTGAGTTGCTGAGTTAAGTCGAGACTGTATGGTCTATATTGGTTAGCTCTGCAGTAGAGTATGGGGCTCCAAAAGCTCTAAGTAACCTCTGCAAAGGCTCTCCACTAAGGGAGGACAGGCATCCTGCCCTAACAGAAATGAGAAGGTCTCTTTCATTCTGGTATACCCTCCAAAGGCCAACAGCACAAAAATCCACCCTAGCAACAAGATGGTGTCATGGGAAATTTCATGTGGCAGTTGCATGGAGATGAGAAGTCCTCCAGCAGTGTTTGAAGTCTGCCAAATTGTTGTGGAGGCCAGGAAGAGGAATGGCAATAAGCAGGGAAGGCTGGCAGAAAGAAAGGTACAGACCTCAAATGTGTTGCCATTGGCTTGTCTCATGTCAGAGGGCTACATGCAAAAGGCATGTTCTTCTGTTCGAAGGTCAAAGTCACTTCTCTGAACTTTACTTGATGGTGTTCAGACAAGAGAGAGAATAGACAGTGATGCTGAGACTCAGAGAAAAATACAGGTTCTAGTGTTACCTAGGGCGAGAATTCATAGTTTTTCAGGCCATTGGAGAGAGGATATGGTTCATGAATTGGTAACTGGGATGTTAGTCCCTCAAAGCTGCGGAGTTTCTATGCCCACTTCCAACAACTGTAAAGACCCTCAGCAGCATATTGAGGGCTCTTCCAAATTCTCTGTCTCTCCTCTTTCAGTGGTGGGGCAGAAAGTACTCTGCCTTAGCCTAGCATGCTTTTCTTTGTGAGGCTGCACCTCTGCACTGCCTTTGTATATTCATTCCATGTGCTGAAATCAAGTGCTTTGATCAAGGCAACACAGAACCTTAAACATTTGCTAACTTACTGCTTTGAGCACTTTGCTTGTTGCCATCATATTTTCTCACGTACAGTCTGATTGTGAGAGCTCGGATATAGTCAGTTATGTTTCTCTCGGGTTAGTTTTTGGGTCTGGAGTACGTGTCTCAGGATGTAGAACATTGCTGAGAAGGTGGAAAGTTTCAACCGACTGCTGAGCAGATGCTCCTGTGGTTTGCTAAGGGGTAACAGCTGCAATTACAGACATGGCGAAGGTTACTCGTGACCTATCACTGGTACAAATCACAGTGCGTATTAGAAACAAAATACTTCGGGCAAATTTTGTCTCTCGGCTAGGGACAAATTGATGACCACCCTGTGCAATTTGAGGATTATTTTTTTTTCTCCCCTCTCTCCTGTATTTTTAAATGAGCTGCTTTCAAGTTGGGTGGATGCTGTCACTGCAGAAGTGCATTAATACAAACAACAAATTTAATCTGCTGACTTTGTGCATCTTTTTGCAATTTGAATTTGTCATTACCTACAAGAATGAATCTGCTTAGTAGCTACTTACATTTTTGCATGATGATTTGAGTCTTGTGGCTTATTTGCAGTGATACTGACCTTGAAGGAATGTCAACATACAACAACATCAACATAAATTTGGGATTCAAATGGCTGTGAATTACCTTCTGTGGAAAATAAGGGAAGAAACAAAAAAAAAATTCAAGTGGGGAATCGTAGAGCTGTTTTGATACCTTCAGTCTCCTGAGAGCATTGGAGCAATGAAGGGGAAGGCAGAAAACAATTAAAGGAAAAAGAATGGGAAAGAAATGTGTGTCAATGCCTAGGCTGACAAATAGTTGAGCTGCCATGTCTCTGTGTCCCTGAATCTGTCAATTTTTTTATTTTTTTTTTTTTTGCTGGTGAGCTGAGGCAAATTTGACCAGCAGAAAAGAAGTTTGAACCTTCTGTTGAAGGTAACAGTGTAAGGCAGTTGTCTCACTTGCTGGCCTTGTCTGTGGGAGAACCCTGGGTATGCTTGGGAAGGTCACTTGATCTCTAGGTTAAATGGTGTCTTTCCCAGTCTCCTTGCATAGAAAGCACTGCAGGACACCATTATCCCGAGAAAACAACAGACTCAGCTGGACCCATGGGCCTCTAAGCACTGCCCTTCCACTCATAGGAAGCATTCTTCTGACCTTCTATCACTCCTTCTGCTTGTTAGGACAGAGCTGAACTTCTGGACTTAATGGACTTGAAAATTTGTCCTTGACTTGATATTGGCAATGAGACCTTCTTGCTGTTTCTGCTTCACTGCCATGGTGTTACTGCATGTAGTGTGCAGTAACACTTTCTGCACATCCCCTGAAGGGGTAGGAACTGTGTGGGACTGCCTGGCCTCTGTCTCAATGCCTGTCCTAAGCATGTGTGTCTCTTGAATTACTTGAAAATGCATACATTAATCAAAATGCATAATTAATCAAAGTTTTACTGAGGCCGTGTTGATTTTTTCAAAAATCAAAACCTTTTAAACACCTAGTTTGTTTTTTTTCTCAGCAATCAAGAAAAGAAGACATACTGCAAACATGAAAGACTACATGAGACTAAGACATCATATCCAAACCAATGTATTTTTAATCTCTGGCAGTTATTTACTTCATGCTAGAGCTAAGTTTATGCATGCTACTCTTCCTCGACTCTGAGTGAAATGATTTGTTCTTTGTGAATTAAATTTCTCTTTCCAGTTTCCTTCAGATTTATTTTTTCCATAAATAAAAGAAAGAATACAAGTAAGTAAAAAAACTGAGGAGAAGGAGAAAATACTCAGCAATTTTGCCAATACATGTATATGTTT
Source organism: Callaeas wilsoni (assembly GCA_013398955.1). Lineage (NCBI taxonomy): Eukaryota > Metazoa > Chordata > Aves > Passeriformes > Callaeidae > Callaeas > Callaeas wilsoni. The sequence goes on along the minus strand of VWPU01009934.1, from coordinate 125,811 downwards.
CCTCCTCTACACCGCTCTAGCTGGGAATAATATTAGAAAAATATTTAGAAAAAAATCTTGACTTCATTAGAAACAGATGAGTCTTTTTGTCTTTTTAAATTTCGGTTTGATTTTTTTCTTTTCTTTTCTTTCTTTTATTTTTTTTGGGTTAAATTTAAAAAAAAAATTATTAATTCTGTATACTTAAAACACTTTTCTTGACAATTGCAGCTTTCTCCTCTGTATTTTCCTTTAAATATCAGAAGTTTCTGTTCCATGTCATCTGGGCTGCAAAATGACAAGATTAAAAGGTGCATGAAAGGAAATTTATAATTACATGAAGAGATATTAAAATGCTGAGGAAAAAGGTTAAGCAGGGACACCACTACTCTCTCTAAATACATGAAAGAGGTGAACACTGCAGTGAAGGAAGAGCTACTTAAAGTGAGGGACAATATTGGTAAAAGAATAATGTGAATAAATTGGACGTGAGCATCCTTGAGTCAGTAATTATTGTCTCTTGACTTGTGGGAGAGAGGAGAGATTCTCTCTCTGGGGAATCCTACTGCTGCACCAAGCAGGAAGAAATGGAAACTGAGTCTTGGGTGCATTTGAAATAATTGTACACGCTCAGAGAGGTAGGGCCAGTGAGCCAGGAAATAATTATTGGTCCTGAGTACGTCAATAGAGAGTTCATGTCTTTGAGTCTTCACTTGTAAGATTGTCCATAATAACAGAATTTCCCTAAAAGTGGTTTAGTTTTTACACTAAATTTTGATTTTTTTTCCTGTATGTGATATCATCTGATGGTGTCCAGAATGCAAACCTAGCTTAGTGGGAACCAGCATTATGTTCCACTGGCTGAGTTACTCACAGAACTGTGGGAAATTTTTCCTTTTCTGTAAACACTTTAGCCCCTTTGTATTTGTATGGCAGAAGAGGTTTGCCAGCTATATTACGTCCATGCTCATGCATGATTTGAAATCAGCTTTTGGATTCAGATTGCAAGTGATTTTATTTCAAAGGACTTGGTGGATTTACAAAGTAATTTCTAGAATAGATGGCTGTACTGGATATCTTTCCAGCTGTGATGTTTCGGCCCAGGCAAGGATTTTGAGTTTCGTGTAACAAGCATAGCTTGAAATTCCCTCCACGGTAACTTCTACCTGCAATTTACATGGAGGCAGCTGTTTTCAATGCATTTGATAATTTTTTGGCTTTATGCTTCAGTTGAGATATAAGTAATTTAAGAACTAGGTGCTTCTCTGGGACCTCTTCCTGGTTTTGAACAATTGTCTGAAAATAAGCTGTTCTATCTCCCTCAGTACCAATATTTACTATCTTACTGATTGCTAGATTACGCTCCATGGTTTATGCGCCTGCTGTCTGCCATCTCAATATTCTGGATTCAGGCACACATTACGGTATGACTTAGATCACTCATCTAGGCAGCGATTTCAGAGGGTGCCTTGTGCTGGCTCAGCACTCAGAGAAAGACTCATGTTTCATATACAGGACTGAATCTCTTGGGCTCAAATGTCTCTTGTAGCCTTGTCAGGCTCCTTCCCCATGGCTGATAACTTTTCAACCAAGCCTCCTTAAAACTGCCTCACTAATTCAGGAGTGCCTACCCAAAGGAAACCTTCAGCAAGGGCACGCAGGTGTGTGATAGAACACCAGATCCCTGCCATTGCAAGATGCAGGCTTCTGGAAGAGGGTGAATGTGCCATCCTTTTCTTCTGATTGTGCATCTTGTTCTCTTGCCAATGAACACTGTGCCAGGCAGACATCCCACTGCAGTTCACATCTCTCTGAACACCATGTCAAGGTGTTTAACACCTTTTCTGGTCATGCGGCCTGAGATCCCCTGTTGAGGAGACAATGACTTGCCTCATGGCTGAGGTGCTTGATTGGGACTTCTGGTTTTGTGTTTTGAATGTCATCTAGTAGAACTTTTCAGGTCGTACTCCTTCTGCCTGGTACTGAGCACCTCTCCTCCAAAACAGTCACTTGTGCCCCTGCTGTGCTGGCAGATGCAATAGTAGTTGCTTAAAATAGGTGGGTAAAATGCATCCTCTCGACCACTACCAGAGACAAGAGTGTTCTGTTTCCACACAGGAAAGTGAAAGTAAAGTGCAAAGGTTTGACTTTGCTTCACATAGTGAATCCTCTCCCTGGGTTAAATGTAGAGCGTGTCAGTTTCAATGCTGTTTTTACTCCAGTTGACTATTGTGAACTGGCTGCCGTGAGTTAACAACACTCATTAATTTCTTCTCTCTTTTATAGGCATGCTCTCTTATTGTTGGTTCTTATGTAGTTATTTGTATATTTTTTACCTAGGGATCACTTTAATGTACATTTTGCTTTGTACTGTACAAGATCCTTCTATACTAGGTCATTTTTATATGCTCAAAAAATTAGTTCTAAATAAAAGACAGTAGACCTAATCTAGCCCAACAGGGATGATCTCTGGGTGACCAGGGAAACTCAGTGCTTGATTCTGCATGACAAGGTCCTGGGCACTCGTAGGCACGTCTCTGATACAGCATAATGTTATTTAGAAATTTCAGCTGCCTTTCTTGACAGAGATCTGTCAATCTACAGAAGCTGAAGGCCAGCATTTATATTAATGTCTTGCAGATGCAAATAAAATAATCAAAGGAGTTTTCTTTCTCTGCTTAAAACCTCAAAAAGATCCCCTCAAAATCTCATGGCTTGGAATATTCCTTGTTTTCACACAATCTGAAAAGGATAAGTCTGATCTATCACTTTCGTGTGCACGGAAGAGGTATTTATGGCATATTATTAGGGATGGTCTGGCTAACCTAGGGATGGTATTAGTTACATAAGATATCAAACATACCTCAAGTGCAGCATGGATGCTGTGGAGTGAAGCAATTATCTATTTTGCTGTCTTAAGAACAGAGCGACCTAGATTCTCTCTTCTTTTTTTTTCTCTTTTTCTTTTTTTTTCCCCTCCGTTTTTCCTCACAGGGTGGCCCACTTAGTTGATTAAACTGCAACTCAATTATAACCGGTTATGTTACAGTTGGGAATAAAGCAGATGTAAAGAGAATGGAGATGATAGTGTAATTTTTTTTTTGCCTTACTGGTTAGCTGGAAATCGTGATTAGGATTAAGACAAACATTAGGTTTAGTAGCTTTTGAGTGACAGATATTTCACAATAGCCTTTGCTGGCAGTCTGGAATGCAAAAGTGATTCAATGAAAAGGTGTGCATTTCATGGCAAGAAAAAAAAGGTAATAGTCTAGTTTATGAAATATTTGAAACAAGCTTTAAATTCAAAAGAATCCCAAAGTCAGCAAAGGCAGGGCCAGCATGGTTCATATTTTGTTTGAAGTGAATACATAAAACACATTGACACCTGTGCATTATTTATAACTTTTATGCAGTAAAAATTCCCTGATAAATCATTAGAGGCAGTAGGAGGATAAATAAATCATCCGGGTAAGAGGAGGTGACCAAACTCCCATCCTTGCAATCTTTGGTAACAAAATTACCTTCTAGGTTAAGGACTTGACAGCCAGGTAGCATGTGGTCCATGCAAAAAACACTACGGTGAATGAAAACTGACATTAGCTTAGTGTTGCATAAATTTCCTCATCTATTCTCTCCCCTCACTTAAGGCTCAGGGAACAAAACAAAAGCAAATCTGTTCAGTGCAGGACAACCTGGAAAGTAAAATTCCTCTTCCCATGAAGTTTAAAGAGTGAAAGGATCCAATAAGAACTCATAAGCCCTGAAGACGTGTAGAATCTATTACATTCCTAGGCAGATATCTCCGGGGAGATATCTGCAGCAGGGATGAAGTTGTGGTTGGAACCCAGCATCAGATTTATGCAGGGACTGCACGTGCTGGGAGGAGTACCTTGTGTCTCCCTGGGCTGGATGCTGAGCGTGGCTTGTTGCTGTGTTACAGCATCACCTGCAGCTGAGCAACGTGCCTTCGCACTGTTGCCACCTGCACGTTCAAGCATGATGACTTAACCAGGTGAAAAATGCAAGGGGAATTCTGCCCTTATTTCTGTCTCTGAGAGAGGGGAAAGCTGATTCTCAATGGCAGGGCAGGGGAAAGCAACCCGTTCCTCTTCTGAAAAGTCCCATTACCCAATTTCAGCTGCAGTGTGCTGTCTTGCTGCTCACCACTTCTGTTTTTGAAAGCTGTGTCAGAGCTGGAAAGTCTGTTCTCTGCAGTGTGAGGTGGCTGCTCTCCTTACCGGCTCAGATTCCCATTTGGCGTCAGCAAAACAGGAAAGGAGTGTCCATCTATGTCAAAATCTTCCTTTCATGTCTTGGGCCTTAAGAACTTTCTCAGGGATCAGAGAAGGGCTGATGGACAAGGGCCTTTGGAAATCCTCCTTCTTGCATTTATGCTGAACTTCTCTATCAGGAAGGAATGGGCTGGTGAGGAACCGGTATGCAGATATTCTGGGAGACAGTGTACAAGGGTGATGACTGAGTTCACTGGTTATGACAAGGGCCAGATCTGCTCCAAGTGCAGCTCACTTAGAGCAAAAGAGAAAGATCACACTGCTCCATTTGCAAATATTTTATAAGAATGAAGTGCTATTCATCTTTGTAGGGAAAATTTTGTCCGTTAAGAAGGATTAATCAGAGATACCACAGAATGTAATAGTCATGTAATTTGAGGACCTTGAAGGTCCTACCTAGAAGGCCTTGATTTAAAGATGACTGACATCACAGGGAAGGTCACACAATTTTAAATGGTCTGAGTGCCATTTGAAATTTGAAAGTATCTGAGATACACACATGATTTCAGATTAGCTCTTCTACTTGTGTTTTTATGGTGACTTTAATGGTTAATTTTCTTTCCTCTCAATAGCTGACAGGCACAGACATGGACCTTGGCTTGTCTTTCAGTCTCCTTTTTTTCCTTGTGGCAAGAACCCTCATGTCAGAATGTTATCTCTCCGTTTTACTTTTGTGCTAAGATAGCACTACAACCCCTTAACGGGAGAGCTTAGGAACTGTCTCTTGAGATGTATCCACCAGGATCAGACTATCTGTGTGGTATTCCTCATCTAAAACACGGTTTCTAACAGGAGGATCTAATTGGCATCACTTGTCTCAGCTACTTCAGGACTGCTGCAGTGTCCTGAGAAGGCGCAGAGGGGATTTTTTTGTTTAGTCACGCCCAGGGTCAAGAATGCTTTACATATTCCATATAAGAAGGATGGGCAGGCCTTAGACCTGATAATGCTTTCTTTCCTGTTTTCCTTGCCACACAAACTCCAATCTAGCTTCTCTCTGAAGGCACCTGGTGATTCATGCCCACGTTATCGCCCTGCACAGAGCCGTAAATCACCCTTGTCTACCTCCCTGGCACTGTTGGGCGTCCCTTTCTCATGCATGCCTTAGGAGCAGACACCCTTTAATGGTGCAGCTGCTGGGTGGTAACAGCGTGAATCTACTGACATTTTGCTAATGCTGTTTGTTACATCTAGAGCTTCTGTCTGTGCTGCGTGGAAATTCTGGGGACTGTTCTTCCCAGTGATCTATTGGGACCGTTACAGTGATGGAAGGAGGGAAGTGAAAAAATAATTCTTGTTTCAGGGCTCAGCTCTCCACTTAATCCACCAATAAACTTATTACCCTTTTTTGGACTGCTGCAACATTTCTCCTGCAATCATATGTCTAGATTCTGATGCTTGCCTCTATTTAGAGCCAGGTGTTTGCTAAGCCCAGCAGTGAGGACAAAGACAAAGAAATGATAACCATGAACTTGCACAGCTCAGCTGTCTGGATTACAGGGCTAATATTCACATGGTGCTGCTGAAAGAGCTGTTGCAACTGCCAGTGGAGCATATGTGTAGGGGTTAATGTGCGGTGATTTCATCACTGACAGTCTCTGAGTAGTTAAATTCAGTTCAGGGCTCAAGCAGAGAGACCTAAGGTTCCCTATGTTCTGTAAAATGCTCCCTGTTCATGTTTGCTAACCTTTTAATTAGAGAACCAAATAGAGAAAGTCGTAAGAGGTAACTGTCTTGAAATGCAAAATGCTCAGTAGAGCTTTATTTTAACAAGGTTCCTATTCCCAGTCTCTTTAACTACAAAGCCCTTATAAGGAAGTCATCTCATGAATCAGTCTTCATTAAGACATGTATTAGAACTGGCAGTAATTGCCCTCTAAAAAAATAAGAAATTAGTTGTGTTGGGCAGAACAGGATTTGTTGGTTTTTTTTTGTTCTCATTTAAATCCGGTTCCATGCCCTCAAAATCAAAACAAGAAGTGCACCTGGGATAGTGAGAGAAGAGTACTGTCACAGTTTGTCTGCTCTTTGGAGAAGGTGGCCTAACCTTGCAGCCTTGTTGCTTAAGGATAGAGACCAAAATGCACGTTATCACCTACTCAGAAACCTGATGGTCTTTAGCTGACTCTGCGGTCACGAGCATGTGCTGGTATCATAAATGAGACAGATTGTCTATCTACAGGTTTTTCTCTTATTTTCTGGCCTGTAGGATAATTTTTCACAGGTGATGTAGGAAGTCCTGTCTGTTTTCCAGAATATTCTGGGCCTCTAAAGGGTATTGGGGAACAGAAGGTGGGAGCCAAGAGCTTTCTTCTCTCTGCCCACCATCACCTTAGCCCACTATAAGAAGCAGAGCTACTTCTTTAGCTCTCATTCCTGACATGTTATTGATCTCTGGTTTTGGATGGCAGTCAATTGTTTGACATTTTTTCAGCATTGCCAGTGCATTGTCAGCAGGCCTCTATGTTATGAGAAGCTTGGTCTGGTTTATACCAGAGGGCAGAATGTGTGCCTGAACCCTACATTACTTTCTTCTGAGATTGAGCCTATAGCAACAAATGTGTGACAGGAAACCAGATGGACAGGCAGTGGTGCTGTAACTGCTTTTTGGGGCAAGGCTTTTAGTGTTCCAGTTCGGTGTCATGGCACGAGTAGGCCGGGCTTCAGCTGTCATGATCTGTCTGAAAAAATGATTCCACTGCTGTGTGATCCATGCAGGTAAGCATAAGCACAGATACATGGCTGTACTACAAACCAGTTAGCCGCACAATATCAAAGGATGCAGAGAGTTGGACTCATTTTGGTGAAAGGATGTATTTGTCATGAAAAGCTATTTGTTATCTCAACTTCAGTTTGATTAACTTGTCTGTGTACCATTCCAGCTGAAGATCCTGACCAAGCTCATTACAGAACTCAAATGAATAGACCAGTTTGATGATGGAAAGTAACACATATCGTTTTAACTAGAGACTAGTGTTTCATTATTTAACATCTGAAAAATGTGTCTTCCCCAAGCAGATCTCTGGGGAACATTTACATCTTCTTCCTATAAGTAAGCATGAGTTCCTTCTCTGGCCCAGAAGGTGATAATGAAGTGATTAAAAGGACCTGTGATAGTTCTTTGCTAGAGAAGGATGAAATGCAGCATTGGTATATATTCTGGCCACTAATAAAAGGAGCAGGGTAAAGGTTGTAAGGCCATTTAAATATTTCCAGCCGAACACGATGGCTCAGAACACTGGGAAGATTTTCTGCCTCATATACTCACACTATGTCAGGATGAGGAAGAAGGGTATTTAGTAGCTCTTCTCTTTAAACTCCAATATAAGCTATTTCCTGGCACACTGCATTGATTTTCCTCTCGTTGTGATCTTGTAGTAATTGTAGGGGCAGGGCAAAATGTAATCTCACGTATTCCATGCCTTAGCTGTGACAGTAATTTAGATATCTGTCCTCATCTTTTCAGCAAAACTGCCAGTGAGTTCCTTGCAGGAAATGTTCATGTACTTGTGCACTTGAATATTCCTCTTTTAGTAGGCACTGTTGGTTTCGCACTTTGTCTGTTTCATTCCATTATTTGAGAAAACTTGTAGTGCTAATTTTGTTCTGTGTGGCAGCCCTTTTTTTTGCTTGCCTTCATCCAGATAGAGAACTGTGGAAAAGCCATTGTGCTTGAAAACTGCTCTGTTTTTTTCCCTGGTAATGCAAAGTATTCTGTCTCCTAACAAGCCTTGCATCTGTTACTTTCTTACATCACCTCATTTGCACTGCACAATGGGATAAGTGTCCATGTTGTCACTCAGACCATTAATTAAAATGAAGGATAGACCTTGCAGAATATTCTACCAGCAGCATTCTTCCAACCTGACAACAAATCAATTGTGCATCAGCTTCCATACTTGACAAAGCAATACAAATTGTTTTCCAGAAGCCTTTTTATGGTAGCTTCTACAAACATACTGATGGCTACAACTACCACTACCATTAACTGGGAAATTTTGAAGTTCTCTCAAAGAAGCAATATTTACTGACCTTTTAAAGAACCTATGAGAGACAATGGCTTCCCTTAAGGTGATAGGAGAGAACATTGGCAAAGTTCCTTTACCATACCTGCTGGATGCCCATATTAGCTGAGGTTGCTCCTATCAGGATTGTCTTCCTGGCAGAAGGTCACAACTACAGACCCAATTTACCTTGGTGTGGAATGTTTGCAAAAAGAAGATGAAGGTTTGTAGTTGCTTTCAAATCTGCTAGTCAACTTTATTATTTCATTGCAATGGTTTGCTCTTTTTATTCCTTTGCTTGCTCATGTGAAAGTTTGGTAGGGCAGTGGAATCGGGAGAGGCACTGTGGAACTGTGGAAGGTTTTGAGTGGTATCCTGACAGCAGAATATAGTGTCTGAGAGGTGTTTTGTTATTAGCTCTCTTAGAGCTGTGGTGTCCTTGAACTGAGACATGCCCCTAATCTAGAATTTAGATAGGAAAGCTGGCAAAGCAACTATGAGTTTTGTGATTGGTGTTACACTCTAACCAATAAACCAAGTTGTTATTGGGGTTATGTCTTCTAAAGTATCACATCCTTTGTAAGTGCGAGGAACAGGCTATTGCTTGTTAGCACTGTGCTATTACCTCTCTTCGTGTGCTCTTCAGTCTGCTTTGTGGTTTGATGGATATTGGTCATTTTTGGAACAAACTAAAACCTTCTATGAGTATGGGAGTCCTCTTGAAAGAGTACTCTGTTCATATCAGAGCAGGAAGCATCTGAGCCTTAATTCAGTATGCAAGAGGCAGTTTGCATGGTGGTATGTATTTTGAGGGATGTTGCTTTGTATTTTGGTTAAAAGGAAGACATAACTAGTATAAGCCACTTTTGTGTGCTGTGGCTCCCTTGTCAGGATCAACAAGAGGCTGATCTTAAACCAGGGCAAATACAGTGAAGATGAGAGGTGAGGATATGGGGGAAAATACCTGAGATTGCCATGTTCACAAGAAGAGAAGTAGGATTTACAGGAGCTGAAAAAAGAGTACAGTGGCATGTGCTGGGAGTAGGTCTCTTGAGCCATTGCCTGAAGCTGCTGTGAATAAGATCTGCTATCCTTCTTTCTGACTATCCATGACAGTTGCACTTTTCTTGAACAGGAGTAACTGGCATAAACTTACAAGTGGCACATGAATTTCGAATATACCTACCAGTCAAACAACACTTCAAGTTTCCAGCATGAAGAGGCAGACAGTGCTTCTTAATTCGGTCTTCTATTCTTTAAGAAAAAAAATCTAAACCCATGGTGGTCTTCAGGTGTGCTAATTTAAGACCATGTTTGAGCTTTCTTCTAGCAGCACTGACATTTATTCTTTTTTTCATGCCAGCTGTTAGGAGGAGGTGTGATATCCCAGTGATTGTGGCCAGTGTAGTGGCCCCTTGTGTGTAGTTTGCCTGCATGGTGGTGGGAAGAGTTCTTTCTGTGCTGGAAAACAGTGTACTGAATTCACAAAACAAGATAACCTGGTCTGTTCTTTTTAAATTTTGTAACTGGAAATTCTTTAGTGGTGTTTGCGAAAGGAAGAAACAGAATGGAAGTGACTCAAGGATTAATCAGATTGTCCCATTTGCAATTGAGGCATGAGACCCAACAAAAAAAAGTTTACCTCAAGAGCATTCAAATGTTTCTCTATTAGTGGTTTTCTCTCTTTTCCACTATGTTTGAAACTGGGACTTTGTTTTAGTGTCTAAGCAAAACCAGTGCTTAAAAAGAAGTGCATAAAAAAGGGCTTAAAACCTGTTCCCCATCTCTTCCCATCTCTCGATCTCTCTCTAAGTCACTATCTGTTCACCTTGCCACAGACTTAAAAGAGTTGAAAAAAAATCAGCTTTTAACAGTTGCATTGGTTCTTGCCTTGACAGTATAAAGTTTCACCCGATGTTAAAACATGACTTTGTCTGCAGCTGAAAAATTGGGATGTTTAGCATAAGAAGATGTAGATCAATGGGATTGCTCTGATCTCAGCTAATGATTTGTGGCTTTAATCTTGAAAATGGTCTATAAATTATGGCCAATAAGGTAAAAAGCGTGAACTAAAATTAAGCATGTATGTTCCTCCTTTACTAGGTTGGAGCTCTGTTGTTTTCTGTACATTGTGAGGAAACGAAAACTTGCTGAGTCTTTATACTTGCTCCTTCTTTGTTGTCTTGGCCTAGGCTGAGATCTCTGCATGGCAGAAAGCTGAAAACGTGTGCAAAGCTATCGACAGCAGGCAAGAACATCAGTGAGAGCCATGATGTGTTGAGACTTGTAAGGAGATCCAGGCTACAGTCATCAGTTGCTATCTGTCTTTATAAAACAGTCCTTAGGCCTTGTTTTATGCAGCCACTGGCATTTATTCTTGGCAGCAGAAAACTTTATTCACCCCTCATTTTAAACATTTGGTGTTTGGCCCATTTGAAGAGTGTGAAGTCACACATTTTTCTAGCCATGCTTCTAGGTCATGTCCCATCTCTCTTTGCATCAGTTCTCTGTTTCCAGTATTGCTTCAGATGCAGCTGTGCTTCTGCGTTCTTTTGCATAGCAGATTTAAAATTGTGATAAGCAGCTGCTAGTTGGAATTGAGGCTTAGGGGCTCATTAGCTCACAGAGACACTTGTATTTTCATTTGCATTTTGGGGGAGCTTATGATACCCTGTAATTACAATGTCTGAAGACTCTCCATCCTCCTGGGGCTGAGTAGCCACTGTTTTTCTGCTCATTTGATAAGTAGCAGCAAAATTAACCATTTGTTTAGAAGGCAGCTAGATTTCTTACACTGTTGTCAGCCATAGAGGTGGTACCCTCCTCATCCCTTCTGCATGCACTGGAATGCCTTTTTGGTATTAAAAGTGGATCCTGCTTCTTTTGAACTGCCAGACTGTAAGGTATTTTCCAAAGGATGGAAAGGTCTTTACTGTTTTTCAAAGAAGAGTGAATTAAAGCTCAAAGGTAAAGCCCAGTCACTGAGATGGGAACTGGGCGAATTTCCCATCCTGACTGGAATAACTCCTTTTATTAATAAAATTGTGACAGGTTAAGTTTCGAGGATTGCTGGTGATATATGACTGTGAAAGTATATTCAAAGTAATATATTAATTCAAAGCAATACACTAACAAGCTCTAATCCCCCCTCAAGATAATCATTCAGCAGGCACAGAGTACTTTTCTTACCTAATAAATGGCCCTATGAGAGGAGAAGACAAGTCCAGCCTGTTGACAGATCCCAGAAAGAGTCTGCCCCTCAACATTTCTGTATTTTTAACTAATTTTTATACTACTTATTTATGTTTAGGTGGATCTTGAGTGACTTCAGTCACACATAGTACTCAGTGAGTGGGAGTTGTACCTTGGGTGTGAGATAACCTTGGGGTGGGGATGTTCATTCTAGTATCTATTTTCCTACCCTATTTTGTGATGCTTGCTGTTTCACTGTGCCTTGATGTCCTGAGAAAGATAGCTTTGATCTGACTGAGGTCGGAGGAGGGATCTTAAATCACCAGTATAGGGAATCCTTCATCGAATTCTTAGAATCATAGAAAGTTTTGGATTTGAATGGAACTTCAAGGATCAACTATTTTCAGTGTCTCTGCCTTCTACTAGATCAGGTTGCTTCAAGCCACTTCCAACCTGGCACTGAACACTTCTAATGATGGAACATCCACAACTTCTCTTGGCAACCTGTTGTTATTACAAGATTACCAAAAGGAAGTATGTACAAATGATCACTTTTACGACCAAACCAGTCGGGGTCAACTGGTGTCCTCAGTGAGGGAGGTGTCATATGGACAAGCTCCCACAGGGAAACTCATCTCGGGTAGCTGTTCATTTTGGTATGGTTTTAGTGTAGACATGCAGCTGAGCATAGGACATAGCTCCCAGCTATGAAGTTGAGAGAAGGCCCAACTCTCATGTGGAAGCTTAAGAGTACTGAAGAAGAAAATACAGGCAGCATCCACAATCTAGTTGGAAAGGATTAAAAAGAATAAATTGGATGGTATTAAAAAAGATACCGATATTTTTACTGACAACAAATGATCAGGAAGGCTATCCCAGGAAGGACATATACTTGATCAAACACTGATTATTACATCCTGGACCAGTCCAAAGTTTTATGCAACAGGGACACATGTCTGAAAACAGGGTGTTTTTTTCTGAGGATGAGCTACAATTTTGACTTTCACTGTGCATGTAGGTTACCCGTCCTGCACTTCTTCTGACATGTACCAAAATAGATTGCAGGTCTCTAATCACCAGGGCATATTCTCCATTGATATGACTTCACAGAGATGCAGACTAGTTCACAAAATGTAAGAACTCAGCTTTTACATATATCTCTCAAAAGCAGCAGCTTCTGTGTCCCCCTTACACGCACTTATTTATTGGTGATGCGAGCTGACTAATCTATGTGGGAGAAGATTGCTGCAGTGTACACATATCTGAAAATGATGAAAGGTTGCAAATGGTTTGAATCTGCACTGTACTCTAGGTTAGAAATGTAAAGAAAGAATAAATTACACAGGAATAGAATTTCTGCCTTGCAGTGAGTGGGAGCAATTTTTGGTATTTGGCATAGCAGGCCTATAGGAAAGCATTTGTTATAAATAGACCCAGGATGAACACAGAGGGGATCCTGATAGGAAGTGAAAAAGTGCTGAGCAAGAAAGATACCACCTTGTGGCACTCAGCGCTGCTCAGTATGCAGCGGGATTGGGCTGGCTCATTGAAAACAATACAGTTTCAATCATGTAGGCTGAAATTCTTCACTTCAAATTCAGCTGGAATAAGCACTGGGCAGACAAATCTTAATACAGGAAATTCTGTTTCAGTCTCCCTAGTTCCTGTTAGTTCCTAGCAGCTGCTTTGCACCTATGATCACTGAAATTCCCTTAAGATTCGATTCCTAGTGTATTCCCTCATGCTGAAAGTTTAATATTTCCTTTTGAACCGTGGGCACACCAGAGGAACCATGTGCAATCTTTTTCACTGTTTATAGTCAGTTCAAAAGCATATTAGAAGGCAGGATTCTGTCCGACCAAATGTAAGGACCATCTAGACCAGTGGATGTGTTGGAAAGGCAGCAACTGCGTGAATGTAGTGGGGATCTCCCTCAGAACACTGTCCAGCCTGCAGTATTTGTGGCTTTCAAATCCATGCATGTCACCTCTGTACATACCTGATAGTCATAAGGGTTCTTTATTTGGGTGCAAGGGAGTGTTTATGTCAAAAATTAATTAGATATGACATTTGAAGAGGGACAAAAATTTGATATTCATCAGTTTTATAAAACTGGATGTCTACCCCCAAACCTGCACTTTGTACTGAACTGTGTTTGTCATTCAAAACAAAATTCTGCCATTTTATAAGCTGTCCAGAGTAAGAGGAGAGCTTAAAACGTTGTGAAAGTCATTGTGTGCAGCACACTGTGCCTTCGGCTTCTGTAGGTCCCAATCAGATACTTTGAATGGGAAGCCTGGCTGATGTGTCATTTAGGGTGAATAAAGAATTTTGACATATATTCTCTCTTGTGATAATGATGGGTGAAAGCTATTACCATAAAATTGCTATAAATCATGCTCATTGTAAAGATAAGGGTCTTGATTGCAGTCAGCACTGAAATCTCTAGCTCATTTCCTGTAAATCACTCACTTCAAAGGTAGAATTAAAAGATCTTGTGCTAGGCAGGCTTTACTGGGGAATTTGCAACTCATTGGCTGTCCATTTGTGCAATTAGGATAGAAAATATTTAGAAAATCTTACCAAAAAGCTGTTGCCTACTGTCATTTAGATGCTAGCTTTGGCTGTCCTTTTCTACAAAGAGGTAGGAAGATTTCTGCCTACGTCCTATACCACTGAGGTTAATGTGTAGGTTTTTTAAAGTTCTGAAAAGGCTGAGCGGAGAAACACAGACCTTTATGATCCTACGTGTGGTGTGGGCAGCTCACACTGTTTGTTTCACCAGAGTCTCACATCATCTGCTCACTGTAGGGCCTTTTTACTGTTCTGGGATCCAATACTCCAGAAATGTGTGTAGGAGGGCAGGTCTACACTGTATCAAACCAATGGTCTGTTATGTTTCAGCATCCTGTCTCCAGTACTGGCCAAAGGAATGCTTTTTATGCAAATAAAACTACAAAGGAAAATAATAACTTCCCCTAATGTTTTCCCATCCCTCTCATTCTCTACTTTTAGTCCAGTGGCTTTCTGAATATAGGTAGGTTTTCTGTATTCGATGATCCTCCATGAAATTATCTGCTGTGAGCTTACCCAGCCTATCCTTGAACCTTTGGAACCTTCTAGTGTTGGCAGCACTACATGCAGGTGTTCCACCAGCCTGCTGGATGTTGCCTGAAGATCCATTGCTGCCTGAGGGCTGTGTGTCTTGCTCCTCATCCCTTCACTTGATCTTTCAGCTGGTTTTCTGGAATTTAAATTGGAGTGGGGAAAGGCAGTGAGATCTTTTATGACCCCACACCTAAAGGAGCTCTTCTGAGGTGTGTGATTCCCAGGGCACCTTTCACGTATTCAAGAAGTTGTTATTGAAGATGGTTGCATAATCAAAAGTGGAAATTGCATTCTCAGTGGCAAAATCCACATTGTCTCCTGGTACTCTAAGAAGCCTTGTGAAAGACATAGGGTACACTGCTGTGCCATTGAAGCAGACTCACAAAGACTCTTGAAAAGCACTTATAGGAAATGAGACTCTTGAAAGCACTAGCTCTGATCCTGAGCAGTAATTGAATCTGATCAATCAAGAGCACAGCCTCTGTACAGTTTTCTTGCTATACAACTCCTGCTTAGCCTTCATAAATGAATGGAATTTATTTGTCTACTTGCCATAAACCTTTCTATTTCTACAAAGCTGTCTCTAAATATTCACTAGATCATTTAAGGAGCCATAGAAAATGCTCTCTCACCTAAATAAATAGTTATTTTTCTGATGTGAGAAAGAAGAAGCAGGATGAGTTCTGAAAGCTCCATCACTTGCCAATCATCTGCCAACAATCTGCTGGCAATGTGAAGGATGAACAACAGCACTCCAGGTATTAAAGGAGATAGAGTGATACTGCTAAGTTTGCAGCAAAATAACAATGTATTTGGAATAATTATATTATGGCTCACCTTTTTGTTCTTTCCCCAGTTTACTCAGATATGATGATTTCATACACGTTGATGAGTGTGGCTTGAAATAGGAGCTCAGGTCACTGCCCCACATATATGATTAGAAAGAAAGTTCTTAAAGAAACGCAACAAAGAAAACAGATTAGCTTTCTCTATCTTTTTTGCTTTCAGATGAAAAGGACAGATCTCTCTAGGTAATTTCAAAATATTATTGCTGTTGTTATTATTTTTGTTATCTTTACTTAGATTTTAAGCTAATCTGAAAAAATAACATTAATGAAAAGAAGTGGAGAAAAATGCTCTAATGCTGATGACAGATGAGTAAATCAAATGGTTGAGGCTGAAGTGGGAAAGTCTACAGAAGAGCAGAAACTGGGCAGTTGTACCTTTCCACTTCAGTGTTTTTGTGAGAGCCACCTGTTTTAAACAAATTTCTTCTGCATGCAAAGGTGCTAAAAGTAGATGCTTAGAAATATCTGAACCTCAGGTCTTAGAAAAATAAGATGGTGTAAGACAACTGCCCATGTTTTCCAGCATAATTTCTTTCATATCTCCCTCTCTCATCTGGTAGAATCTGACACGTGGCTATGTACAAATATCATGTTAGTGGCCATAAGACCTAAGAACTTCCAAGAGACTTTCCAGTTGGGTAAATCATGACTTATGCCATTAAAAACTTTCATGGGCTGGGAATTCAGGCTTCCTCTCTTCTCAAACTCAGTATAACAATTTTAGCACAAGATATCTGTAAAATGTTCAGAATAAGGATTGGCCTTGGAATATGTCAAGTCTTGGCTTTTTTTTTGGCCTGAGATGGCAGTAAGAATGCTTCTGACATCAAATTGAAAACTCTGTCTACAAGTATAATGCACAAGTGCTTTTGTTGCTGTATTTAGTTTTTCATTTTTGTCTTGTCGTTTGTGTTTTGTGTGTGGGAAGGTTGTTTGTTTCTTTGTTTTGTTTTATTTTTTATTTTCCCAGGAGCCTTGTATTTTGTGCAGTTTATAGAACTGGCTTGCTTCTCTTGTTTTCCTCTAGCAATAGTAATTTGCCTTGCAACAATTTTGCCTTATACCTGTAGCCACGGTATATTAGAAAGGGTTTACCAGGACGGTAGTCATCCTGCTATTGGAAACACAAATATTTCAGTATAAATCAGTTTCAAGGAGTTAAACTTGCCAGTTGAGTCCATGGAATTAGATTTGCCATTTCCCCATGTTCCATGAAGAAGTTGCACAGCAAAACTTAGTTCAAGACGTTAGCATGCTTCTCTGGTGTAAGCATTGATGGTTTTTGCCTATAAAACAGCCACAGTCTGTAGTCCACAATTGTCTTTGTCAAACTATTGGAGGGTCTCAGGTAAACTGTGTTGGCTGTACCTTTCTATTTGGTATTCTCCTCCAAAGAAAATCCCATTAGTGACACATTGTTATGCAGGTCACAATGTCCTGTGTCACAGTGAAAAATTAATTTCTGTGGGGAAAAATACACATATGGCTTCTGATTCTTTTGAAGCAGAGAAGTTCCAGCTTTTTCCTTAATATTTTGCCTGTGAATATGAGTTCTAGCAGGTGAAATTACTGGCAGCATTCTTTTACCTATTGCCCTTGTCTGAGCAGTTTCAGAGGAGAATGGTGAGTTTCTTTTTCTTAACATGGTGCTATAGCACATTTAATAGGATGCCTTGATTGGATTAAAGGAGTCAGTTTACAGTTCAATTACCAGAGTGCAAGGGAAAGAAAACACCATTTAGGTTTGATGTTCAGCAGGAGTGAGTGGGATCAGACAAGAGATTTGAGGAAACATAAGTATCCAGCTTTTAATGGCTTCCTTGTACACCAGTCGTTCTGAATAAAGCTTTTCATGTGTCATCCTGAAGAAAATTTTGCACATGCAGAAGATTAAAATCCCTTTTTTATGTTTAGACACTCATCTTGCTCATAATTCACTGTGGTGAGAGAAAAATATACTACAGGAAGGCAAGGGATAAAATGGTAATAGAAAAGAGAAATACTGCTTTTGTTGTGCTTTTTACTTTTTCATGGTAACTAATCTAAGTCCTAACGTGCACCTGAAACTGGGAAAAAACTTAAAGAACGGATGCCTTGGAAGTTTTTGTTGTTATTGCAGGCACATGGCAAACAGCAAACTGTTATTAGTGATTCAACCAAGAGCCCAGAATTTCCTTAGCACTCAGGAAAAGGCTTTGTGAATCTTTCTTTGTCCTTCTGTTGCTCTTGCCTTTTCAGCTGTGAGCACAGTTGTCACCTGGGCCTTCTGCTATGTTCATTTTGAGGTGGGGTGTCACAGCAGTGACAGCAGTCTCTTGCTGCACCAAGTGGACATGGAGATGATGGTTGCATTTTAGAGCTCAGTTTTTGCTTCAACCATCACAATATCTTGTACTGAGGCAGATTCCTGAATGACCTGTCTATAATACATAGAGACAGATCTGTCTGACAAAATCTGTCATGACTGCCAGTGAATGTGAGCTAATGAAGTCTTCAGTAGCTTTTTTCCATCCCAGAAAAGCAGGCTGATCTGTCTTAGACCAAATCCTTACCTGAAGGATTGTGCCTGCTGGTTTGGATCTTAATTCCTATTCTTTTACCTCAGAAGCACAGAATATCAGGAACTGAAAGAGACCTCTTGAGATCTTCAACTTCCCTACTTCAGCAGAGTCAGATTAAACTACCCGTGACTGTACACTGACAGGCTTGAAACATCTCCATATTTACTACTGAAGGAAGAGATAACTGTTCTCCATGCACGTTGTGATGGCAAAGTTTGTACTGACGTAGGGAGGGGAAAAGTGGACAGAATTCAGATACCTGGTAGAGAAAAATCTATATTCCTTCTTGGGAGTGGGCTGGGGTAGAATTTCTTCTTCTGAAGAAGCAACAGTTTAAAAAAAATCTCTCAGATAAAATGATGCAGAAACAGCTTTCTAGGCATGGTAGGAGAACGGAGTATTTGGTTTCCTTGGGATTTTTCCAGCCCTATTTCCCAAGGTTGTTTTTCCTGATAAAATTCTACTGAGCTATTGCTCTAATGAGGAGCAAAGATTTCTCATTTTACATTGTGATAAATTATTACAGTTTTAATTAGAACTTGCATAGTCAATTCCATTTTTTCAGAGTTTTTTAAAAAAGTTAATTACTTCATTAGTAATAATTAACTTGCTCTTTGGGAACTGCCAAATTTCTTTTTTTCCAGTTGTTTGTTTGTCACTGATTTTTTTTCCCTTCAGACACATTTGTTTTTCTCACTGTGCAGTTTGGATGATGAATTTTCACCTGGTCTGTTCAAATTTCCTCCCCCTGGCCCTTTTGTTTCTGATAAAATGGGTTATGGTGCAAAAAGGAGTATGAATCTATGATGAGATCACTGTTAAAAATGAGGAATGACTTCCAAATACCTGTTTAAGAGCCCTGTCAGTGGGAATTCTCTCACTGTGATTGTGGAGCTAGCCTGAGTTCTGCCATGCAATGCATCTGATGCTGCATGTTTTTGCTATCTTAAAACATGCTTAAGAAGTGTTTTAGGGCTTTGGGGAAGGGGTGGAGGTGGTGTTTTGGTTTTTTTCCCTGGTAGACAGCTATTCCTCTGGAATGGTTGCAGTATTCTGTGGTTTGATTTGGCATGTCATCCGCAAGACTTTTTGAGTGTCCAGTATACAGATCCGTTGCCAGGGTTAATCAGCGAAGGTTGGTACGTCATCATGACGTGAAATCCAGGATCTAGCTTGGCTCCTACCAGGGTGGTGTCTGTGGCAGTGAGTGAAGTCAGCACCAGGTGCATGGCTACCTGATCACGAGGAGAGCGGGAATATTTCCGGGCTCCATTGCTGCGTAGATTTCACGCTGTCTTACTCCTAGTAAAACACTCCTTCTTCCTACTCCTAGGCAGGAAGGTAACACCTAGCATAATCCCTTGATGTTCTTAGGAAGTACTTGCTGGTGGAAGTAAAACTGTTCAAAACAAGGCTTCTGGGTATTACAGTAATAACGCACAGTGGTGTCGTGGTAAGTTTAGAAGATACTTGTTATGTAAAAAGCAGAAGATAAGGAAAAATTGGTGACCTGAAATGAGCACCCAGAAGGATAGAGATGATGACCTTTACTATTCCAAGAGGCACTGATCAGAAGACCAGTCTGCATTTCCTTGGTCACCAACGCTGACCATACAGATGAGCAGTGTAGGAAGCAACAAAGAAAATGTGGAGTGAGAGCAAAGAGGATATGGAAAGTATCTGGGATACTGTTGGAAAGCTAGGGCTTATGGCCTGCTCCATTTTATCTGTGTACACCTGGAAAAAAGGACTGAAATTGTGTGTGTCCCTCTGTCAGTGGGAGAGCAGAAAGAAGAATGGTTTGGCATAGTTTATACCACAGGGTGGTGTCATATTAATAATCTTCCAAGGAAGCAAGCTAAAAGTCAGAGAAGATCCAAACCAAACCAGGCAAATCAACACACCAAACCAAAAGATACAGAAGGGAAGGCAGTTGATTTTTTTTTCCAAGGAGATGAAAATGTCCTATCCAGCCCTGCCAAGGGAGGTCTTTCAGAGAAAGACAATGCTCCAAATATGCCAGACATTTTTGCTGTGTATAAACTGGATTTTGGTTACTTCTCAGGATTCCCCTGGAAAGTAATGCATTTGTAGTAAGTAATCACTTAAAGATGTAGGAAAAAGCCTGTAGATGAATAAACCATCTGGTTTATGAATATCTTGCTAAGAACACTGATTGAAATATTATTATTTTTGCACAGATTTGCTGTATTTTGGTAACTAGGACCCTTGCCGCAGGGGTGTTCTTTGAACATCTGGATATACAGAAATCTTATTATTAGTTTGCAAACTTTCCCTTACTAGTCCTACTGCTCTCTTTCTCGTTTAAAGTGGAGTAAGGGAAAATCTGCTAGTTTGAATTAAGTTAGGTTTTCCGTAGTGGGAGAGACTGAAATCAAAGTAGGAGGATAATGAGAAAAGCACTTCAAGAGCTCACAGCCTAACCAGAGAATTAACTGATCTTGCTCAAATCTTCAAGCTTGGTCATTAGGTTCACTGAATCACAGCCTTCATGCCACAGAGGAATTTAATGAGTATGCCAGACTATAATTTCTTTTTTTCAATGTTGAAAGAGAAACTAGGTTTCATTCAAAACTCAGGTTCCCAGCCTGTGTGATCAGGGAAATAAAGAATCATTTTTGCCAGTTATAAAACTTGCAAAGTTCATCTTCTCCGTGATTGGTTTATTTTGTCAGGAAACCTAAGAGACAACTGACTGGCAAAATAAGCTCCCAAGACAGGACTGGATTTGTCATTGTGCCTCATGCTGAGCTCCTCTCTTCCTGGTCACTTTCAGAGGCACACAATACAGCTTTGGTGGATGAATTTTTCCACTGCTACAAAATAGGTTTTACTCCCAAATCCTCTGAAGACCTGGACCAAACCTGTCTGTTGGTGGGAAAGAGAAGATCTGACTAATATGTACTTGTTTGCTGGTGAAGATCAACACAAGCCATTAGAAAGACGGCCACGTGAGCACACTGTTCTGCTCAAGTGTAGCGGGTGCTGGGGAACAGAAACGCCTCGTTTGAAAGGGTTGTGTGACCTCTGTTACTTGGAGGCAGATAAAGTGTCAGGTATGTTGCCCAGATAATAAGCTAGAGAGAGGACTGGCACCCGCTTGCATGTTAAAACAGCGTTGAAGTCTCTTCTTGTCTGTGCTAATGAAAAAGTGAGTTTCTACAAAACTATTAGCCTGCCTTCTGCTCGTGTGTGTGTGTTTCTTTACATATATAGAGCAGCAATTAACTTTACAAGTCCCTATCAGTCTCCAGTGCTGGGCAAACTTGCAGAAAGTGCTAGTTGCAACCTCCAGTGACAGCACTGGAAACCAGAAACCTCTTGGTTTCTGCCATGAGCCATAAGAGCATAAAGTCAAATAGAGTACGTGTCATACCTGGGTTACTTTATGCTGTTTTGAACAGGTTTTTTTTTTGGGGGGGAAGTGTACCTGCATTCATTTATGCTCACACTGGTATGGGCACTGCTCTGCTCACCCCTTGTGCTGCAGTCTAGAGTCCAGATGACCTCTGCCAATGCTGGGGGCTGAAATGAGTAATACCTTCCCACCATTTTCTACCCTTTTGGAAAACACAAGGAATCTTCTTTCTGATTTTGAAAGGAGGTGTGCTGAGTGAGAACAGAGCCATTATGGATCTGCTTGTTTGGCAGCTGAGGGAACACCTATGATCTTGCTGAAAAACGCTAGTGAAATGCTCAGCTCTTACCACCTTTTTATCAGCACAGAACATTCCAAAGGCAGACATTCTCTGAAAAGCTTTTTTTTCTCTGGATCAAGCCTCCCACCTACTATTGATAAAAAAGCATATTTTTCTCCATTCTGGCCCTGCATCTATCTAGGATTTCAAAGCTAGGATGTAAATCCCAAGTGTTTACAAGACTAAGTGGTGCAGAAATGGATAAGGCCATTGTGCTGACTGACACCTTGTACAGGCTCGAGTGATCCACTCAGCTTACTTGGTGTATAAGTGAGTGAGACATTGACACAGGCCCAGCTGGAAGACTGGCTGCTGAAGCTTAGACCTCAGATATTCTCACCTTTGTTTTAACCTTTGCGTTTTCTCTCTGCTTGTTGTTGGCAGAATGGGAATTTCAGACAAAGCTGGTTAGAGAAGCGCTCCCCCTGAGTCACAAGGTGCAGAAAGCACTGCCTTGCTTTCTGAACTCCTTCTCATGGAGGAGTCTAAGTGTGACTGGATCCCCTCTTAGCCCCAGATTTTGTCAATGGTTTATGTCTAAAGGATTTTATAGGTGTAATTGAATCTTCATACAACTTTGTCTTGCATGTTTAACGATGGCAAACCAGATATATTTATATAAATATAAATTATTTATTATGATATTGATTAAACTAAGAGACCTTGATCAGAATTACTTACTACACAGTATAGGTAGCTATAATTACTAGTTTAGTATCATGCACAATTTTTGAGACAATATTGAAACAATGATATTAAAGGAATTATATTGAAGCAACTATATTGAAGTTTGCAAAATTTTCCATACACAGTCCTAGACGGGTTATGTTAAAAAACTCTGCTGTTAGAAAGTGGGACTGGGGTGATTGACTGTCAGTCAGATGTCTCCAGGCCAGCTGTGCCAGCTCAGAATCCTTAGGTAAGTCATCAGTAGCATCAGTTGTTTGTTCCTTTATCAGGTCCTTTACCCACTCTGCCACATCTTCACCTCACTATCAGGATGTTTAACTTTGGGATTGATGAGTCACACTGGCTTCAGCATTATTCAACACCAAAATCAGCATGACACCCCCTTCTCCATTCACCACTGCTGAAGGCTGGTCTGTCATTATTTATGTAGTAAAGTCTGCATAGCCTTCTGTCATGCCCTTGGAAGGTGCAAAATAAAGAAGAAATGAGAGTAGCGGCAGGAAAATATGTGGACAGGAATGACTTGAGATAAAAAGCTCTTCTTCTTAGGCAGGACTCTCTCCACTCTGTGATCCCTGATTGCTGGTGACTGAATTCAAGAAGCCAGAGTGTCACTTTGACCACATCCCTTGTCAGCAGACCTTCTGTACTGCAAGACCTGAGATGAACCTTTGTGTGGCTCATACCTGGCTGCAAAGCAGTCTGCAGAAGACTGAATGCCATAAAGATGGGAGGTGTGGTTGGCCTGATCAACCCTTCCCACATCTGTTGCAAGATTTCTGGAT
The DNA here is from genome assembly GCA_013398955.1 of Callaeas wilsoni. NCBI lineage: Eukaryota > Metazoa > Chordata > Aves > Passeriformes > Callaeidae > Callaeas > Callaeas wilsoni. The sequence goes on along the minus strand of VWPU01009934.1, from coordinate 102,633 downwards.
GGCTCCTCATACAGAGCACAAATCCTTGTATCGTTTGACTCTAGCTGCGTTGGAAATGGTTTGCTTACCTCTGCAGTAGCTGGACCTGCTTTGCAGCAGGAAGAAGACACATGTGAGGGGTGGAAAGTAGGAAATTTGCCTGCTACTGCCTCCCTAGAACTTTTAAAACTTAGTCCTTTCTTAGACTCCCACCTAAGCAGTGGAACAAGTAGCATCAATATTATGTAAGACCTGAAGTGAGTTGTAAGAGTTTCCCTCTTCTTGATCGCTATGAAGCAATGTGGGGTCAGCTTCTTGTTTTGACATTCTTCCTTGGAAACTACAGAAGAAAATGTAGTATTTCTACTCAGTAAATTTCCAGGGAATGAGACTTTGGTAATGCACAGAATCACTCTTTTGTGGACCATGAAACGATGAGAACTTTTGGAAACTCACAGAGACACAGAACACATTTTCCTGAAGTAAACCTTCAGCAAATTTCAGACAGAGACATATATAAGAGTTCTCTCGATTTTCTAGGGTTAGTTCTTCAGTATCTGGTATGATATTTGGTTTTGAGCTTATGCCTAATAGGTCTATGCTATAACAGAAAATAAACAAACCAAAAAACAACCTCAAGCAATGCTGCTATTTGCTAAGGACCTCTTCTTTTTATTTAAACAGAATGAAGTCAAATAAATAAATTTTCTTTATCCTTCCAGAGTACACTGAATCATAAAATGGGAAGAAAATCTGACCATTCTGCTAATATTTAAACATAAAATTAAGGTCAGGTAGACTTTATGTTAGTGGACTAGAAGTGCTTGTGCAAAGATGAAAGAAAAAGCTTGCAAAGAAGCCAGGATCCTGGAGAACATGTGGGAAGTTCTCTTGCAGGGCTGAGCCTTTTTTGTCAGTTCCCAAACAAGTGTTACCTCTGAGGCATTAAGTAGTTAAATGGTTAACTGAATCTATGAACCACGTGATGCAATTAGTTGTATGCTGCTGTTTATTATGATTCAGGGATGGCAGGATGCCTATGTCAGCATCAAACCAGGTCTGACAGAAATAGGAGGGAAAGTTGAAAAGAAACACTCTTTCCTAGATCTTCTCTTTGAAGTCCTTAATTTATCTACAAAGCATAAAGCAAAATAAAGGTCAGAGGCAGAGTTGGGGAATGCATTGGATGATAGTTTCTTGAGTATGACAGACTGGTCTAGGATAAAAGCAAGTTATGTCACTAAATTATAGGGGGAAACAAGGGTGGGACACGACAGTAGCAACAGTCCTGCAACAGAAGGGTCAAGACATTTGGAAATAAACCAATATGAAGAGTCAACCAGTCTAATTTCAAACCAGAACTTCACAGTGCTTTTCCAAAGGGAGTCAAAGATGTGCAAGTGCCAATGAGCATGATAGAAAGAGGGCAAATATAGACATCTCAAAGCACTATTGAGGATCTTGCTATGATTCTGTATTTTGGTCAGGGATATTAAGGGCCTGGATGCTGGAGAATACCAGACATCTGGATGACGAAGGGGCTTTGCCCTCAAGTTATTTTGGGTGAGCAAGCACCCTCTGTAAGCCTTCATGATTCTTGCTCTTTCACATAGAAAATCATTTTAAAAGGAGTGGTTGTGGTATTCCTATGCTTGGAGATTTCCAAAAACATGAGTGGGCAAGACTCATAGGTATTTTGGACTTTTTACTGTGTGTTTTGCTCCTAGATGCCATACTTGGAAGCCCTGTTTTTCCCCAAGAATATCTTCTCAATTTAAAAAAAAAAAGAGAGAATGAATCACTGGGACTGCAGAGGTTGTGAAACCACCAAAGTGCAGTAGGGGAACACCCAAAGGCAGCTTGTCTCACATCGCCACTGAACAGAAATACTTAACACAGAGAAAAGAGACAGGGTGTAGGGCAGTTCACTGTACAAACTGTACCTTTGGCTATGGTGGAAAGCTGATCTTAGCAGGCAAGGCAGGCAGAGAAAAAGAATATAGATTTGGATTTATGTTTTCAGAAACACCCATTTCTCAAAAGACAGCAGAAAGTCCAGGAACTGCAGAGGTTTATCAAACTGAAAAACCTTTATGGTCTAATCTATCAGAGGCTGTATGCTTGACCTTAGAAACTGGAGGTATCAATCATTAACTGAGCTTTTCAAAAGCCCCAATGTCATTAAAAAGTTCTGGACATGATGAGATTTTCTGCGAATATCTTCTGTACTGAGTGTGAAATCTCAAGCTCTGTCCTTGAGATGTGTGAAGTAAAACAAGTGAGCTGGGATATAGATGAGAAATAGTGCAATTAAAATTGGTTTTGGGAGCTCATCAAGACCTCTTTGCTGCCTGTGTGACTCTGGCCATGCATGCAGCATAATCTCCTCTAGAGCTCCCAAATGTTCATCATGATGGTCTGTACCCACAGCCAAAAGATGCTACACTAATGCCTGAAGTGCTTCAGACCTTATTCTTTCAGCTAGTGATCCAGATCTGAGTTTACCAGTCCATCCTGTGCACTATGGGGATAAGAAACGAAGCACAGATCAGAAATGACGACCAGAAATGAGCAGACAGTGTGCATGGGAGAGCTGGTCCCAGAATTCCTTCCAAACCCTTGTCACCAAAATCCTGCTTTGGTGCCACATGTGTTTCCGTAGCCTGCTTCCCTATACTTCTTGTCTATCTTTGGAGAGCAAAGGAGGAGAGGAAGAGAAGGAAGATAAAGGTTGATAGACCAAGCCATATTCAAAAGGCAAGGTCTGGCACTGCTTCAGTATATACTTGTAGCTTAGGAATGGTATCCCTCAATTTAGTCCCCCCCTCCATGAGACTCCAAAACCACATGCTGCTCACTCACTTCCCCTCCCCTTCTCTTCTGTCCATGGGTGGCTGGCAAGAGGATTTGGAGGCATAAAAGGCAAAGATCATGGGTTGAGATAAGGACAATTTACTGGGAAAAGCAATGAGATAAGAAATTGAACAGAAACATCAGCAATACTAATAATAAAAGTGTATGAAAAGAGGGTGATTTATGTGCAAAATGCTTACCAAACCCAGGACAATGAAACAATGGTGGACAGACCCTATGCCCACCATGCTTGATTTCCTGACCAGAAAGAGACATCCTTCTTCTTGGAAGAGAGAGAGTCCCTTTCCCTGCACCTGGCAATGACACAAGATGTTACCAAATGGCATTTGTGTCTTGGCCATGCCCACACAGGTCCAGGCTCCACCCCTTCACAAGTACTGTGAAAAATTAACCCTGTGTTTGGCTGAAAACAGGACAACATTTTGTGTCAGTTCTGCAGGCTTTATTTTCACCTGTCCCTGTGATCCTTCTTCATCCAGTGTTAAATCTTGTTCTTCCATTGGTCAGTGTAATGTGGTGGCCCTTACCTACTGCTCTAAGATCACCCAAAAAACTTTCTGTTGATTTATTGTCAAAGATCTCATAGTAGGTCCAGGGACTGGAAAGGTTCTGGTCTTTCCTTTCTTGGGGGCAAGCTTTTTTTTAAAAAAATTTTGATTCAGATCAGACGAATTTGTGATGAAGCATTTCTGTAGAACAGATTTGTCAGAGCCTTATGTTTTCAGGTGATCATAGGCTTGCATTCATAAGATAGGAGACCTAAAAGTTCTTTTTCTTCCCACGTCTGATGTAGTTTAGAATTGCTGCACTTTCACTTCTGGACATTTAGACCTCGGTTTGGCAGCTCCACTGATATTTCCAGTATGTCTTAGCATTCAGGTGACTCTGTAAGCAAACTCTGCAAATTATTAAAAAGAAATAAAAACAAAATTTCTCTTAAGATATAGTTGAACATTCTTTTTTCAAGAACAATTCATTTAGGAATATTTGTGTGTCTGGACATGCCTGTTCCAGAATCAGTTGGAGTCCAGGGTAGCTTAATTCCCTTTTAAAGATTTTCCGCTTGACACTTACGAGCAAAATGAAGCAAGTTAGCGTAGAAAGGAAAACTCAACTCATGCAAAGGGAGGCATGAAGAATTACCAAGTGGGCAAAGAGTTACACCTAGTTTCTTCAATGACATCTGAGCTTGGAGTGTTCTGCGCAAGATGGAATACATTCGCTAGGTACTTTTACTGGAACAAATGGTACAGTCACAATGCATGAAACTGGTGAAATCTTTCCATCCTAAGATAAGGAGAGCTTTTGCAAGAACTCAAAATTGCTGCCCAGGGAAATCTGAAAAAGTAAGATTGTGTTTTCATGGTATGTTATTTGAATGCTGTGGGAAGTCCAGAAGAAAACTGATATTACTTCCACAGTTAAATGTTGAAAGGGAAAGAGGATGACCCAACTTCATCTGTATGTAGGAAAGATCAAGAAAATCTCTCACACGAGGAAGGTAAGTGCATACTTCAACATGTGTGATTTAATCAATGCCAGTTAACATACATTTTCTTAAAACTGCATCATGATAAGCCAAATCCATTTGGAAATGGGATGACATGCAAGACAGAGTTGCAGTATTGTTGCAACCCAATTTTCCTAGGTTCTGGAACACAGGAAGGTAGGCACTGTATGCTATTACTGAATATGTTAGGATATCAAATATTATTGAATGCATTAGGATATATTCTGAAAGACTAAAGCTGAATCCTTGGTCTATCTCAGAATGTCCTTTTAAACAGAAGATGTGAGTTTACCAGGTGCACTGTGGGGTGACTGGCAAGGGAAGGGCTGGTGAGCCTATGCTGAATAGACAAAAGTAGATTTAAATCACTATGCTGCTGTTTGTTCAGCTGGTCTCATGAGCCTACAAAGTGCCACAAAAAAAATCTGCATTATTTGGATGGCACACTAATGCCAGGTACTAAGTAATGGCTTAATGGCTTTCAGTGAGAATTAAGGCTGCTTGTACATATGAGATTTGCCAAGACTGCTCATATGATCCAGAATATTCTTTCCAGATGTATGATGCCCAGTTGCTTTTCAGCTACTGTTTTCAATAAGTGAATTAGCCAGGAGAGGTTTTGCAGCTTTTCTAGGATGTTGCAAGTGCAAAGACACATAATTTGGGAGAGGTGCATAATGAAGTCTGTAACAGAAGGTTCAGATTCCGTGTTCCATATTGACATGTCCATCTTGCTGTTGGTGAAGTGAACTGATTGCCCATCCTGTGAAAGATGGGGAATCTGGACTCTACCTCCCAATGGCTCCTTGGAGATTTGGGGGAAGCAGCAAAATGATCACTCTCTAGTGATGGGCTAGGATGGACTATGTACTCCATAACGGCAACTTAAACAGTCCTAGCATTCTTCTCAAGGGTAGAATTGTATTCAAGGGCCTGCCTGTGCTTTGTGGTGGAAACAACTGAATTCTGTTTTCAAATTTAAGCTGTGAACATACAAGCCTCATTTCAAATGAAACTGTACTTCCAACATGGTCAGAATAGGACAGCAGATAAGCATTCCCCATCCTTTCTTATCTTCTTGTTTACCTCTGTGCAACATTAGAATGAAAATGTGTTCTTGACCAGTATGACAGTAAATATTAGCAGCTGTCTATGCTTTGGGCTAGCAGTAAGATGGGAAAGTCCATGCAAATGTGTAAGAAGAGGTCTTCTTTCCTTGCTTATCCTTTATCCTGCGTGACAATCCACATTAGACTCAGACCAGACATTTTTCAAGGTACCTGAAGAAGTACTCAAGAAAGGCTAGAAATATTAATGGAAGAAAGGGGCTTTGTCAAAAAAGCTGTGCTTTACATACTGTGAGCTGCAGCCCAGCTAGTGGTAGATCAGTCTGCACCAGACCACCAGAGTTTGTTGACTGGTGCCTTGAATGCAGCCTGAAACCCAGAAAGAGGGTTGTATTTGGAGTTATTATAACAGTTAATTTAGAGTTATAAATGTTGACAAGTTCATTGCATGGATTTTTGAGCTTAATATGTAAGCTCCTGTACCAATAAATTATTTTTTAGCAACATCAGATTAATATTCACAATAGATTTCTCCCATAGCTGCATACAAATCTTACCTTACCTACACTGTAAATAAAGCTCTTGTCAAGTCTCTCTTAGACCTTGTTCATGTTTTATATTACAGACAAGAAGAATGACAGAGGGAGAAAAAGCAAGCTGACATTGCAGGGAGATCAGCAGAAAGCCTGATGGAGCTTGTCAGCTAAATGTAATGTTTTAGAACCAATGATTAGTTTAAAAAAAAAAACAAAAAAACCACCTCAGGCAAATCAGGGAAAATCCCTTCATTTCACAGTTTGGGCAAGAAAGAAGGTTGTGATTTTCCCTGAATTTGTTAAGAACAAATACATTTTGAGATGTGTCAGTAAATGACAAATAGAGTCAGTATGTCAAGCCCAGAAGACGTTCAAGGCTTTGTGTGTTTTGCCAGCAGCAAATGAGATGGAACATGAGAACAGTGCTGATCTGCTTGAGAGTAGGAAGGCTCTGCAGAGAGTTCTGAGCAGTGCTGAGGCCATTTGTATGAGGATCCTCCTCTCGGTCACAACAATCCCAGGCAGTGATACAGGCTGGGGGCTGAAAAGTGACCCAGCTGAAAAGGACGTGGGGGTGATGGCTGACAGCCGGCTAAACATGAGCCATCAAATGCCCAGGTGCCCAAGAAGGCCAGTGGCATCCTGGCCTGTATCAGCAATAGTGTGGCCAGCAGGACCAGAGCAGTCATTGTCCCCCTGTACTCAGCACTGGTGAGGCCACACCTTGAGTTCTGCGTCCCGTTCTGAGCCTCTCACCACAAGAAGGATAGTGAGGGGCTGGAGCATGTCCAGAGAATGGCAAGGGAGCTGGTGAAGGATCTGGAGCACAAGTCCTACGAGAAGCAGCTGAGGAAGCCGGGAGTGTTTAGCCTGGAGAAAAGGAGGCTCAGGGGAGACCTTATCACTCTCTACAACTGCCTGAAAAGAGGTTTTAGCCAGGTGAGTGTTGGTCTCTTCTGTCAGGTAACAAGGGACAGGACAAGAGGAAATGGCCTCAAGTTGTTCCAGTGGAGGTTTAGATTGAATATGAGGAAAAATTTTGCCAGCAGAAGGGTTCTCAAGCATTGCATCAGACCAGTGAAATGGTGAAGTCAGAATCCCTGAAGGTATTTAAAAGACATGTGGATGTGGCATTTAGGGACGCAGTTGGTGGTGGACGTGGCAGTGTTAAGTTAGTAATTGGCGTTGATGATCTTAAGGGTCTTTCCCAAGTGAAATGATTCTATGATTCTATGAAAAAAATGATGAATAAAGAGAGTCCAGAGAAGGACAATAAAGAGGATCAAAGGACAGAGGAATGCATTATACGAGGAGCAGCTGAGAGGGCCGGGTTTGTTCATCCTTGAGGAGAGGTTTAGGGAAGACCTTAACAACATGTTCCAGTGTTTAAAATGTGACTACAAAGAAGATGAAGACTCCCTTTCTACAATAAATCACATGGAAAAGATGAAGAAAGGTACAAGGTACTCCTGGTGAGATTCCAATTGGCCACAAGAGGAAAATTTTTCACAGTGAGAAAAATCAGCAATTGCAGTAATTTCCCCAGTACAGTGGTGGATATGCCAGCATTGGTGACTTTTGAAGAGTCATTGGATGGGCTGCTGGCCCATCTTGTCTAGCCTGTGCTTTTGTCAAGAAAGTTTTGGGCCAAGTGATGTTTGAGGTTGCTTTCAACCCCATGTTCTATGTTCCTTTGAAAAGCAAGAGGCAGAAGAGTACAAGGCATGTATGCTTTGGTAACCTAGAAGCTAGTTAAAATAAACTCTTTCTCTGAGTTCTATGTTACATGCTAGTTTGAAGGCTGTCTTGTCCTCTGGTGAGTAATTAGTGATCTGGGGGACCTGTGAAGGGATAATTGTTCCCAAGGCAGGAGGCACTGAGTTTCCAAAGGATTAGAGGAGAAGTTCAATACTGGCAGCTTTAGTCTAACACAAAAATTGTGACAGAAGTTAGCACTTTTGTTTCCTCTTGGAATCCTATTCCGCTGATAAGACATGGTAAGCACTAGGCTTCTTGTTATTAGGAAATCTGTGGTTTTATTAATGCTCACAGATGCAGCTTGTTGCACCATGCGCTGAAGTAAGTAAGTGTCCCTTCACGGTTTGTTACAACTTTTACTTCAGCATGAGTCAGACTTTCCTTCACCTGAATACTCACTCTGGCCTGAATAGGTTAGCAAGCTGCACTGCTTCTTCTAAAGATTGTCCCAGTACATCACAAGAATCTTGGTCCTTCTGATGTCTGTTTCCTCAGTTTCCTTAAACAAAGGCCCTCAGTGAGAGACTGTCTCTACAAACCCTAGCATTGTACAGAGAGATTTAAATGTTTTGTTTGTCATATTTCCATTTTGGAGCAGATTACATGTTTTCTCCTTGGTTAGCCTGGCAGGGATAAGAACAAAGCTAGCTGTGAAAAATCTTTGCTTGATAGTCCTTAATGATCTAGGTGGGGCTGGAAAAAATATAGTGCCAGTCTGTGGTGCTACTGACACTGAGACTGGATGTTCCATTACAGAGCAGTTTTGTGGAATAATTTGACCTCCTTTTGTGGCTGTTAGAGGTGTTTGTGGTACCTGGGTGAGCAGGAAGTCGCTATATCTAGCAACAGTAACTGCTTTTGAGAATAGTCACTTAATACTAAGCTAGAGTCTCTTACTACTGTAGCCTGGACTATACAATGGGATAACTCAGAGTCTATTATTAGGCAACTGTATTTTGTATAGTCCTAGTACTCTTGTACTGGGAAGTGTGGTCTCAAACAAAAATTGCTAGATGAATATGAAAATGCACCAGTATAATTACCTAATTATATATTTACATAACTATGCTGATATTATGAATGCATTCAAAGACACAGTCAGGCTTTGTATCAAAGTGCCTTATACTCTTTTAACCTGGTCTTTTCCTGGCCTGGAATCAATTAACAGTGGATTCACCTTTATACTAGTGTGTGTTTCATGGCAAGATTCCTTGTACAGCTGAATATATTGAAGAGTCAGAAAAGTGTCATTCATCTGCTTCATTGACACTGGAGGCCTCACAGACCAATCAAATTGGCCAGTTCAGTTTCACAGTCACCCTGTATCACAGCCGCATGGTGGAAGTGAAGAGTTTAGGAAGATAATTTCTGGTAGGAAAAAGAAAGGACTGGAATTTATGCCTGAACATAATAAGCCCTAGCAATATGTGGCCTGTACATAGCAAAGAGGATTGCTTTTTGAAAAGAGCTTAATTGCTATGGGATTCTTGAGGCTTTTAAATAATGGTCTGGTTTTATGTTCAGCCTCACACTTAAAGCAAATAGTGCAAGATGTGGTTCCAAGGATGTTGGCATCCTCAATATAGCAATTTCTTCTCTCACAGGTTCCCATCCATAGGTTTGGAAGGGACCTTAAAGATCCTCTAGTTCCAACCCGCTGCCATGTGTAGGGGACACCATTCACAAAGTCAGGTTGCTTTGGACCCCATTCAACCCGAACTGGAACACAGCCAGAGATGGGGCATCCACATCTTCTCACTGGTAACCTGTGCCAGTGCCTCACCACCCTCACAGTAAATAATTTCTTCCTCACATCTAATCTAAAGCTGTCCTATGTCAGTTTAAAATTTTCAGTTTAATTTCCCCTTATCTGCCAATATAAAATGTCCCTCTCCCTAGTTTTTTATAAGCCCCCTAAAGGTACTGGAAGGCTGTCATGAGGTCTCCTTGAAGCCTCTTTTCCAGGCTGGACAACCTCAGCTCTCTTGATCTGTCTTCATAGGAGATGTGCTCCATCCCTCTGATCATCTTTGTGACCTTTCTCAGAACCCACTCCAACAGCTCCATGTCTTGTGTTGAAGAACTCAGACTTGGACACAGTACTCCAGATGGGTCTTCATGAGGGAAAGTTGAGGGGGAAAATCACCTCCCTTGACCAGCTGGCCACACTACTTTTGATGCATCCCAGGATACAGTTGGCCTTTTGAGATACGCAGACACACTGGTGTCTCATGTCTGGCTTCTCATGTACAAGAACCCCCAAGTCCTTTTCCACAGGGCTGTGCTCAGTGAGTGAGGTCATCTCCCAGTCTGTAATTATGTCTAGGATTGCCGACCTAGGTGCAGCACTTGGCACTTGCACTTGTTGAACTTCATGAAGTTCATAGGCTCAATTCTTAAGTTTGTCTGGACTGGATGGCANAAGTTCATAGGCTCAATTCTTAAGTTTGTCTGGATCCTTCTGGATGGCACCCCATCCTTCTGTTGTGCCAACTGCACTGCTCAGCTTTGTGTCATCTCCAAACCGGCTGGAGGTGGGTGCACTCAATCCCACTGTCTGTGCCATTGATGGGGATATTGAAGTGCATTGGTTCCAAGAGAGAGCCCTGATGGACATCACTTGTCACCAGCTTCCACCTGGACATAGACCACAACTCTCTGGTTGCATCCATCCAGCCAATTCCTTATCCACTGAATAGTCCATCTGTAAAATCCATGTCTCTCCAATCCAGAGATAAGGATGTGATACAGGACTGTATCAATGTCCTCACAGAAGTCTAAGTAGGTAACATCTGTCGGTCTTGTCTTGTTGACCTTTGACATCACTCCATCATAGAAGGCCACCAGATTGGTCAGGCACAATTTGCCTATAGTAAAGGTATGTTGGCTGTCTTAGGTCACTTTCTCATCTTTTCTATGTCTTACTATATTTTCAAGGAGGATCTGCTCTGTGATCTTCCCTGGAAAAAAGGTGATGCTCAGCCATCTGTAGTTCCCTAGATTTTCCTGTCTCCCCTTTTTAAAAACAGGAGATGTATTCATTTTCCCAGTAACTGGGGACTTAGTCTGACCACCATGACTTGTCAGATTTGAGACGGAACGGTTTGGCAACAACATCAGCCAGTTTCCTCATATATGTCATCAGTTTCTATAGACTTGTGGCTATGTGGCTTCAAGTGATCCTGAACCTGCTCTTCGCTTATAGTGGGAGGGACTTCCCTTGCCCCCACCCTCTCTCAGAGGATCAGGGATTTGAGAGAAGTGGGAAGCCTGACTACTTTCACCAGTCAGTGAAGACTGAGGGAAAGAACTCATTGATTACCTCAGCCTTTTCCATATCAGTTGTCACCAGTTCACCCTTCTTGTATATCAGTGGCAGTACACGCTCCCTTGGCCTTTCTTGTCTGACCTGTGTACTTATTCCTTAGCAAGTCCTGTTCCAGTATTGCCTTGGCTTTTCTGAGCCCATTTCTACACATTCAAACAGTATCCCTTTACTCTCCTCATGTCATCTGTCCCTGCTTCCACCGTGTGTACACTTCCTTCTTACTCCTCAGTTTGAGGAGAAAATCCTTGCTCAGCCATGCCAGTTTCCACCCTGCCATGCTCAATTTCCCACATACAGGAATAAAGAGCTCTTGTGCTCTAAGAAAAGTGTCTTTAAAAAATTGCCTACTCTGATCAGCTCCTTTGTCCTTAAGGAGTTTCCCAGGTGATCTCATCCACTAATTCTTTAAACATCTGGAAATTCACTCGTCCAAATTTAGAGTCTGGAGTTTCTCTTTCCCACCTCGCATTCCTTGGGATTCTGAACTCAACCAGGGTGTGTCTGCTACAGCCCTGGCTGCTTCCAGCCATAACCTCTTTTATGAGCTCCTCTGCACTGGTGAGCACCAGGCCCAGGAATGCCTCACGTCTGGCTGGCTTGTCTGATACCTGGACCAGGAAGTTGTTCTCTGTGAACTCCAGGAGTCTCCTGGGTTGCTGACTGCCAGCTCTGCTGCTTTCTCAGCAGAAGTCCAGGTGGTTGAAATCTCCCATCAGGATGAGAGCTCACAAGCATGATGCTTGTATCTGAAGCAAAAAGGCATTGTCAGCATGCTTCCCCTGATCAGGTGGCCTATAGATCCCAGTCTTCAGGAAAGCCCTGGAAAGATTTGCACAGCAACATTTGGGATTACAATGCAAGGGTGGAGTAAGAGGAATGAATTGGGAATTCCTCCAGTTCTGTGACTGAAGGCAAAATATCAACCAATGTGTATAATTTGATGAATAACAGCAGAAATTTTTAGCCTGGCAGGAGATTCTTTACCTGCTTCTAGGAAAGAAAAAAGGAAGATTTTGGGCGCCAGACTCTTTCATGGCAAATTTTTCTGCATCCATATATCTCAGCTACACTGTGGAGAAGCATTTAGCACAACAGTATGATCACAGGCAAACATCACACACATGTATGAAGTTAGAACCTGGAATGTAAGGAAATGCCAAAATAAAATACAGAATAGAAAAATCCTGACTATATCTATTCCCCTTCTTCCCTCTTCAAGGAACAGTCCACTAACTGTAAATGCCTCTTTGAGGAGAGTTCATATTAGATAAATAGCTCCACAAAATTTGCAATTCAAATTGGATGTACTTATGTCAGTGTTTGACAAAGCATGACCAGTGGGGTGCCCTGTAATCCTGTCACTGAGCAGATGGGGAGATGAAGGATTATTGCTTGCTGTATTCCATATAGGCAGAACACTGTACATCACAGATGAACCTTCATAGCTGAAGTTTGACAACTGCTGATGGAAAAATACTGATGAGGTAAAATGCAGCCTGTTGAAATTGTAGGCTTACATCATGAGGTTTTTTTTTTTCTAATAGAACTGTTTTCAAACTTCTGGACTTCACAGAACTAAAGAACATACATCTATGTTCTTGCAAAAGGATGACGTTTTAATGAATAATAAGCAACTTATTTTTTTCTGTTCAATTATAAAATCTCTTTTTGTGGATAAATAAAGTGTTTGATGATGGTCTTGAGATAATCTCCTTGTCCTGCCACAAATTCTGATGGCATTCTTGACTTAATTTTAATTTCTGTCGTGACATTCAGTTTTACATTGAAGTACAGTGTTAGTCTACGTACTGAATTCCAAAAATCTGAAGTACTCTTGGATATCTTGTTGATCTAGTTATTTCAAAGCTTCTTGTTTGATAGTAGCACATTCCACATGTAACAGAGAACATGTTAACTCTCAAGGCAAAACAAAATTATGACAGAAATGGCTCTATTTGGTTTTGAGGATGCTATCTTCCAGACACTTTTCCTGAGTGACTAGGTTGCTTCTGCACTTAAATTACTAGCAGAAATAAATATCCAAATGCTTAATTTGAATGTCTGTAACCAAAGAGCTGATGACCTTGAACAGTGTGCTTGTCTTAAACTCATAAGCCAATGTGTAACATGCTCCACAGGCTAAAGGATAATATTCTTTTCAGTCTAGCTCTATTTTTCGCCTTCACTAATGGCTATTTGGCTATTACATGGTTTAGACCTCATTTATCTACTTAGTCATTCACAAATGCAGTTCATATATGTGAAGTAGAAAAGAAGGAAGCTAGAAGATTATTCTTAATTGATCTGAAGAGATGAGGTCCATTTCAGCTATGTAAAATCAGGCTGTCATTACATCTTCCTCGCATTTTACATCCTTAGTGTTGGATACAGTTTCTTCCTGAAGATGGACAAAATCATGCCATTAGAAGTGGGTGTATTTGAGGGACAGGGAGGACTAGCTCAATTTCTAGCTAGAGACTTTTGCTCCAGCGGTCAGTTAATCTGTGAAAGTGATGTCAGCATGATCTTTCCCTTGACAGAGTCCATTCCTGTGGCCTGAAGGAATCTTTCCCCATCTGGGAAAGAAATGGAAGCAAGCATTTTACTTACTGAAGGATCTTTGTGGTAGAACAGGCTTGGTATGTCAAAGTGTTCTGAAGGTAACAGCCCTTTTGAAACTTCCAAACACCAAAAAAATTATCCATGTCATGTAGCAACATTGTAAAATACTCACACAAATACCCACAGATTGCTTTCACTTTGGGAAACAAATGGCAACAAAAAAATCATGTCCTGCTGGGACACTTGGAAATATGATGTGCCTCAGCTTCCAGAAATTGTAATAGAATTTGTAACATCTTTTTTTTTGTTTGTTTATTTACTGATTTTTAGTTTTTATTTCTAAATTTTTTTTTTCTTAAGAACTCTAACACAAAGGCCTTAATTCCCATTCATTCTCCCATTCCCAGCCCAGTGCTGAAACCTAATAACCTACGGATATAGTTCCCAATTTTACATTATTTCTAATCTAGGCTCGACATCATGCATGGGTGGAACAGCAGCCCAAGAGGATCAAAGCACAGGTCATTTGATCTCCACTTGTTATTGCTGCTCATGGCTGCTTGTGGCTGCTCATAGTGAAGGCTATAGGAAGCTTAGAATGCTGTATCCCAAAATATTTTCCCAGTTTCCAGCCATACTGGTTCAGGAACTTCTTGCACAGAAGGCAGTTTCTTTATATTTATCAGCCCGCTTTCTTTCTTCTGGAGCTTCTCTGTTCTCCTCTCCATGCCATGACAGTTTATTGGATTTGCAACATCCTGTGGCAAGGAGTTTCACAGGCCCATTACTTGCTTTGAGAACAACCACATTCTTCTGTTTCTTCAGGGTTTTCCTCAGACTGTTTGAAACCTTTTGAGACTTGCTTTCTCCTTAGGTCTTGCGTAGGTCTTTTGTTTGAAGAGATAGCAAGGAGTCATTCCTTCTCCCAGTCGTTCCCAATTCTGAGGAGCTCCAGCAAGGTGTCTTTCTCCCCAACTGGAAAGTTCTATCTATTAATAGTTTCTTGTAGCCAAGCTGTCACATTCCTACCATTTTTGATGACCTACTTTCATGGCATCTCACCTTGACAAGCTGCACAGACCTTTCGCATAGTGCGATAGGAGTCTAAATTACACATTTATATGAATGTGCACCTATAAATCCACTGTTCTTCTCTTAGGTTACTCCTTCAGACTATTGCTGTTAGTGAATTCATAAACTTTATTCCACTGCTAGATGATCTTTACAAAGATCTTCTTTGATTAGGATGCATTTTTTGATTTAATTTAAAATATGTTCACTTCCTATAGCTGAGGATATATTACCTTTAAATATTTTTTTAATCACTTTTTCCCCCAAGCATAGAGCAAATAGCGAGCTCTTGGCTTTTCACAGGAAAAACGGGCAGCTTTTCAGTATTGCAGCCCATCTGTCTGCAAAAATGAGGTTGGATCCAGTTGCAGTTGTGGTTGCAGACAGATTGAAAATAACAGTCCCTCCTCCTGATTCTTCTGGAGAGCATTTATTAAATATCTCAATGCTGAAATTGTCCTTTTGATATCCCTCCTTATGCCTGCAGTTCTGGGCTGTAAGTGAGGACCCTAAATATATTTAATTGGCTATTGGAGTGACCAGTACTTGTTTCTCTAGGCAAAGTTTAAATTGTGCTTTCCCCTCCTTTGCTCTGCATATGTCTGTGTGTATGACTACAGCATTACATGTCAGCAAGTACAGCAGGCTGCATGTTGGATTACGTTTCAAACAGCAAACAAGCTACAGCCTTGAAAGGATTCTGATTGTGCTGTCATGTCAGCCTTGCTCCAGTGACCTTTGATTCCAGAGCAGGTACTAAGGGTACAAAAAAAACCCCCTTGAACATGTCTCTTCATAGCAAATGATGCATTGTGTTTGTCAGCACTGAGTTTCACTGTGGAAGCATGAGTTTACTGCATTGCTGACAGTGGAGTTCACACCAATCTCTCCCAGTTGAAGCAGGAGGGCCTGAGGTCTCTGTGTTTCACCTTTTCTTGTTTGGTAATGAAAGCTTTATATTTGGTCCTTGTACTCCTTGGGTCTCAAGGTTTGTGGGCAGGGAGAATAGCAAGGTAGTGTAACAGCTGTAGACTCTTCAGGGATGAGGAGTTTTCATGAGATGGTAATTCCACATTCTTTCATAATAAGTAGGTATTAAAAATCCAGGGCTTTTTTTCTCTTGGCCTGGGGTAGGGAAGGACATCACTAGTAGTGTACAGTGAACACTCTGGTTCTGGATGCTGATGACTCTGTAGATAACCACAGATGTGTTGAAATGCTCTGGTATTTCCCTGCTCTCTCTTGGAAGTCTTGGGTGGCCAGTGGGTTCCTAGCTGGCTGGGAATGCCTGGGTTGAGCAGCACTGCTAACAAGAGCTTGGAAAGGAATGTGTTAGAGGACCTACCTTGAATGTGTCTCATCTGGGTTAATTCAAGTACATCAGGTACTAGTGTGAGCACATATCTAGGGCAAATACAGTAGAAGGTCTGCAGCCACCAGAAATACTGTCCTGACGTTTGATGGCAGTATTTGCTCCTCTTACCAACTGCTAATACTGCAGTGCTCTGAATCATGGCAAAGAGAGGTCCGTGTAACCTATGCTCTGTGTGTGGATTCTTCCTGAGTCTAGAGGACAGATGACAGAAACATCAAACAGGACCAAACTTGGAGCTGCTGAATTTTCTTTTCAGGGCAAGCTGTTGCCAGAGTCTCATGTTATCTTCCGGTTAGACCATTCTTAAGTCTGAATTACACTATTTCCAGTTCCATTTTGGCAGTAATGACATATTAAGTCAGATTTCCATTCAATATAGTCCACAAAGGATAGACTGTGAAAAAAATGGGAAAAGATAATTTGATAGTCATCTTTCCTCTAGGTTAGAGACCCCACTGTGATGCTTCCATGATCCGATTAAGCTACTCAACAAACCACTGTTGTAGTGGTAAAACATTTGTAAAACAATTGGTTTGGTACTAATTCACATGTGAATCTATGAATACAAAGGACCAATGAAAAGACTGTGCCTGAATAGAATATCTATTTGTCCCAAGAAAAAACCTGCAGCTTTTTAGCATGAAATGGGAATCTCAGATTACGAAGCAGTCATTTTATGCACCAAATGAATATGGTTGCCCTTTCTTCATGGCTCTGAGGGATTCCA
This sequence comes from Callaeas wilsoni, assembly GCA_013398955.1. Classification (NCBI taxonomy): domain Eukaryota; kingdom Metazoa; phylum Chordata; class Aves; order Passeriformes; family Callaeidae; genus Callaeas; species Callaeas wilsoni. The sequence goes on along the minus strand of VWPU01009934.1, from coordinate 85,846 downwards.
CTGCCCTTACCTTAAAACACTTTAAGAAGAGCAGGACATAATCCCTCTTGATTGTGCTGGATTTGATGTTTAGGTATTTAGAACCATGTGTGATACTTCCTGCCCTACCTATACCACAGTGTAGTATCAAGTTTTTGGGTGTGGCTGTCCCTTCAGAGTCTCTTTAAAACTCTGGCTTTTCTGTTGCTCAGATAAGGCGACAGATGTGGCTGTGGCTTGTAAAGAGAGACTTGTGGAGGACTGCTTTTTACGCTCCGGCTGTACCTTCCGTTCAGGAAACAAGAGGGGGACAGTGTGTCTGGAGAACGGGCTTAGTAGACTTACAACAAAAGACAACATTTCCCAAAGGAAAAAGAAGGGTTTGCTTGAGCTATAGCTGTATGACCAGCCCTGACCATCATTTGCAGTACTTCCTTTGGAGCACAGGAGAAGGTGATATTCATACAGGTAATGAATGCAGGGTGAATGCAGCTGTGTTGCTTACATATTAAGCTTTCTCCATGTAAATCCAGATGAATTCAAGGAATCAGAGACACAGTCTCAGACCACTCTTCCCTTGTCCTTTTCACTAGCTAGGCATACATAAAAATATTTTTTTGCTTTAAGACTGTATTGTTACCTTTTCATTTATGTAATATTCCTCTGAGTTGAGGTTAATATAGAGTTGTGAGCTCTTGAAATCTTGTTTTTTTGTCATCTTTTATCCATAAATGAGGATGTGAAATCTCAAATTAGGCAACAGTTTCAAACCTTTCATAGAAAAGTTTTCAAAAACCATTTTCTTCTGGTTTAAAAGTGTTCCATGACCTTCAATTTTCTTTTGACTCTCCTGAAGTAAAAAGTACAGAAATTACATCAATTATTTTTCTTGCTCAATTATCTCCTGATCCCTTGAGCTTTTCTGAGTAATTCTATAGACTGAGGTAACTCCATACTATGCTGAAAAGTGCGTGGATCAATAGCAGGCATGGCCTATATATTAAAAAGAGTGGAAGAAAGAGCTACTGATGGAAGACTGAAAATAGAACAAGCACATCTTGTTCAATCAAGGCCACAAGACGACTTGCAAGAGGTCTTTGCTTCCTCGATGTTCATCAGCACTGTGAGGCTTTTGTCTCCTGAAGTAAATTACTATAAAATTCTGCAAAAAAAATTTACCTACCTTCCTTTAGGAACATTTGTACTGAGATCTGCATATTCAAAATGGGTTGTGCAGTTCCCACTATGCTGGAGATTGAGCAAGACACCAGGATATGGAAGAGGTATCAAACGCAAAGCTGAAGTACAGACTTCAGTAATATTAGATAGCTGTAGTGGCCTTAGACTTGTCAACAAATGATAAAGCCTGCCTGGGGAACTGTCTCACAAATCTGTTTCTGTCCATGTAAAAAGAAAGAGCAGCCTTTGTTTTGAGGGTGTGACCCATAGGGGTCTTCAGGACTCAGAATCACAAATGTTGGAGTGAAAGAGAAGCCTTACCTACAAGGCAGGAACATGAGCAACAGTAATGATACCTGCGTCGGTTTGGGAATACATGTTTCTTGCTGCTTCCAGATATGTTAGGGAAATGGACTTTCTTAGTCCTGAGAGATGGTTTTTCTGGGTGTCAGATTAGATTTACTACTCACAGTCTACGAGGCTGTGTTGAGGTGTTCAAAGGCCTGAGTTGCAAACTGCATAATGAGATCCTTGAAAAGCATTTACAAGCAGTGAAAAAAGTGTGAAGTCACCTTCACAGAGGGGAATATGATGATGTGGAGTTCAGAGTTGTGTTAATCAACACTAAAGGCTAAATCAGAGTGTGGTGTACATGAAGAGAGACAATAGCCACAGGGCAAATATGGGACCTGTGTTTCCTGAGTCCAGAGGCATAGGGACTCACATTCTGGCACTCTTTAGCTATATGCTTGTGAAGGCAACATATTTATGGAAGTTTATGCAGATCAAAAGTTTCATACTGAATCTGCATCTTGCCGGGACAAAGATTTTAAGGTTTGTAGGTGAGAGACAGCCACCACAGAATAACCAAACAATGACAGCTTTGAAAAGAACCTCACACATCTCACCTAATTACCATACTTGAAGCATGAACAACAGTTCAGCAGACCTTTCCTGTAAGTTATTTCTCTTGTTTTATTTTTATCCTCTATTTTTAAAAATGTATTTTCAACTTTGCATTTGCATCTCCAGTCTCTTAGAGTATGAAAAAATGTAATACGTTAATGACTGCCTTGCCATTGATTTTTCTTATTACTTTGTTTCAAACAAACCCCTAAGTCTTAGACTGAAAGCTACTTCAGATATTTTCTTCTCATGTCAATTTTGGCATGTCAGACCTCTTGAAAGCTTTGAACTTACAAGGGACCAAGTACTCTAGTAGTGCTTCTTCTCCTATTTTTGGGTACTTTTTTTCATTTTTGCAGCTTTCTGAAAATAGTCCGCTAAATGGCATTGACGAAGAATCCTCAATGATGTCATGTGATGTCAAATCTGTTAATAAGCCTGTGGTGGTTACAACACAAGTGATTTGAGAAGAAGTCACATCTCTGAAAGGATTTTTTTTTTTTTTTAATTAAGGGAAGGTAATGGCTTTTTGATAGCTTCTGTTCTGAAAGTCCTGGAGGTACACTTAGACATTTAGTCTCTAATTTTTTCTTTCCAGTTAGATTTGTCTGTTCCATCAGTGCTGCATCCTCGATGGAACTCCCACATAGAACTGAAATAACCCAAGCTGCAGAGAGAGGAGAGAGAGCTACTCTGGCTCGCAGATACAATGCTTGTGTGTGTGTGCGTGTGTGTGTGTGTGTGTTATGTTTCTGTTTGTGGGTGTATGAAGAAACTGCTGAGAGCAACCCAAATTTAAAGAGTTCTTCCTGGGCACCATGTGTCTGCAATCACTGGTATTTCTTCACTATGGAAGTTCCACAGCTTCTTATGAAAACCCTGTCTCCTCCACTCACAGCCTGCCTACTGGTCCTGAGGCTTGAGGAAACATGACAGATCACTGACAGAAATTATGTTAACATTTCTTCCAAGAAAACTTCATTCTATTCAATAAGATGGGACTTACAAGCTCCTAACTTGAGTAAAAGTCCATTCCAAAGAATGTTTTTCTCTGGTATAGTATCATCTCACTAAAATCACTGTAACTACCAAGAAGCACCACAGCACCAGTGTATTGCTATGCTACTGTTACCAAGCATCCACATTTCTTGGAGTATATTAAGAAAATAAGTGAAGGTGAAGTAATTATTTCTAAGGAGTTCCTACCTTTTCTGTTATATAAGCATTTTTACTAGCTAAGCTCTATGAGAGCTGTTTAAACTTTTCTTGCTGCTATGTAGAAGTTCCCAATGATATCTCATCACAAGAACTCAACGGCATGGGAAAAGCTCATAAAGATTCTTGAAGATTTGACTGAGTCTCTTTAGAACTTTCCTGTGTGAGGATGTTGTGTTTCAGTGATGGCCTAGCTTATGACTAGTCCCAGTGCCTTTATGCAGTGCCATTTCCTCCTGCTAATACATTAGTGTATTTCAAGAAGACATACCTTCTTAGAAAATCTGTGGGAGTTTGCAATCTTCCACCCAAGTCCCTGAAGAAGCAACTGAGGCAGCCATAATGTCTTGCTAATGTGTCTGGTCTTCTGGTTAATTTTGTATTTTGTATTTTGTTTTTTGTGGTTTTTGTTTGTTTGTTTGTTTGCTTGCTTTTTAATTGAAAAAAAAGTTTTTTGCTCTTAGTACTACTTAAAAAATTCATCTCACTTTGGTGCTAACATAATATTTTAATGTATCTGGTAAGAAACCACAGAATATTTGGAAGGAACCTTTAAAAGGCCATCTAGTCCACATGCTCCTCCACCCCTGCCCCAGGTATAACGTGAGTAATCTGGAACTTAGAAGTCCATATAGGAGCAGCATTTAATGCCCTTCCATGGCAGCAGAGATAGGTGACTTGCTTCCCACCAGAGAGAGAAGTCATGTTCTTCTGACTTCCTTGGTCTCACAGCTATCTTTAGGTAGGTTTGTGCTGGCTGCCAATTGAGAAATATTCTATGTATATGAACTAAACATGTCACCAAATTTACTGTTGTATAGTGTTGCCCCAGTCTCTGTTAGCCTTTCTTTAAAGCAACAGGAAGATTCCAGTCAGCAGGATTATCTTACAGACTGATGTTTCTGGGCTTTCTGAATAGACTCGTCATCCTTGTCAGTCAGAAACTGTGGAGAAGACCATCATTTTCCAAGGCAACAGAGAAGGTCTGGAATCTGTCACCAGGATGAATTTAGGAAATCTGTTAGAGCAGCAGAGAGTTACACAGTTAGCAATTTTATTATTTTTTTTTTTTTAAATTCAGCTGTTCTTTCTGTGCCAAAGTGAATAATTTCTCTGAAGCAGGAAAGCAGGACTGGAACAATCATAAATCACAGGCAAATAAACATCTTGGCAAGCAGATCTGCTTTCAAGTTCTTTTTTTTTCTGCTGGAAATACAAGCTGCATGTGACTAATGCCAGAATGCTGCAGTGCAGGTGGGCTCGTGTGAACAAGATGCCTACGTTCCTTTCTCCATCAGTAGATATCAGGCAAGCAAGTCCAGAGGAGAATTCTCCTCCTAAAGTAGGTGCTTCCACTTGGCCTGAAGAATCTCATCCCAAGACCTGTAACTAGCTGGAGTAGACATCCATGGACTAGAAAGAGAAGCTGTTCAGAGGTTATTTACAGCTGCATACTAGCTGGGTCATAGCGGTCAGGAGGACAAGACAAGCATTTGCCAGGGATTATTGATCAAAACCAGAACAGAAGCCACTGTATTTATGTTATACAGGAAGCTGTTCCTGCTTTATGGTTGTGGGATTGTGTGGAGTGTTCCCCTGAAAATGGGACTGCACCCTTCCAGGTGTAGATCTGGCTCAAAACTGCCTGCATCCAGAGGCTTTACAATGCAAACAATGAAGAATAACAAAATTCCTGAGAAGGAGAAATGGGAGTATCTCCCAAAGGTGCATGCAGCAGCTCTGGAACAGAGGCAGTAACAGAAACTTACATTGTCTTAATTGCTGTAAATCTTCTCAATCTTAAAATGTCTCTTAATCCCTTACCAAGTAATAAAAGGCATCAGCTTGCTTTTTAGGGAAAAGATTTGTGTACTAGTTCAAAAGAACAGTGCGTGGATTGCTATTTTCATGTCGTGCATCTGGAAATGTATTTATACAATGTGCCTGAAAGCAAGGCAGAGTGCTTTTTAACTGGAGTTGCACATACTTTGCAGCACAAGTAAAAGACTGTGGCCTTCCAGGTATCTTGGAGTAGTAATGATGCCTCCAAAAGCAGAGTTGGATTTGCACTCTTCAGCTGGCAGCCCAGTCTGGTACCCCAGAACCACTCCCCATTATGTCTGCGTCATTTTAATTTCTCTTCCTGTGCAAGCTGTCTGTAGCCAGTGGGGACACAGTGGTTGAATATTCTCTTAGTGCTGGGTGCTGAAGACTGATGGTTGCCTTTGTTTCCAGCTTTTCGCTTTTTCCTCTTGCTGCCTTGTAGCAGTATTTAACTGGTAGGAGGTAGGTGAAAAGAGTCTCAGGAACTGGCCTGCTGTGTGTGTTGGTCTCAGGAACAAAAATATCTCCTCCAGGTCCCTCTTTGCACAACTGCGGGATCTTGAAGACTCACAACCTAGTGCTCTTCTGCAGTGGGCACACTAAATGGCAATTGGGAATGGGGAATGGAGAGTGCTCCTTCACGGTGCCTGTTTGTTAAAATATCTCTGTGAAGTATGCTTGAGCGAATGCCTAACTTCTGTCTGTGGAGGGATCTGAGCCAGTAAGGTGATGAGCTGCTTTTGTAAGATAGTGTGCCCCCAGCCCAAGGCACATTTTTGGATCAGGCTGACCCAGACACACTGACACTGCTAACACTGACCTTTTGCATGTGCATCATCAGGTGTTTTCTTTACGAGAAGTTTGTAGTTACAGGTGTGCTACTTTAACACATATCCACACTGAAGTAAAACCTTGTATAGCAAAACTGGAATAGAAATTATGTTTCAAAATTCTATTCTTTGATCCAGTTGTCTGTTTTTGTCTTCAACAGGCCTTGCTTATGTGAACTCACTACATTTCCAGACAATCTGTTTCCAATCAATGCAATTATTACTTTTATGAGTGACTGAAGCAATAGCTTATCCTAACAGCCCATGTGTCTCCAAAGACAGTGTCAGAAGTGCTTCACCATGGTTTCAGTGTTGCAGAATGATGCAGTCAGATGAAAATGAAACCAGTGCAGAATCTGAGATGGGTTTACGTATGGAACTGAAACTAGGTTTCTTTCTTCTGCAAAGCTTTACTCTGCCTAGGTCAGAGGTAGCTGATAACCTTCCTGCAGCTTCTGTCTTCGCACATTTGTGTTGTATGTTTGTGTCAGTCATCTCATCATGTACCACCATTTTCTAGTTCTCAGCAAGAAATGGTGTCATCTTACGATATTTATAGGTATTTGGCATACACTCGTGTGTCAGAAAATAATTGTAGCCTTGTAGGCTTCTTGAAAAGTCACAGAGCAGGAAAGGAATGAATGAGTCCATCAGAGAATATTAGGAGAATGTATTTCAACTAGGAAGTGTGCATTTTATTTTTGCAGCAGCAGAGGAGTTTTGCAAGCTAATGAATGAACTGAAGTGAATATTTCCCTCCTCAGAGATATTAACTGTACTAAATTGAAAGTGCATGGCACAGTACAAGATAAGAAGAATGCTAACTGATGCATACAAAGCAGATACAACTGACAGGCCATCAAGAGTGTTTGACATCTCTCAGAAACTGATTATAAAATGCAGTACCTGCTTCAACCTGGAAAAACACCTATAAGATCATTTTCAATAACAGATATGTGTTAGCCCAGTGGCGATTTCCAGTTTGTCATGAAATGGAAATTGTGGTTGGCAATTAAAAAACCTCAATAACAAATGACACACAAAGTGCTAGGTCCTGCTGTTGGGTCACAACAATCCCAGGCAGTGATACAGGCTGGGGCAGAGTGTCTGGAAAGCTGCCCAGCAGAGAAGGAACTGGGGCTCCTGATTGACAGCTGGCTAAACATAAGCCAACAGTGTGCCCAGGTGCCCAAGAAGGCCACTGGCATCCTGGCCTGTATCAGCAATAGTGTGGCCAGTGAGACCGGAGCAGTCATTGTCCCCCTGTACTCAGCACTGGTGAGGCCACACCTTGAGTTCTGCGTCCCGTTCTGAGCTTCTCACCACAAGAAGGATAGTGAGGGGCTGGAGCATGTCCAGAGAATGGCAAGGGAGCTGGTGAAGGATCTGGAGCACAAGTCCTACGAGAAGCAGCTGAGGAAGCCGGGAGTGTTTAGCCTGGAGAAAAGGAGGCTCAGGGGAGACCTTATCACTCTCTACCACTGCCTGAAAGGAGGTTTTAGCCAGGTGAGTGTTGGTCTCTTCTGTCAGGTAACAAGGGACAGGACAAGAGGAAATGGCCTCAAGTTGTTCCAGTGGAGGTTTAGATTGAATATGAGGAAAAATTTTGCCAGCAGAAGGGTTCTCAAGCATTGGGACAGACTGTAACAATGAAGTGGTAGAGTCAGAATCTCTGGAGGCATTTAAAATACGTGTAGACATGGCACTTAGGGACATGGTTGGTGGTGGACTTGGCGGTGTTAACTTAGTAGTTGGAGTTGATGATCTTAGAGGTCTTTTCCAACCTAAATGATTCTACGATTCCGTGAAAAATAAGAGAGCTCCAAAGGTCTAGGATACTGGGCTGCAGGTCTAAGATCAGATCAAATGAATGTCACCCGAAAATGATATCTCCACATAAATGTCATAGGGAACTTCATCGTTTTGGTTAAAGTTGTATTAAAAGGATATGACACAAGTGCAAGTAAATAAATAATATACTAAGTGAAGGATTCACTCACAAACATGAATTGCTAGTTGTAAGCTAGAAGGAGACAACTGGAAAGGGATTTATCCATTTGTTGCACAAATATGCAGGTACCAGGAGATTGATGTTGGTTTGTGTGCAAGTACTGTGCTATGTAGCTAGAGAGGAACTGCCGCTGTGCAGAGATGGAGACTTTGCAGAGATAAAAACATGGAGACTAAGATTTTAGTTAAAAAGTGATTTTAATGAGGGTGACAGGGTCTTGCTCTAAAAATGTACTTTCCATTATTCTCCAAAGAAGACTATTTAGCAGCTTGTAAGATAAGAAAAACATTTTTCTGTTAAAGTGACTGTCTACCTCATTCACTTTTTGGCTTCAATACCCATCTGCAGAGTGAAACATAAGTCTTGCATATGTTACAAACTACTATGACCTCAAATAATGTGGCAAAAATAATTTCTAGAAAATTCAAAGTGCTTCCATTTGGCTTTGTACCAAGCTGGCAAAAGGCCCTTCAACATCAGCCTTTAAAGTCTACCTTGGTGTCTGCAAGGGAAATGAAACATTACCATGGTGGTGATGTTTCAAAATAGTTGGCGTTCTAATTATCTCCAAATATGCTTAAATATCTCATGTACCTTTAGAGAGAATTTGCTCAGCTTACCAGTTTGTTTCCCTGGAAGGAAAACAGTTTTGTTTGGCAATACAGTTTGTCTGGGTTGGATACAGAGGGAGAGAGAAAGACTGAAGTAAAATACCAGAGACACAGAAAGCTGAGTCTGGGGAAGGGGAATGGCTGAAGCAAAGGTCTCCAGTAGCAGACCATTTCTCAGTATCGTTAATTTATTAACAAAGTTAACTGAAGCTTTGAGTGCTCCTGTTCTACTCCTTCCTCTTACCCATTTGTGTCCTGCTACTGCGTAACTTGCACAGGGACCCATGACCTGTGGCTCATCACTTGGTGTGTCTAAATGAACCTCATGGAATCCTTCCAGTATCTTTCCCATGATATCACAGAAAAGTTAATGCTGAAGCAGATAGGCTTCTCACTGACCTGGAAATAGGCATCAACTCATAGACTGTCCCAGGAAGCACAACTACATAAGAATGCATCCTGTCTCAGTTGTGTAAGGTTTGTGCTGATTGGACCAGGAAAAGTAAGAAGAGAGAGATATTTGTGTCTACTCTGAGCTTTGAATTTCATCGAGAATTTCTTCATTTAATAAAATATTAATGATCCTTATCAGAGATCTCCACATTACCAAAAAGACTGGAAAATAACATTCTCCAAGATATTAATCCAACGAGTTCCTCAAGTGACCTTGGTATCAGTACTTTGTTTAGGAAAGGAATCACTAATCCATTTCAGTAGGTGTATTAGTTATAGTTAATTAGTAAATTGTGATGGTTCCATTAGAGCTATTCAGTACTAATATATAAATATGGTTTTTTGATCATGGAAGTACCACTTTCAAATGTTACGTGATACCTTCCTGAAGGGCTGTTTCACTTTTATGGAAACTGTAGCAGGAGGAAGTCAGATGTTTTGGTTGTTTTTTCAGACATAAGCTTTTTATCATAGTCTTGATGATTTTCATTGACATCAATAAAACGTACTTAGTTCTGGTTCTGAAGTGATTCTGCAAAAATGAGTGACCCATTCCTGCTCCAGAACAGTACTCTGTGATTAGCTCCTTATGTTTGGATGATGTGATAAAGAGACATGCTGTGATTTAGAGACTCTGAGGAATCTGTTGTCCTGTCTGTTCAATCTAATTATGGCTCAGCCACAAATAGTACTTCCAAAAACAAACCCCTGTAAAATTCTCTCAGCGCATGCCTGTTTCAGGTAAACCTCCTGCTATTTCCTCTAAAACCCGTGACTGAGAGGGAAAACTTCTGCACCATTCTCTGATTTAAGCATACACACACACAGGCATTTTGAAAGACAAGTTTGGATGTTACTTGTCTACAATATGAAATGAGATTTGTGCAGAGGAAAAGCTTTTGATTTCACATAATTATCTTACCTGAAACAATGATGTGTGCAAATTTCCATCATTCTTTAATTAATTAAGAAGGCCTAAGATGTTCCTATTTCTCCATAAGTCATCCTTAGTACTCCTAATCCTGTAGCTTTCCCAGCACACAACTTTGCCTGCCATATTTAGGACTTTTTTTTTCATCTAGTAGCAAATTCAATGGTGCTCTTGCAGGTTGATTTGCAAGTTTATGTTTTCTGCATGAAAGCTGGTTTGATGTCAGTCAGCTATTGAGGGGATAGCTCATAGTTGGTGGTGCTCCTGTAACAGAGGTCTGGCAGCTAAGGATTTACTTTTCTTCAGTTCAGATGCAGGATGTGGTTGGGCATGTACTCTTCACCATTTTCCTTGCAGAATTAACTTCAGTCACTTTCAGATATTATTCAAAACACTTACTTGTGAGGTCTCACAGAATCATACAGTATCTGAGGCTGGTGCTTGTCTATAAAGGTTGTCAAGTCCAATTTCATTGTCAGACAGGGTTACCTACAGTAGATTGCTCAGCACTGTGGCTTATGAATTTTTTAATATCTCCACAGATGGAGATCCCACAGTGACTTTCTGCAACTCAATTTATCGTTTTCTTATATTTAAATTGTATTCCCTGTACTTGAGTTTGTACACATTATCTCTTCTCCTGTTACTGGGTACCTGTCTGACTCCTTCATATTCATTCTGTTTCGTTAGGTGTTTACACATACTACTAAAACCCCTGGAACCTTCTCTTCTCCAGGCTAGGCAGTCCCTGCTCTCTCAGGCTCTTCATGTATCAAAGATCCTTGAGTATCCTAAATGTCTTCATGACTGTCTCACTTCTTTGCTGTCTCACTCTAGTAACTCCATCACTCTTTTGTGTCTTGGAGTCCTGGACTGGGCACATCACTCCAAATTTGGTCACAAAAGGGCTCAGTAGATGGGAATCTTCTCAGGTCCTTCAGCCTCTTGACAACAGTGCTCCTAATGCAGCCCAGAAAACTGTTAGCCTTCTCTGCTGCAAGGACATATTGTTAGCTCGTGGTCAGCTTGTTGTCCACTACAACCCCAAAGCTTTTACTGTAAAACTGCTTTCCAGACAGATGACTTTCTTTTCTGCTGCTTCACCAGGGAATGTCTCCCACACGTACCTGAACAACCATATTACTCTTTTTCAGATGCATAATGACAGTTTAACCCAGCAAAACTCACACGAATGCATATGTTGTGTTTTAACCCCAGCCAGCAACCAAGCACCATGCAACTGCTGGCTTACTCGCCCAACAGCTAGAAAACTTGTGGGTTTGAGGTAAAGGCAGTTTAACAGGGAAAGCAAAAGCCATACATGCAAGCAATCAAAACAAGGAATTAATTCACTGGTTCCCCTGAGCAGGCATGTGTTTTGCATTTCCAGGACAGCAGGTCCCCCTCATGCCTCACAGTGACTTGAAAAGACAAATGACATCACTCAAATGTTTCCTTCTTCCTCCTGCTTGCACCCAGCTTTAAATACTGTTCTGGAATATCCCTTTGGTCAGTTTGGGACACCTGTCCTGGCCATGTCCCCTCACAATTTTTCATTCACCCCCAGCTTCCTCACCAGCGTGGCAGTACAAAAAGCAGAAAAGGCCTTGTCTCTGTGTAAGCCCTGCTCAGCAGTAACAAAAATGTGTTTATCATCACTGTATTCAGCACATATCCAAAATGCTACCCATAAGTAGCTCTCTGTGAAGAAAATTAACTCTACCTCGGCCAAAACCAGCACATCATATCTGAGTGCATCCATAGTGTTTGGCTTAACACCTGATTGTTTAGCTATTTAGCTCACGTGGATAAGGGAATTACTATTACTTTGAAATAACAGCTATGCCACTTGTTTTTGAAACACACCATGTCTAGGATGGTTTTCCATATGGAAGTTTTTTATCCTTTGAAGGCACGGTTGTTTGTAGCCAGAAAGGTGACAGCTGGCATATGTTGCCCTGGAGCTTTAGCCGTTTTTGTTTTTTTTCTGTAGATTTGTCTAAAGATGTTAGAAATAATGTTGATTGAACCTCCGTACTGATTAGTGAATCGTGTGTCAGTCTCTGACTTCTCTTTGTGTCAAGGTGTATGTCATGATTGGAGTGTGAAAGACAAAAAGACAAAATAAAGATGAAACCCCCCAGGTCTGTCATATGAACAAATTCATTAAGTGTGTCCTTCCTCTGTTTCCTTGGAAGCTTCAAAAGTGAGCTTGAGGGCAGAACAACTGCTCTTTTCTTCTGTTTGCGCCCATAACTGAGGCACCTCAGTTGCATGTAGATGAGTTCTCTGCAATCTTCGCTGCTGAACTGCTAAAACCAGAAGCTGTTATCCAGGGAATGTTAACAACAAAGTCTACATTTAGGATGAAGAACAAAGGAGATGGAAAAATAGCCTTTCTAAAAGTAACACGAGAGTCCTTAGTTAAAACGTAGTGTAAAATTTTCATTCACATAATACATTTCCTTTGAATTAGTTAACAGTGATAACACAGTGTAGCATTTTGAACACTAAGAAGGTGACTTCGAAATCACAGGTGAATGAAGAGAATCTATGAGGGTTCTGAAACTACATTCTTGTTCTTTTAAGTGTCCTGTATGCTGAATGGCTGCAGAACAAAATGCCTTATGTATTTAAAAGCTTTGCCTTGTCTAAGAAATAAAAGAAAGTTATGCAATTTCACTTCTTATGTGATGAGCTGAGCTGACATTATAGCTTAATGATAGCCTACAAGTAGTGCTTACAGAGAAAAAAATCTCTTTCTGCTACTGGATTCTGTTTCCTAAGTAACTAGAGTATTATGCTGTCTGGGTAGCTCTAACTGGAGAGAAGCTAAAAAGAGATAAACTGGATAGATTATTGAACCCAAATTAGTTTGATCATCAGTGGAGAAATCTTTTGAGGGGGACCCAGAAATTAAAGGCGTTAGTGAGATTTGTCATCAATGATGTTTGCACAATAAGGCTGCTTAGAGAGGTTCCTGCGGTAGGGATGTGTGACACAACTAGGCTGTACTTCCTTTTCGCTTGCTATGAAATTTTAGCTTACTTGCAATTTCAGTTAGCCTTCCTCGCACTACAGGAAAGAAATCACCAGATAGTCTGGGTAAATTTTCCGTCAATATGCAAGAGTTTCTGTACTACTCTGATCCTGCAATGAAGGATGCAAAATGATAGTAGAGGAAGGCTGACAGTAGACAGGGAACAGGAATATTCCAGATGGGGTTTGTTTGGGGTCCCTAGGTGTCTCTTTGTTTTAAGCCACAGATTTCTTAACAATGGAAGTGTCAAGATGTTTGTGCTTAGGCAGCTGAATAGACAATCGTGTTTACTGTTGTTATTTCCCACCTGGCAAAATCCCCCTCTGTGTATTACAACCAGATCTTGTAAGGCTTAAAATTACCAGTTTCCCCATGCTTCTTTGTGGGAGCTGTAAAGGGGGCATTTCTCTATCACATTTTGGGGGACTGGAGGGTTCTTTTTGATTCAGGGTTGCTTTCAGCTTAGGGTTCTGGGAAAATATGTAACCTGGAAAAGAATTGTGGGGAGAAAATGGATCTGCTTATGTCTTTACAAATTCCGTGGTGGTTATTAGAAGTAATAGTTAACCTGATAAGCCATCACTACTGCAATTCAGGAGGAATCATTCTGACAGGTTGCAGATATTTCTTCCTTTCAGGATCAAGGTTTCACAATCACTATCCCAATAACTGATGTGGAAAGCAAGAGCAAACACAGTCCTCCAGCATTTCTGACAGGCTGGAAGAATAATTTATAAGGATAATTTAGAAGGAGTTGTAAGAATCTCTTTCCTTCACTTAGCCTTTGATAAGGCAAAACCCCAATTTTTTGGCAGGTCTTTGATAGTATCTCCTTCCAGCCTAAGCCTTGGTAAAGGCCAGAAATCTTTGCTTTATGCAGAACAAGAGATGTTGAATATGTGTACTTGTGACTGTGTGTAAGAACAAGGCTGTCTCAGATTAATTCAGTTAAATCTCAGCCAGCAGCGAGCCAATGTGAAGGTGTCTTGACTCAGCATCTAAGGACCTACAGCATTTTTCCAGGGTGAAGAAACCTCTTTTAGTAAAAGATGCAGAGTGTTCTGCTACAGGCAAGGTCCAACACTGCTTCCAAAGGGTATGTGTCTTCTCTTCATCTGTGTAACCAGGTTTGATCCCTCCAGTGCCCTGAGGATGCTGTATCACAGTACATGCTTTTCCCCTTTGCTCAGCAACTGTTTTTCTCCCTGGCTGGATGACTGACAGTCATTTGCTAATGAAAATGTCTCTGAAATACAGGGTAAAGGGATTTATGCAGCACTTTGGAGATAAAGGGACATACAGGAAACCTCCTCCTCGTTTGCATGGTTGTGCAAGGGCTTTGCACAACAACAAAAAACTGCCTTAGGAACATACAGGGAGTGAAAATTTGGGAACAGTGTATATTCAGAAGTAGAAAGAGGACAAGACAAAGCCATGATCCCACCTAGGTACTAAGCATTACAGGTGGTGGTGTCCAAGAACTGATAACAGACATGCAGAGATGTTGCTTTATTCTGATCCATGGTAGGAGCCTAAAATTCATCAACTCCAAATGTTTGCTAATGCCATGTGGTCCTATCTGTCATGGGATGTGTAATTTCTGACAACAATTAAGACTGTGATTACTCATCCCTGCAATCAAGATTTCAAATTCCTTTCCCAGCCCCGATGTCATTTCGTTCTGGATGTATTACCTGCCTATTACATTAAAGACCCTTCAAAATAAATCTTCAGTCACTTGGCTGAGCTGATAAAGTGAAAACATGGTGTGGATGACAGCTTGTCCTTTTCAGGACCACAAACCAACTGTGCTGCCATCATGCAGATCTACAAATATAGTCTATTCCTTTTGCTGCTGTGCTTCTCCTGCCAGTGCCAGGTAACTTACCTGATCAGGTTAAGTGCTTTGCCCACCTCCTGCATGGGAGGACAGTGTGCTGCCTCCTCAGGGTAAGGAGAAACCTTTCCAGATGCAGAGGGAATGCAGAAGGCCCTGCGTGTGGGGAAGGAGAGAGCTGTCATCCTGAGCTTTTTCATTACATTCTTCCAGGGCTGATTTTCTCTTGTGCTTTCTATAGGGGCTACCAAAGACATGGGAAAGATGCTGGGTGGGGATGAGGAGAAAGACCCAGATGCCGCTAAGAAAGAAGAGGAACGACAGGAAGCCCTTCGGCAACAAGAGGAAGAGAGGAAAGCCAAATATGCCAAGATGGAGGCTGAAAGAGAAGTTATGAGACAAGGGATTCGAGACAAGGTAGGTAACTGGCTTTCAGTACACACTGGTCAACTTGTAATGCCCCATGAAGAACACTTGGTTTCAGCTGATTTGTGACTAGCTCCCTAGGCACCCAGATAGAACCAGATAACTACTCTGCCACACAGAACTTTCTAGATTTCTACACTCTTTCTCAAATCCTGTTTAAACACACCTCCCACAGAGCAAAGCCCTGCAAAGTTGAAATAGAGAGTAAAGGTGAGGGGAGAAATCCATCTGTTTTTATCATCATCTATTAAGCACTCACATTATATTAAATGTTAAAGGCTTCCTTGTCCCTTTGAGGATGCTTTCCAAGCTTGCATTTGTGGTTTGTGAGAAGAGTCATCAGTGAGTTTCTGAGAGACACCTGGCAGCTGTCTTCTGTATTGATTCCAAAGCTTTATTGTGTTGACAAGTGATATGCGACAAATCTACTCCACTGTTAATATTTAGGCTTCTATCACTCACATGGGACTCATCTGAAAAAAAGATTTTATACATTAACTATTAGGGATTGATGTGTGGAGAGAGAAGACAGTTTTGATGCCTCACCCTCAAGGCCAGGTCAAAACTCTTTAGAATAACTTGGGTTTGTAAGAAGATGTCCTGGTGTTCAGGTATCTTGGAAAGAAATGTGGGCAATGGTTGGACAAAAAGTTTCTAATGGTGAAGGCCTGTCAGGTGACTTACATCACATGCCAAAGAAAATACCTGAAGATAAAACGAGAAAGTCTTGCTCAGAATAAGAGGTGTGCCTCTATGCAGGTCCTTTCTCTGTGCTTTAAGAGCATGTCTTGGAACAGACATGAACAAAACGATATCTGCATTGGACCAAACTTCTGACCCAATCCTTATGATTCATGATGGAAGCATGAATAAGGGTGAGTTTCTCTGTTGGCACAGTGCAGCTTGCAAAGGGTTACTAGAATAGTTCTGCAAATAAAGAAATTTTGGATTATGCTTCTATGAAAAGAAAGGACTTAGAGGGAATTGTCCACCTGTGACACTGCCAGAGAAAGGTATCCATATGATCATTTAAAAGAGGGTAGTGGTTGACAGAGGTGCAGAACCTCTACCTGGTCAAAAATTGTTGTTTTATAATCATAGAATCATAGAATTGTCAAATATTTTGGGTTGGAAGGGACCTTAAAGATCATCTAGTTCCATCCCCTCTGCCACTTTTCACTAGATCAGGCTGCTCAGAGCCCCATCCAACCTGGCCTTGAACACTTCCAGGGATGGGGCAGCCACAGCTTCTCTGGGCAACCTCTGGGCTTCACCACATCTCAGGAAAGAGTTTCTTCCTAATATCTAATCTAAATCCATCCTCTGCCAGTTTAAAAACATTGCCCTTGTCCTGTCACTATGTGCCTGTATAAAAACTTCCTCTCTCTCCTTTTTATAAGCCCCCTTAAAGTGTGGAAGTTTGCAATGAAGTCTCCTTGGAGCCTTCTCTTCTCTAGGCTAAACAACACCAGCAATGATGTATTTAATGAATATATATCTAGAGAATCAAGTGTATTAATATAAACATATCAATGTGTGCATAACATGTTTAATGTATGTTTATAGGTAGAACTGTTTCTAAACAATGACAAAGGTCATGAGGGGAAAAAAAAAGAGTAGTAAATTTCTGAGTTGCAGGCAAATGAGCTAATGCCCTGTTTTCACTGGTAACTGTCTCTTCTGGACCACTGAATTGTTCCCAGATGTAGGTAGGGGTTGCCTTTTTCCTGCTGTTGGGAAAACTGCTGTAAAAGCATTTAAAAAGTCTGAGATACCCTCTGTTATAATTCCAAGGTGATGTCATTCATGAGTAGGATGCATACAGCCTGAGCTATAGCCAAAGGGGATTTCCCTATGATACTGGTAGCTATCTGGACTTTGCTGAGCTGGCTAAGCACTGAGTGGCAAGGTCTCTTGGAAATACACTGAAACCTTGAGCAATTTGGCAAGGAGTTGGGTCTGCAGAAAAAGAGAACAAGAATACTTGGAGGAACATGATTTGACCTAAGTCAGGGCTCTGGACTGCAGCTTTTCTGGTGATGTGGTGGAGTACCTTTGAGATTAGCATCAGGAAGTCCTGCATTGGGCAGGGCATCTGGATTGTGAGCTCATTTTCCTGTGGTTTTTTTTTTCCCTGGGAGTGATCCCAGGTAGCATGCATTTGAAAGATGGTGTGTTCTGCAGAATCGGAAAAGTTGGATAAAGCTGTAGAAAGGACCTTCCCTTTCCTTTCCTTTCCTTTCCTTTCCTTTCCTTTCCTTTCCTTTCNTTTCCTTTCCTTTCCTCTCCTTTCCTTTCCTATCCTTTCCCTTCCTTTCCTTTCCTTTCCTTTCCTTTCCTTTCCTTTCCTTTCCTTTCCTTTCCTTTCCTTTCCTTTCCTTTCCTTTCCTTTCCTTTCCTTTCCTTTCCTTTCCTTTCCTTTCCCTTGTCCTGACAAAGAGATGGATTTGATGATCTACAAGACTGTCTTCCAGTAGTGATGATTGGTAGTTGGAAATATGAAACAAATTTTGAAAGAATTAAAAAAGACCTGGATTATTTCCTTCATTACTTGATTATTTAGAAGCTACTTTCATTTCTTCTTTAACTCCAGTAAAATCAAAAATGATTTTTATTATTCATCAAAAATGAATCAAATGCAGAAAAGAAGAACACTGAATCAGATGTTCTTTCTGGTATGTATAGAAGCACAAGTTGTTGTTAGCAGGTATGAATAAAATCAAAGACATTTTAAGTATTAGAAAGCTCCATTATGTTATTTGATAATTTCTCATGTGAGAGGGGGAAAAATGAGCAATTAGTTTGAGTGACTGAGTAGAAACAGATTATTTATGCAGAATAAAAGTTTGAAAGTGTGTGTCCTAGGTTATGAACCCACAGCCACAATTATTCCTTAGTGCAGCTGCAGGATGTTAGGGAAGCAATCCAGGGAATCGCAGCTTCACCAGTGAGTTCATATGACTCTAGGTGAGGCTGACAGAAAGGATGGACTCATTATGTTTGTTGTTTTTGAATTTTTGCCTTGGCTTTCCAACAAGTGTGATGAATGCACTCTCTTGTTTAGGGCTTCAGGAAATGTGGGAGCTATGGCAGGGCTTAAAAGGAATAATGACAGATACCACAGATGCATTCCAGCCTGTGTTAAATTTAAATCCAATCTGTTAAATTGAGACATGTATGCCCTCAACCCAGCATGGCAGCTGGGTATAGAAATTACTTAGGGAGAGGGTAGTATGAAGTACACGGAAATGAGTTGGTGTTTTTTTTTCCATTAAAAATATGCTGCATTTTCATTTGAAAATTAATTTTTAGGAATAACATATGAACATGACATTTTGAAATAACTGGACCACCAGTTGTCGGAGCTTCTACCCAATATCAAAGTCCAGCATCTGGTAGTGAAAATGGATTGAAAGAATGTAAAGAGCATAACTGGGGTATACTCCAGTTTCCTCCTACCTCAGGAGATGTTCACACAGCTTGCATTCTGATCTGATCTGGTTTTGGTCTTGACACTAATGCCTCGCAGATCTTCTGGGCCCTATCCCAGCTGTCCCTGGGGAGAATTGCCACACCTGACCAACACAGGCAGGACTGCTGAGGGGCCTCCAGTGCCCCTTTGTCTGGCAGGTGAAGCTGTGGAGAGCTAATATCCCTGTTACCTTGCTATCAGCTTGCCATGCTGTGGCAGCTTTCTTGTTTCCAGTGCTCTTAGGTGGGCTATTGCCTTCTATAAAAAATTGTTTGTGTAGGTGCTCACCTCAGCAGTGGAAGCAAATTACTTTCTTTGTGTAATAATCCATAATTAGTTATTTACATAATTAATTATTTCTATCAGTGTGGTATAGCCCAGTCCTGAGGATCCCCTAGTCCATGCTCGGTAATTAACACTCTACCTGTCTTAGTGAGACAATATCCAGAGTTTGGCTTCCTGAAAATCTCACACATGTTTTAGGCAGTCAGCATTGCTGAACCCCTGTTGAAAAGTAGCAGAATCTCAGAGATATCCTTACAATAGTGGGTTTAAACCAAAAAGGGTGGAAGCATGGTCCAAATGGCTTGACTAAGAGACAGAATTTAGGTTTGAATTTAGTCCATTCTTGAGATGGAGCATGAGCTGCTTCAGTAGCTTTTATATACTCAGTTCTCTGAGTGAAAGGGAGAAGTGTCTCTGATCCAGCTTGTCTTTAACCAGCCTTACATGCTGGTCATATGATATATAGCACATGGTTTATAGCACATGGATTATGTGCTATAAAGCAGAAAAACATTAATAAGGATTCCTGTGCTTACATTATTAAGGATTCGTGTCCTACAGAGAACATGGTTTATGTCCAATAAAGAAGTTTCTATTAATAAGGATTTATGTCCTTCCAATGGAACTTGAAATCTGCATGAAAAGTATGGAAAAGTGTCAAATGGAAAATTCTAATCTAGAAGAATTAAAGTTGTCTCTACAATTGTAATTGTCCTTGCTGGATGCTGTGTAACATTTGTGACGCAGTGCATGATCACTTGTTTATACTTCTAGGAACCTCAACTCTCCCATTGCACAAGACAAAGTTAACTGTTTGCTTAATAAACAGACATTCAATATTTCATCCCTGATGTGCCTTACAACGTATGTTTTCAAGCTCATTTACTATGCAATATCAAAATTTTGATGGCAATATAATGAATTTCCTCATCTGAGGGTTTAATTCTCTATTGCTATTATTATTACGCTTTCCCTAATATAGCTGAGTTCATCTCAAGCACAATTTCTTCTGATATTTATCAGGGTGGGGGACAGAGTTTTATTTATATTTTTTCTGTTTGCAAGATATGAATGCAGAAGGGTCATTATGTGATTAAAGCTTTGGTGGCAGAAGAATGTTAACAACTTGTTGCATCAGTGAGCCTCAACAGCACTGCAAGAAATGCTTGGGAGTGCTTATGCCTTTGCAGACAGTAGAGGAATGGCAAAATCTGGGTTTGAGGTTTGCTCCTTCAGGCAGCATATCACACAGCAGGAGCGTGTGCAGTCATCGCTCTGCTTGAGTCCCTTCTGTCTCTGAGAGTGTGCCACTAATTCTTCCCACGTTTTTATTGGGCCATTTAATGCTCTCCATGATTAGGCAGTAAGAGTCTCTGCAGTATTTGGAATTGTCCAAAGAATCATAGAAGGGTTAGAGTTGGAAGGCACCTCAAAGATCATCAAGTTCCAGCCCCTCTCTCGTGTGGTCAGGGACACCTGCCACTAGACTAGGTTGCTCAAAGCCCTATCTAACCTGACGCTGAACACTGCCAGGAATGGGTCATCCACAACGTCTCTGGACAACCTGTGTCAGTGCCTCACCACCCTCACAGTACAGAATTTCCACCTGTTCTGTAATATAAACCTGCCCTCTTTCCATTTAAAGCCACTCCCCCTTGTCCTATCATTCCAAGGCCTTGTATATGTCCCTTTCCAGCCTTCTTGTAGCCCCCATTCAGCACTGGAAAGATGCTCTAAGTGTCCCTGAAGCCTTCTTTTCTCCAGGCTGAAGAACCCCAACCATCCCAGCCTGACTTCATAGGAGAGGTTCTTTAGCCCTTGTTTCTCCTCTTTGTGACTCTTCTCTGGAGTCCCTTCAACAGGTCCATGTCCTTCTCATGTTGGAGGCTCCAGAGCTGGACACAGCACTCTATGTCCCAGAAAAACCATGAAAACTATTCAGTTCCTTATTTAACTGGATATTTAAGACATGTAATTTCCTGGTCTTCCATGGCTCAAGGTAGATGATATTGGAATTTACTTTTTTTAGGAATGTAGGAACATTTGGGTTGCTGGCAACAGGAACCACTCTAAGTCAATGTCTTTAGTTTTTCCAGTGGGAAAGGGTTTTCATAATGACCCCTCTCTTTTTTTCTCTTTTCTTTTTTTAAAATCTGATTGCTGAACTTACTTTTAGCACTAAATCCCTCAGACAAAAAGGCTATCAGGATTTATAGCTGCAGTCCTAGATTTTTATGTCAAATAATCAGGATGCAACATCATATAATTATTTAATTTTAATGTTTCATTAGCATATTTCCTTATGTAACTGGTGCATAGCTCCTAAAATCCTGTTTTAGGGCAGGAAAAATAGCAGAATGTGAATTTGGTCTGTTCTTCAGTAATACCAGAGCTTTGAAACTAAGCTCCCAGCTCAGGGGTGCAAACTTAAATTTGTTAAAACTTTGTTGATATAAAAACCTTCACACTGTTAGCTAAACTCTTCGACGTTATGTGGTGTTTCATTCTTGTATAACTTCAGATGCAGATATTGCCAAGGGCTTTAAAAATCCCTGTACAAAGGATTGAAATTTCACTGCCTGAAAATGTAATTTTGATAGTACAGTTTCGCCTTGTGAGCAAGAAATATATAGTACATCTGTCATTGGAGACTATTGGCAACTGAAAAAAGTGTAGAAATTGTATTATTTGCATGCCAAAATATGAAAGATCTCAAAGAAAATATTTTCCTCAGCAATGAATCACATTCTGTAGTTCAAAAGATAAAAATCTTACGATGAACACAAAGATTCTGTCTGATCTCTTCCCTTTTAAATTATTGGTATTAAATGAATGATGTAAATTTTTATCGAGCCCTTGTGATCTAATGAAGATGAGTCTACTATTCAGTATTGGGGCCTTAAAACAGATTTTCAGAGATCTATATGTATTGTGCAGATGGAGAGGTATCATTAACTGGCCTCTTTTGCTTCTACAGTGGATTTTTATAATTCAGGATAAAAAAAACAAAATAAAAAATATCCTGCTTAGTTTAGTTCTGTGCACATTCTCTTTGTGGTATAGACAGAAGTGTTTACAACTGGGTCACAGGTCTTCTGGCTATGAGAAAGCAAAAGACTTGGCTATGACACTCCTGGTGTGATTCTTTGCAAGACAGGGATTACATTGTGCCTTCCATGACGTGAAATGTATGAGTGGGATGGGTGGGAACAGTCGTAACAGCACTAACAGTGAAAACTGATAACAATTGCACTCTTTGCAGCATTTAAGTCACAGGCTGTCCTGGAAGAAGAACATTGCGAGGACAACATCCTTTGGTGTTCTGCCAACGTTTGATACACTGGTTATTGAGGATAGACAGTAGGAAGTCCAGGCAGATTTGGAAGAGAGAAACATATTTGCATTATGATTCAAGAGCATTATAACCCTGAAGATCATTTTCATGTTGGTGTTCAGAGGCTTCCAAGGGGATACAGTGATTTGACCTGGTTTAGACTTCTGAGCTTCTGCCAGAACTTTTAGCCCCAACCAATTGTGTGCAAGGATGTCATGATTGGCCTGTGTTGCCTCCGAGTCAGATTCTGGAGTTTCTGTTATCGGTCTTTTCCATAGCTTTGAGTACAGATTTTTAGCATCAAACTTGTTTCCAAACTGCAGCCCTCTGCAATTTTACTAAATCACCCACTTCTCTAGCACTTTCTACCTTTGGAAATTCTAGACAAAATTTAATTTTCTGGTTTGTATCTCCAAAAGCATCCCCTTATCTGTAAGGCAGTGACCTTTTTTTGTGAAAGGGTGAACCAACTGATCTATTCCAGTAAGAGGAAATACAATCACAAATTGAAAAAATTAATAAAGTTGTCTGGGTATTCCCAAGTTTAGCAGTCTCTCTTGCAAATTGAGAGAGAAGTGGTGCCTTCCCAGATGTGCTTTTCAGCACAGAACAGGGATTGGTGTTCCTGCCAAGGACCTCCAAGTCCATTATTAAACATAATCATCTTCAGGGGGATTTTACAGAACCTGTTCCCACCTAAATTGAGAAGTTTCGTCTTTATATTTCCTTACAAGTCCCAGGATATGCACCATATCTTGGTCTTAGTGAATCCAACCATGTAGATCTATAGAATTCCATAGGTGGTCTGAATTAAAATGTGTGTTGCAAGCCTTATGTCTTGGCATTAAACTAACAGAACTTCCCTTATGGGAAAAACTGCATGCATTCCTTCCTGTGCTGTAGCTGTAGGCCAGTTTTTAAAATTCGTAGTGGGAAGGCATCTTTAGCAAACCATTGGAGCTTGGAAGAAAATTGGCATCGTTTTCATCTGCTTCCATAATAGTTAGAGGTTCAATTATCCAGCAGAACCCAGCAGGTGCTGACTACCCCACTAGTACATTTGGGGCTCATTAGTCTGCTTTTTCGTGCAGCTCTGCCTTGCTCTAACTTGATTTCTGTGTTTTGTGCTAGTCCAAATCTGCACCAGTAGATGTCACTTTGGATACTTGCTAGCGAAATCCCACTGGGTGATGCTTCTGAAGTTACCGAAATGTCTCTTGAAATGCAGCCTATTTTACTGTTACTCACTGACTAGGGTGTCCTGTACAGTGATTCAGCTGAAATCCTCACTTAAACAACTTTCGTCTTGGCTGACAAAACCTGTGCGCATTGCTGGCATGGTACTGAGAAGCTCAATCACTCAGGACTGGGTGCAAAATAAACCCAAACATATGACATACAGTTATTAGTGCTGTGATTTAACTAGGAAGGGTTTCTGAATGGAGTCTCAAACCTTCCTGGGTGTGACTCCTTGAAATGCCAATCATTGGCTCATGTACTTGGAAAGACACAAAATATGTACCGCAACAAATGGTCATTTGCAAGTTCTTTTCCAGTACCAGTACCAGCAACTCTACATTCACATCTGAAATACCATTTAGCTCTGTTTCTGGCTTTTTGATGCCTCTTTGAGATTGTAAATGTGGCTGAATCTTACTCACACCAGCCAGTAAGACCTAGTGGCACAGAGGAAGGGCTCTTTCCCAAGAGATCTCCAAAATCAAATTTTTAAATGATTATTAGTTAGTTTAATTATTTCTATTCTATAGATGTAAATTATATAGATTATATAATGTAAAATACAGACTGTATTAAATAGCAATTATTAATTTAATTAATAATGTGATTAATATTATTTTTTATTTAGCATTATTTTGTGGGATTTACGGATGGAGGAATTGGGCAGTCTGCTCAAAATCATGCAATGGTTGAGTAGGGAATCACATTTCTGTGCTGAAGGCCTAGGGATATAATCTAACCCTTGTGTAAATGGGGTTTCTTCTCCTCCTGAAAACATGGACACCTCCACAGGGAGCAGACAGAAGAACTCAAATATGAAGGCCATCCCAGAGTCTGTATGACCCATGTTCCCATTGCCACTGGTCTCTGGGATTGGTTGCCATGCCCACTCCTGTCCACTTGGAATTCCTTTAGCCAGTAGAGCTAAGACTACATGGAATCTTTTCTTGGTTAAAGCCCAACAAGGGAAAACATCAAAAAGTGGAGGAGCTTATATGCTGTTCTGCTGCTTTGGGGAATAAAATATTGTTTCCTTGATGGAAAAAAAACCTTAGGATTGTATAAAATTTGACTAAGTGGCTGGAGGAGCTCTGAGTTTTTCCCAACACAGCCACTTCAAATCTTTCAGTTCATCTTATCTTTAAAAGTAGACAGCTCTGTCCTTTGGATCCTTCTGGATCATGCTACTTGTGTCAGCCTCAAAATGCGGACAATTACAAGACAGTAATTTGATCAGTACCATTGCCTCTAATAAGTAGAGCTGCACTGTTTTTTTCATGTAACTTTTTTTTTTCCCAAGCTTACAAATCAGATGCAAGGAGAAGGGCTTGTACTTTTGTTGATTCTTTTTTATGACAAGCTAATTCAAGGACTGCGAAGGTCACCAAACAAGATTAAAAGATCTGTTCCATTCTTGCTGCAGCAAAGAGGTTGCATTAGTTCTTCAAATCAGGCAATAGCCACATTATGTCTCTTCTTTTCGCAGTTTGTTATCTGAGTCCTGAATGATCAGATAACTCACCAGGAATTAATGAGACCAGTGGAGTTATGCCTGCTTGAGAATGCAGCCTGGCACCTTCATGGCTCAGCTAATGGCTGCATCATTCTTTTCTGATGAAAGTCATCAGAGCCAGGCTCAGCTTTTGAAATGCTGGTGCTTCCTGAGAGCAAGATGTGACTTTGACCTGGCATCAGCATGAAGTTCTGCATCTGTCCTGGCAGTGCTCTCAGTTTCATCAGCCTGGGATTTAAGACTGTCAGAGAGAATTAGTCAGCCCACACATGAAAGAAGAAGGGCTCGTCCAAGGCAAGATCTGAGTTCATGCATGGGACAGGGTGATAAAGTTTGAACCATGCTTTCCTTGTCATAATTGTGTAGCCTGCTGTGTGTCTTCATTCCCTGTAGATGCGTGTTGCTTATGGTTCAGCTGGGAAAAGAAAGGACCGTTTGCATGCCCCATTCATAGTGACTGGCTATTCATATGGCCTTCCTGAAGGTCTCAAGAGTTCTCCTCCTCACTGGCCACTTTTGAGGCAGTCGTGAATAGAGCCAGCTTAATCTTACCAGACTCCAGTGCAAAGTGCCCTTTCTGGGGCTCCAGGCCAGGGCAATCCTCTTGCTGATGCAAAGGAAGGCTGTGACCTTCCTCTGACCATGTGAGAGTTTGGGGAATACAGACTGGCTGCTGCTGGGAGAGAAGCAGGGAATTTTGGGGAAATGTTTGCTTTTTCATCATTTACATTGTCTGTTGTTCTCTAGGGTTCTCTCCTTTCCCTTTCCGTATAGCCTTGAATCTTGTGTCTATATCTGCTCCTGTTGGGAAGCACAGACTCAGGTTATTCATTTGAGAGGAAGGCTTTGTGGAGGAATTTCTTTTCCTTGGTCAGGATGGAGGGAGGAAGAATGCAGCCTTTCAGCTCCAAGCCACTATGTTCAATTTTCCCATCTTTTCCTGAAACTGTTGACATGGTCTTCACAAGACTATCAGTCTAAACCAAGTACTGTGGAGTATGTACAGTGCTTCTATGCTCTTGGTCCAAAGCCAGACCTCCCAGCAGCCCCTTAGAAATTTAGGGTCGTAACAGGGCTGAGCTTACTTTTAAAACTGGCACCATATATTTCTGTAGGATCTCATTATTAATTTTACAGCTGGTGGATTATTTATGCCATGCTTAGTTATAGGAATGTAAATTCTGTCTCCTTGTTTAACAGGCTGACTGTAATTTAGAAGAAGGATTCTTCAGCCACAGATAGAAATAGTCCAAGGCCTGATGTGAGAAAAGCAGCTGATAAATTGCCCCTTAGATAATACAGAAAGCACAATGGGGTTTCTAGGTGCTTTTTAATCAGGACTCGCATGCCTGATTGAAAGTGTATTCCAGCTGCTGCCAAGTTGTTTTGGGGATAGAGGCATCCCAGCGTACCTTTCTTGAAAATCCCTCAACTGTTTTCTCATATTCTGAGGTTTCTGATGAATCCCTGCGTGTTGACTTGTGGATGGTGCTGAAAGCATTTCTTTCTTCTGTTTTATGAGTGACTAAGATATTTTAGGCAGAACCCAGCAATTTAAACTATAAACCTGACCTGCAAAGGCAAAAGTGGAAAAACTGTTACAGAGAAGCAGAGGATCAGCTTCAGCGTGTCTGTGTGCTTGATACAGCTGCATATCTGTCTAGAAAATGCTTGCTTCCTACCTTCTGGAGTTGTAATCACAGTTTTCCATACACTGTAATTTGCAGGGATGATTAAGTTTGTTTAGAAGGGAAGGATCTGGTAAGCTGCCTTCAATGGAGTAAGGGTAGCACCTCCAGTTTCTGCAGACAGTCTCTGGTTGAATGACAAGGAAGACATTTCTGCCTCTGTCCACTTTGAGTTATTTTCCAATAATATAGGGTTTTAGCTGAAGTCGAGAATTCAAATTTGTGGCTTAAATTTGGCTGATTTTTAATCTAGAAGTGAGGCTGCAAGTTTTAGGAGACCAGGTCTTCTGAGACAGTCTCTATCCATATCTCATTGCTAATAATACAACTCTTCTCTGCAGTGTTTGTTCTTCTGGTCAGCTCTGATGTGAGAGATGAATGGAAAGTTCTAACGAATAAACAGAGAAAGATATTTCTGAGGCATGCTTGAATCTCCACAAAGCCTTGGACATGACATAGAGCCTTCTGGAAATCTGACAGAACAGGTCCTTGACTTCACACAAGGCCCTCTCAGTCTGATGCTGCTTAACAAAAGCATTTTAATTAACTCCTGAAACTTTGATGGTACTTTGTAAATTAAGAAATACGTCATGATTGCCTCCTATCCATGTGCCATCTAGTCTTCCAGCCTTTTCAAATCTGTCCTTTCTGTTAGAGAGTCGGTTTTTATCCTAACTTTCAATAAAAAAGGCAATAACCTGTATGTGGTCCTGAAAGAGTCTCTCAGTCTTGATGTGTACTTTGCTCTTCATTTGCCTTTCTCCCTTGCCTTAAGAAGGAAGATGGATTCCAGAGAAGGCATTGAGGACCACAGATTGAGCTGAGGGCTGCAAAGGGGTCTTTATGTTAAGCTCTTGCTAGAGGAGTGTGATTTGGACAGTGAGAATGCTGTACATCTCTCAAAAGGTGTTTGAAAAATGATGATCCCATCCCAAAACAATGGTTTTAAATATGGGATTAGTGTACAAATGTATTTTTTAGAGGTTGTTGCAAAAGAAAGCAATGTGCTGTTGTCAAATTTCAGTGCATGGTGAAAGTGTCCTTTCCTCCTCCAAGATATTTGCTAAGGAAGGGTGATCTGCAAACAGAAACAAATGGAAAAGTACTGATCCACTTTTGGATGAATGTCCACTCTTCTAGCATTCAGGCTGGGGTCTCGCAAGTGGTTTAAGGCAACTTCGTGGTGCCATATGCTTTAGGTGTACATTTGGAGATGGAGAGAGGTAGGAGGTGCTTCAGGGCTTCCCTTTGAAGCTAGTGCAAGAATGTCAAATGAGAAGCTGGCAAGCTATGCCCAGAGATAAGAATATCTCTGTTCCTGCAGGGCATCTGACACTGTGAGGGAAGGAATAGGAATCTAACTGGTTCAGGACTACTCTGAAGGCTCTTTCTGCTGACAGGTGTGTGCAGTCCCTTGTTTAAGCTTCAATTTTCTCAGAGATTTAGCACTTGACCTTGTTTGACAGGCTCAGTGAGTGTCAAGGAGAAAGACCTGTCATACTGCTAATAATCTGCCTCTCATTCTGATATGTCACACTGGAGCCTGTGTAAAAGGCATTTTGTATCCTCTGGGCCCTTTCAGGAACTGGAGTCACAGTCTGATCAGCAATATTTTTTACAAGAATCTGTGAGTGAATTTAGTTGGCAGACACCATCACAATGATAGGGCAGAAGAAACCACAGATTATGAGAGAACTCAACAGACCAACATTTTTATTGATTTTTCTCTTCTGCCTTCTGGCTGTTCACTTGTGCGGTTCAAATAAAATGGTCGGTTCATGTTTCCAGCTCTGCTTCTGATCTCTTCTTGGCTCACTAATGCAAAATCAGATTTCAGAACAAACAAGATTGTGTTCCTTTCCTTCTACTGACTGGTTCTGGGTTTCCAATAGGCAGCTTCTCTCTGCAAAATACAGCTATTTCTCAAGGGCAAACCTGGAACTTTTGAGTACTGAGAACACTTAGAGAGGCATCAGGAAAGGGACAGAAGGCAGGCCTTAGATTCTGCACTCCCACACTGCATCATAACTGGGAACTGACCTGTCTAAGCTCTTTCTCTTTTCAGTTTAGTGATCCATACATATCCATAGGTGCCACATAACAGGTAACCAGAGCAAATATCTGACAGTAACACGGAGTTTGAACTCACTAAAATAAATCTGCTTAAGACAGTTATGAAACTATACCTTTGATAAAACTTCTTTGCTGAAAGGTATTAAGCTCAGTGACATTACGTTTTTTAAGAAGTCTCACCACTTGGGCAGTTTTGAGACAACTTGTTTTCCAGTCCCAGTACTTTGGGCACTCCTTGTGTTTTTCCTATATAATTTATACATGTTATTGAGGCAGACAAAACCATTATTTGAAGTCCTGGTAGGAGATGGTAGTGTGAAGCTCCTCCTTGTCTAATTCTACAACATGTATCTTGGCAAATGCCTTAACCACAGAGCAGTGTAAATAACTGCACTGGCATAACCACAAAAGCTCTGCGAAGGGCTGTCTTTGATTTGTCATCTGCTTTTAGTAAGGATGTCCAGAAATGAAAAAAAGTATACCTCAGGTTTAGTGAAGTTATGTATTCGGCTGACATGGACTGTTTACCTCTAGGTGTGGAAAGTAGTTTAGAAATAAATTTGAGTTTTTTGTTCAAAATCTAAATGTAAAAATTCTTCAATGCCACCGAAATCTGATGTGATATGGAGTTGAGGACTCATTTATTGATTTACAGAGGATGGGGGTAGTTGAGATGCAGAGAAACCACTGCAGGTGTTTTGTCTCTCCTGATAGCACCAAACAGCATGAAATCCATTCTGTTACCTCACTCATACACCCTGCAAGCTTTTAGCAAAAATGTAGCTCTCCTTTTTTTAGGAGACTTTCTTGACATTTGCTCGGTGATGACTCAGAAGCAATGTGGTAAGCTCTGCACTGTTGTGCACGTATAACTTCGTACACAGTTCTGACAAAGAAATCCAAAATAAAAAGTTCAAAGCTTAACTCTAGGTAAGTACAGCTTTGAAGGAGTTTGGTAAAAGCCCCATAGGACAAAACTATGGCTCTTTCTACTGCAGTTATCTTCCAAGAGCATTGCACAGTGCCTGTTTGCTGAGTCTTCTGTAATCAGAGCATCATGATTGTGCAGTAAGGAAGTTACTTAAAAGATACTAAAAATGTCACAGCTCCTCTAATTAAAATCAAACCTGAAAGCTCTGAAGTGTTGGCTAAGTGGAGTAATAGTTATTAAAGCACCTGGGTCTCACTAGGAGATGCCATGTCTTCCTGGCTTTACTGTTCTCAAGGGCACAGCAAACAACGTCACAATATGAATGAAAAATCAAACTGGAAGCTGCACAACACTATGCCTGTGAAATAGACTAATTTATAAGTTGGTACAGAACTAACAAAAGGCTATGTTGGACTGTTTTATCATGGTTTTGATAACAGAACACAAAACTGTTATCAAAAGTCTAATTGAAAGGGTAATCTATGCACTTTCTAGCAATTATGCTATTTAATGCAGCTCAGCTCCTTTAAAAACCTTCAGTCTTGCATGCAATATGGTCCTAATCACAGTGGCTAAAACTTCTGACCGTTTCTGGTTTACAAAAGTAGAAATTTAAAGGCAAGAACCTCATTTGTAGTTATGGGTAATGCTTGTGAAAATTCAGGAATTGCAGCGGCTTTGTAATCTGGAAATTGCAGTAAATTCCACCCCAGTAAGCAGCCTCAGGCTTTCCAAAACAGAAGCTATGTTGGCTCTGGCAGAGTGAAAGGTGAAGTAACATTTATGTCACATTCACCTCCAGTATAGCTTGGAGAAGAGGGTCCCTGGAAGTGTTAAACAAATGTGTGTGTGTGGCAGCTGGGGATATGGTTTAGAGGTGAACACAGTGGTGCTAGGTAAGTGGTTGGACTGTTGGTCTGGGAGGTCTTTTTCCTAATGACTCCGTGATTCAGTGATTTCAGACTGGCTTCTATTTCCATCTCTTGTCTGGGATAAGGCTGTAAGATGGTTGATGTAGTCTCCACTGTCCTTCAGGGGAAGGGCAGCATATGCTTCTTGTCAACGTTCCCCCATTCTCGTGGGCACTGCTAGAGAGCTGGGAAAAGTGGCAGGAAAAGCAGATGCAGAGAGGGGGTGTGATGTGGTAGAGGTATGTGACAGGGCTTGTGCTAAAAATGAGTGATTTCTTCCATCCTACTTGAACCACTGGTTTATGATGCTGCAAGTCCTTCTCTGGCTGCTTTATTCAGCTGATTGCCTTGAGCTGGGAGGCAGAACATTTTAGGAAGATGATACCGCAGCTAAGAGAAGAATATGGTGATAGAAGAGTGTTATTAATCATTCTACTATAGAGTGCTATCCTAATAATGACAGCAGAACTTGAATCTGTTATGCTTCCTATCCCTTGTGCTACACCATCCTTTTAAGAAGACATCCCACTGTGGAGACCATCACAGAGCATAGCAAGAAAAGGTACAAGCTTCTTTTGAGTCTATGACCCTTATGACATTTGGATTCCACACCACCCCCAGAGCAGGGAAAAAAATAAAGAATGCCAATTAATTCAAAGTCACAGTAGGTTGCTGATTATAAGCTTAAACAGGATAATAAATGCATGGATATTTCTCCATTTAGAAAAACCGACCTAAAATGTTATCTACAATTCAAAGTAACTGACAATTTTATTTATAATTTTATTTAGAAACTGCAGAGAAATGTTCTACAGTATTTAACATGTTTAAAGGCAAATTTATAGATCAATACATGAACAATTGTATTGTTGTGCTAATCCAAATATTTTTTGTCTTTTCCTCTTGAAGGCTGTTTTTCCTGACTGTTGAATCTGTAAGAACTGCTGTGCTCTGATTCTTTGATCTGAACCAGTGTATTTTTTGGGAAAAACTGCAAGGTTGTTTTGCTATGTACATTGCACGTAGTGCAAAGGAGGAAGCTTTGCAATGCTTTCTGTGTGGAGAGTTGCACCTGTTTTGCTGGTGTATGTGTTCATGGGCTTTTTATGGTTTATCTGACACAAGGTATCAGTCTTTCTGCTCCATGATTGCTTTTCACACAGCCCGTAGGTGATTTTACTTTTTTGAAATAATATCCCTAAGTGTCAACTGATAATAAAATGTCATAACCTGATATTGTATGTGGTATCTTCTTACATGATTAGAGATGTTCTCTATGTATTAAAAAGAGTTGCCAATATTTTCTCTGTCCTTCAACTCTTTAAGTCCTGATGAATTTTGCTTTACTTGTGTCAATAACTCATGCAAGAAACTTCGACGTGTGTGCAAATGGTGGTAGGCCTTTGCCACTTGTTCCAGAAGCCAAATGGGCAGCTGCCAGTCACAGGGAAATTCTATCCTAAGGCCTCATCTTGACAGATAAGTAGGAATCCATCTCAATACTTAAGGGTGGATTAGTCTCAGATTCAACTGATTATGGCCTGAATATGTTTGCAAGGCTAAGTTTAAATATTCTGCTGGGTGCCTTTAGAAAGTTCAAAACAATAATGGGCTAAATGAGCTAGAACATCATATTTAACTAGGAAAACATAATTAATAGTTTGAAACTGTTGAAGAAATTTTTTGTGTGCATGCCCACATTATACAAAAATCCTGATGGTCTTGGAGGGAAAAAAAATCAGTATTAAAAAATAGAAAATACACTGGAATGAAGAAAATGTGAAAAAATAATACCATCAAGATGATTATTAAATTGTACCAGAATTTGTAATGGAAGACTAAGAGCAGAAGCAGAATTCTAGAACTGGCAGAATTAAAGATGATAGGATGTTTATTTCAAAAAAACCTGAGTCCTCAAAAAGAATAGTTCCAATAACATTAATTGGCTATTAAATAAATTTTGCACAACTGTTTTTTCCAGGTACAGAAGGCACAAACAATGTGTGTGAGATGAAAATTTTAAAAAGTCATTCACAGCCAAAGATGATACTAGATAAACAGCACTGAAGTGAAAAGAGGAAGCTTGGATGACTAAGACTGTAGATACTAGATAGCAGGCCTGCTGGGTGGGTACATCAGGAACAGAAATAAAAATACATAGAGCCAGTAAGCCTGCATTTGACGATACAAGGTTGGAAGAATTGATTCTTGTATGAGGTTAGAAGTTTGGTTCACACTATAATAGGACATTCTTGGGCTTGGTGTATTATCTCTTCTGAATTGTTAGCCTGAAATACTTACTAAAGGAATAAAGGTTTGGCCAACACAATCCTTGTCACATGGGTACCTTTTAAGTCTTGTGGATAATTAGTCCTTGGCCCTGGACCTACTGAATGTTCTTATTAAGGAGAGAGACAGTTGTATATAGAAAAAGCAGAAAATATTTTTTCTTTTCTGCAGGACAGATTAAGAGCTATTACATCCCTTGAAAAATTCATGCGAATCATCGTGTGACCTAACAATGGCTGTGGATTTCATTTCAGCCATCAAGCCTGTGGTTCAGTGATGGAAATAAAGGCAGATCCAGTTCTTTCAAAAATTGCAGCTTTACTGAGAACCATTGTTGAATCTCATTAAAATTATGTATTATTTTTAAAAGAAAGAAAAAGGGGAAAAAGGCATTTAATGATAAAAATATTTCCTACAGCTGGAAATTCCTTTGCATTATCTCAGAAAAAGATAGGAAAGAATGAAACAATTATGTTTTGGATGGTGTTAGGATAGGAGACCAGCTCTGCTTACTAATGACTTCTTTTCACTTAGCTGCCCCTAAGTCATTGATGCTACCAGAACTGAATCACCAACCTTTCTGAAATATGAATGAACTTCAGGTTGCTTTTCCCCTTTCCTGGTATGAGTGAGGAGAAGGAAGGGAGTAAAAACTAGCAGCCTCATTGGACTAAATTCTTTGCCCCTTCCAGAGGAACAGACAGGTGCAGGATGAATTTGAGACAAATTTAAACTGACTGCCTAAAGGATATCTCTGGTCTGGTCAAAGGAGCATTAGAAACCTAAAGCAAAATCACTGTTCAGCAAAAAGAATGTATGCACTGGGTAGCTCTGAAAGTCCCATTAACCCCTTGCCAGAGAAGAAAATGTTGCTGAAAACACTGATGTTGAAGACCCTTGAAGAAAATACATCAGTTTGAAAGAGATTTGACCTAGCAAGAGAAGAACCAAACGCTTGTGACCTGATGATGCATCACTGTCTCAGGAAACAGTTTTCTGTAATACTGAAGTAGCTCTTCAAATGAGGACTTGGTGATAGCAGGTAAAAAGATAAGTATAAGTGGAATGTCTTGATTTTACTAAAACAGATCAATTCAGGCTCTGAGGAAGAAAAAAATCAAACATGGAATTTTTTTTCAAAACAGCAAAAGATTGAGGATTTTGTAATAGCCAAAGGTAAAGCAAAAGTACTATTGACTTCTGTAGTGTCAAAAAAATTGTTCATAAGGAGCTCAGGATAGCTGAGAAAAGACAAAAAACATGGAGGCAAAATGAGCAAAGCGACATCATCGGGATGACTCAACAATTTAGTGGCAAAGCTGGAAAGACTCCATGTTCCTTGAACACCTACTGCCTGCTTAACTTTGGCTTTTCAGCATGAGCAGGTAATCCCATTGATTTACAATACTGTAAGAAGAGAAGGAATCTGATTGAGACACTATTCATGTGGTGTAGAGAAAGGCAAAGCACTCATGTACATTAGATCTTGGCAGAGTAGGCAAAACAGACTGCTTTGTGCAACTGCTCTGAAAATATTAGCAGAGTAATATTTGTAAAAATTATTCAGCTGAATAGAGATGAGAAGAAGAAATAGGAGAGTCCCAAGACTGATCCCCTGCTCAGAGAAATAACTGAGAGACTTTAATTAATGTTAATTGGAATGGATTGATCTTATTTTGAGCATTAAGTTAGCTTGAAACTACAGTTGAAAATGCAATCTTATATTAAGAAATATATTAAGAAATGAAAGTTTTTATGAAGACTGGAGGATGCAAAGTAATAAATAAAAAATGGCCCCAGTGTCTTTAATATTTATAAAATGTAAATTGATAAAGGATATGGATGTGATTTCCTCAGAAAAGAGTAAGCATAGCAATTAGAAATAAATACATCTAGAAAATTAGAAAGTAATTTCTGACCTGTATCTGTGTTCTCAGACCAGTATTAAGTAAGTTCAGTAAAGTCTTACTATGACAACACTTAACTCAATTATAAAGAACAGTGTGGTAAATGTATAGGATAGATTTTCTGTTTATTTGATATGTATTTAGTGAAATGTCAAAAGATTTTTTTTCTTTCTAATTACACACTTCCAAAACACAGCAAAGAGCTGATGTGGTTCTGAGCTTTTTCTTTACCAATTGCAAATTACCAGCATTCATGACATGCACGTACTGGAAAAACGTTTCAGTTTTGCCTAGAAAAGAGAGAAGACAAATGAGGAGTTGGAAAGAACTAATTTCACCAAGTATTTAAGAGTCACTTGATTTTTTAAAAAGCTTTAAAAATTTAAAATACACAGAATGGGAAGATTGTGCACCAAAGTGTTTCTCTAAGCATATGTCCCAACTTTGCACTACAGCTTTGAATGAGAGAAACCAGTTAAGGAGACGTGTCCTCCAGGACTCAGTCTTTGCTGAGTCTGAATAAAGGTAGAACTCAGATTTCCATGTGGCTGTAGACTTAGCCCTATGCATATATCTTTGAATAAATGTAATGAACTAATAACAGACTATCTAACTGTGCTACATTTGGTTGAATAATAACGTTTTTAGTGAACAAGTGCTCCTTCAGATTAAAGAGTGCTCACATCCACCCACAACACTTACTCTCTTTCCTGGTCTCTGAAATTTAATCTTAATGCAGTAGTTCAGTCTCTAGCTGTTGTTGAAAGAGCACCTGAGGGATGATGCTGCAAAATGAAACCTCAGAATGTATGACAATTGCACCCATCTCAGCCAATTCTCAGAGATGCCCAGTAAGAATGGGATTTGGCAAGTCACCCTAGCAGCTCATCGGAGGAGGAGGGATGTAAGGCTTTGCAGATCTTATGAAATCCTTGTCACAGTTTCAGGTGTGTTGCAGTGGTTTTGTGTGCAGGTTGCAGCTGTTTTCAAGCATCATGTCTGAAGTTTTTAAATAGAATTGAAAATGAGAAATAAAACAAGATTTAAAGAAAAAAATTACATCCATTCATGGAGAAGGGATAAATATGACAGCCCAAGTTCAAGCTTGGTTTCATGATGTCCCTAAACTGATGATGTTTGAAAGTAGTTGCTGCCAGAGGCAGAATCGTTTAGTATTACCCTAATTCTTGCAATCCTCCTCAGAGCAGCAACTTCTGGTTATCTGACTGGACCCTTGTCATAACATAGTATTTACAGTTTTCCTGTGCCACTGCATTCCTGCTACACATTTTCAACTGTGGTGGGTTTTATTCTCCTTTCTTTTTCTTCTAAGTCCAGATAGTGATTTATCTCTACTGCATATAAAGAAGTGAGCAAGTCTGGGCTGTTAACACTGGTGACTGTGTCTCTCCTCCCTTCCCTCCCCTCCAGTGCTGGTGGGCACAGAAATCACTCTACCATAAATCCATATTTTCTACTTCAAATTTCCTCCTGATTCATCCTAGATCTAAGGAGCATATCCAAGTCTCATGTCATACTCTAAGGTAGAAAGGAAAGAATCTGAATGGGGTCCTTTGTTCAAACCACAGCACAACTGCTCTGCTCAAAGCTCAGCAGACGACCATGTTATGATTTTAATCTTCTGCAGTGAAGGAAACAGTTGCTAGGGGAGTGCCAGGACTGGAAAGAACTTGGGATGCTGAGATAGGGCTATAAAATTTTAATGTAATGGCTGGAAAACAAAAATCACTGTAGTCTTCTAGATAGTACATACCAGAAAAACACTAAGGGGATAATATTTTTACACAGCAGTATGCTCTATCTTTCTGCACTTGACTCTGACAACTATGAATCTTCATATACTCTGCCCAAGACTCCTTTATCTTTCAGTCATCCCCTTTCTGCTGCAAGAAACATACATGGTGTTCAGTTTCAGAGATTGTCCCAACACACAGCTACTGGCATCATTTCTTCAGATTGTCGTAAAGTGACACCTGATGAAACCTCATTCTTGGAGCAATGTCTTAATTCTCATCAGAAAAAGAAAATTTTCTCCAAAACTCTGACTAGCCGATGAGATTTAAATACCTGAAGCCATGCAAATCTTAAGACCCTCTAGCTCCTTTAAAGGAGGCAGTCTGTGAGGGCCTCACATTGTTGGAGAGTAGTGGTGGCAGGCCAGAACCCAAACTGAAGAGCTGCTGGAAGATGACTCTTTCTGCACTGTGGCTCAGGACGTGCAGAGAAAAACGTTCCAGGCGCATTTCTTGACCTTTTCCTGGAAGGAATTATCCAGCTTAGCAGCATCACTGAAAAAGGTCCACAGATTACAGAGGGAAACAGGGATAGTTAGTGAGGTGGGACATCAAGCTTTGACATTGCTAGAGCTCATCTGTTCCTACTGTACATTTCCCTGCTGAAATTATCATTCTAGGCAGGTAGTGAATATTATCATCCTGACTGGAAACCCATTAACTCTGTGGAGGGTCTTTCATATTACTCATCAGAGCTACTGACACTGATCTTTGGTCTGCTCAAAGTGATAGGCACTACATTTAAAAAGAGCTAAGTGTCTGGTATGCAACAAAAAGGTCTTGTAGGGAAATGAGAATTGCAGGAAGACTATCTCACTGCTGTTGCCAGTTTTCATTAGCTGAACCCAAATTTATGATTGTTTCTAGTTCTGTTGAAGGAATGAATTATGCCTAAGAGGAGATGGGGTGGGGGGAGAGAGAGAGAGGAGGAGGGACAAAATGGAAGAAGAACCTCAATGCTTTCTCATTTTAGTGAATCAGTCAGAATGAGAACAGGTAATTAAGTATCTGTTTTTAAAAAAATTAAAGGACTTCACAATGGGCACTTACAGAGATCAGAGTGAGAAAGAGATGAATTCAGGTAAGGAGAAAGGTTTAGGAAAATTTGGGATCATTATAGGAATAATCAGGTTCACCAATGAGTTTGCATTACCAACCTTTAGCTATCAAACTGTTCATTGTCTCCACCTGAGCAGGCAGTCATTTCTTCCTTGGTACTCCGTAGGGAGAAATGCATACCTCAGGGCATGATGTCCCAGGTGCATACCTTAGAATGGGATGTACTGCTGTCCACAGGGTGTGCCTCTCCCCACTGACTAGAAGAGCTTAGAACAGATGCTTAACTTGTAGCTATCAAACTATTCAGCAAGTGCTCGCTCCTCTTCTTCTATTGCCAGGTTCACTGCAAAGCCCTTGTGTAGAGGAGTGCCGAAAATGGGAGAACATCATGCTAAGTAGGCAGCTTAATTAATCTTAATCATGGCCTTAAACCAGTTTGCCGTCTGATTCTCTCTCCAGAGCTGGACATGGCTGTGTCTGGCAAAGGGCAGCCCCTGAATTCTGGTCACAGAGGCCACCCCTGTAAGACCCCAGCTGTCAGCATCTGGACATAGGAACCCAGTGCTATGTAGCTTCTCAGACTTTGTCTCTTCTGCTGTAGAAATGCCCTGTGTTTCTCAGGTAAAGTTCAGAGGGTAATTGTTCTAGTGTCTGGAGTTTTGCTTTTTGTTTTAAATACACTTTTCAGATGATATCAAAGCAGGAAAAGCCACAGGGCAAAGTGGAAAAATATTGTTAATGTCTCCTAATTAAATTCACTGAAGCAAATCGTCTTTCTGCTTACGTTCTCCATTGTCAGCAGTGTTTCTATCTCTCCTCCAGCATGAGCTGGCACCTTCTTCTCCTGGGAGCCACACACTTGCTCTGATAGAGGCTGATAAAGTTAGTGCCTCAGAAAAGTCATTTTCCAAACACAAGGCTGAATAACCAGACAAATAATATTTTCACACAGCATTACTGTATAATAACCCAGAATCCTCAGGGTTGCAGTGGCTGGACAGGGAAGCAGGTGAGAGATGGAATATTGATGGGCAGTCTAGAGAGCAAGCTGGTGCTTTTAGAGCCAGCTATAATCATGCTATGTCAGTGAGTTGTGCTTGTTTTCAGACAATCAGAGGCTGTGTCTCTCTAAGACAAGCTTTTTTTCTCCTGACACATAAGTGGGATGGGCTAGTTTCTGTGGTGAGAATGAAGTCAAACAAGAGCAGGAACTGGGGCTGAGGAACCTGCCACATTGGGAAAGTGACAGGCAAGCTGTTACCAGTAAGGATGCCGAGAATGCATGACTATATAAATAAAAGGGAGATTTTCTATCAGCAAAGAGATGCACACCATGTTTCCCACTCTTCTTGAAAGTACTCCAGAATTAGAAGCTTGTGCCCAACTTAAAAATCTGCACACTAGTTTTTTGCCAATGTGCAAACTTCCTACCCTCCCACACTCTACAAATCTCTTTGACAAAAATCCTACAGATAACGAGTTTCCACCCCGGAAGCACAGAGTCAAGAACAATAAGTACCTGAACTCACACACATCAGCATCTGTTAGGATGCTGATGTGAAAGGTAATCACAGGGTATATACTTGCTTGACCTGTTGTCACGGTACCAGGACCTGTCCATCAGTGGGCAAGAAACAACATCTCTTTTCACTCGTGCAACCCAGCCAGCTCAGACACAGAGAAGTGTTTCTACTTTTTCTGTTTGTTCTGCCCAGGCTCTAGTCTGGGCTGAGCTTATTGGTGGCTTCTCTGTTCTGCACACATAGAACCCTTTCTTTCAGGTGCTTCTCAAAGGCCCCAGTGTTCCTTCTCTCAGTGTCAGAGTTCCTGGGTTTGTTACTGACTTTGTGCTAGCTTCTTCTGCGTGTGCTTGTATGGCAGTAATTTTTAAAGAACTCTGCTGTTAGTAAAAGACATGCTTTCACTAACATAGAACTTCTCTTGTGGCAGCAAACACTGCTGAGATTTGAAAGGGCTTTTCTCCCAGCTTCTCAGTAAAAACTGTTGCATTAAAAGATTCCATGTTTTAACAGCAACTTGGATAACTAGGGCCATTACCAAATAGGCTGAGGATTTGGCCAAAAACCCCAACCATCTGATTCAAAAAAGCTCGTGTGATCCCAAAAAACCTTGTCAAGTGTATTCTTACTTGATCTTTTTAATTACTCCTTTTTTACGTTTGAAGAATAATTGTTCATTAATGGCCTGAAGCAGAGTAATTTTCTTCAGTAGTAGGATTCCTAGTGGTTCATGGTTTTGATAGGCATGTACAGATATTTTATGACGGGAAGGTACTAAATAGTGGTCGGGGTACAGAACAGCATAATCAGCTGAGCATGCTGGTGATGTGCATGGTCACATTTATGTGCAGGCTCAGTTACTGATGTGTTCCCTTCCAACACTCCTTGCCCCTTGAGGTCATCCAAGTTGAGATTTAAGGTCCCTCTGCCCTCTTCCCCTGCCTCCCACACCCCACACCCAGCTACTGGCAGTTTCATTAATGATGTCAAAGTACTCAGATAATATGAAAATGAGATAGAGAGCCAGCTTCCCTTTGCCTAGCTTGAAAAGGATAAGATGAGCATGGCTGGGTATCAATCACCCCATAAGTTCTTTGAACTGCTGCTTTCTGACACGGGCACAACAAAAATCCTGCATGTTGCATGCATCCCCTTCATTACTGTGTCAGAAAAACCCCACCCAATGAGATCAAGAAAGAGAAGGAAAATGGGGTTGTTAGTCTCCTCTTGACTCATTGTTTGGAGAATTAATGCTTCCATGCAGTAAGAGGTTAACACTTCAGCTGTTCCATACCCTCCTGTCTGAATTGCTATTTGTGGAGAGGGCAAGAAAAACTGGAGACCCCAACCAAGACCTTGAGAACTTTTGAAATTTATTAGAATTATTAAAGTCGTTTTGGTACTTTAGTGAATTGATGCTGCTGGGAGATGAATTGCCTTTGTCTTGTTGCCATAGAACAAAGGTATGCCCGGGACAAATGTACAGGAGAGACAGCAAACTCCTCTACATCAGGTTTGTCTCTCCCTTCTGCTGTACAGCTCTTAGCTTGATGTGGGCTGTGAACTCCATGGGCTCTGCCCCTGCTCACATATCCCTGACAATACAAAATGTTTATTCTCTGACCACGGCCAGCCGAGAGAAAGGATGGAGCAAAGCTCAACAGCTGATTCCACATAGAACACAAAATAAACATGCACCTCATTTCTAGAATGTATTTTGAGCTATCAGCCCAAGCTGTTTGTTTGCTGTTGCAATGGTCTTAGATTTTTTTATGCCATGGCTGTTTGCAGGTGAAAACAGTTCTTCAGGTTTGTCATAGCAACTCAGCCTTGCAACACTATACAGACTGAGTGGGTGTCTCACTTCAACACCATTAGTGCTGTTTGGTTGGATTGTTAAGATGAACCAGATATTTTCCCTTACCAACTTTCACTACAAACATGTATTTTCTAGTCCCTTAGGAAGCAAGAAAACTACTTCAAATTACTTAAGGAAGAGGCTGGTCTGCCTGTTCAAAAAGAGCTAGAGAAAAAAAGTGACTTGCCCTTCATTTTTTCATGTCCTGAAAAGCTACAGCATACGAATTAACACTCAGAAGTTCCTACTCTGTCTTTTGGATGTCAAAAATTTTCTTCCTATTTTTAAAGCATTTTGATGTCAGAGTTCTCACCTCTGTTGCCAGTTAATGGGATTGAGAAATACTCTTGATACTTCAGAGGGGAGAGTGTATCATAGGTTTGAAACTAATTGATTAACTACCTTTGATTTTACTGAGTCTTGGCTCAGAGTTTGTGACAATGCCTTGGTCTCCACAAATGTACTGGCAGGGTGGCTGTGCTAATTAGATCCTAGCTGCAATGCAGGATTTATTCCACATAGAAGA
The DNA here is from genome assembly GCA_013398955.1 of Callaeas wilsoni. Taxonomy (NCBI): domain Eukaryota; kingdom Metazoa; phylum Chordata; class Aves; order Passeriformes; family Callaeidae; genus Callaeas; species Callaeas wilsoni. Next base: position 44,185 of record VWPU01009934.1, on the reverse strand, counting down.
ATCCCCAAGGAATTGATGACAACAATTAAATAGTCTCAAAGCAAGGACTAAAGATAATCACCTAACTAATCTTTCCCAATCTCTAACTATTGCTGAATTACATTATCTTGTGCTGTCAACAAAGTCAGCATTTACAATTTTGGTGTAGGTTACTTAAAAAAGAATTCTTACTGAAAAGTTTAAGGCAGTTTATTGTCCTGTCAAATTCATCCTGTCAACCCAGGGGAGTTACTGAGGACAGTATAACATATGAAAATGGCACAGAAACAACTTTTTGTATTTCAGTGTGGCATTATTGTAAGCGATGGCTGTGTTTCAGAGCAAACTCACTGCAGCCCCTTTAGAAGGGTAAGTCTTAAATTCTCTGTTCACCAAGAAGAAATGAATTGTCTCCCACATGGCCACACAGAAAGCTGAGAAAAATTGCAGATGCATACCTAAATGTTGGTCTAAGGGGTTCTTTTCCTCCCTGGTTAGTTCCCAAAATTCTCAGCAGTAGTGATATGAGTGCTACTTTTATATCTGGGCCTGTTAGTTGGCTCTATTCTAATTTTTTTTTTTTTGTGTGTATGTAATAATCTATGTTTATGATCTGTTGAATTTTTTAGCTAGAAAATTATGTTTTTCATTTACCTCAAGCCTACTGTCTAATAGAAGACTACAATTAAATGCAACTGTCCCTCACAATGCTAGACTATACTAGGGAACACAAATTTACCTGGAGCATACTTTCAATCACGTACAAAGGTACCATTTCCAGAATCCTTTCTAAGTTCCTTTTCGCTCTGCTGTGGTCAGCTCTGTTAACCTATTACTTTGCTGATAACATCATTCCTACATGTTAATGAGCACTTTTCAGTGTATTAGAAAACGCCAAGGAGTATCTAATGTTTCATAATAGCTATAGCTGATATGAGCACAGAGAAAAGTTCTAGCAATATACTAGAAACAAAACTGACAGTCAGAAGCTGTTTTTTTAAAAAATCTGGCTTTCATGGCTTCCCAGAGATTTGCAGAGATGAGATGCAGAAAGCTCACACAGTTTACCCACTGAAAGCTGATCTTTAAATGAATCAGCCATTTAGAGGTCAGGTTGTGAATTTTCAGCTGGCTTCAGGCTCCAATCTGCCAAAGTGCTTGTGATCAATAAGGCAATGAAATACTGAACCCCACCAAGAACAAACCTAGCAAGGCAGGATAATAATAAATTTTTAAGCCTCGTGAGCAAACAATGAGTTCCCTATTGCCCTGGAGTGTACAAACTATATTTCTTTTGCAGTTATCTGGATCTTCATCATGCTTTGCACTCCAAGAAAAAATGTTACTCCTCATGCTGTGGTGAACCACTCCTTATCCTCTGGAGCACTTGTATTAGGTTCTTGTAAAAACACACTGGACCAGAGCTTTCAAAACAAGATTTACAACGCAAAAATAAAAACAAACCTAAAAAACCTAAACCGAACAAAAACCAAAACAAAAAAGAGCTGTCACATGTGGTAAATACAGGCTGTGGAAAAGAAATAGTTGTGTCTAATCTAAATTGCTTCAGTATCCTGGGGAAATAATTTTACCAGGCTTGTACTAAAAGAAAGGCTTTCATTTGGCAAAGGAAATAAATGCAGGAGGCAGGAAGAAGGATGAGCGGCTTATACTCCATGTTCTCATCTTACACATTGCACACATAAAGGAAGATATATCGTATGGATTTATTTATGCTATCAGATACGTAGCTATAACGTAAATTCTTCTAAACTCATACAAGCAATGGCATTTACCCATTTCTAGGACCCTACCATTGACTTCTGGGAAGTTTTTCTTGTGGAAAATGAAATGTAGACTTTGGAAACACAAGAAATCATAACCTGCTTTGGCTAGGAGCATACCTGTTCTGCATCTCTGGAAAATGCCTCTGTTCTCATGGGAACCTTCTGCAGCTTGACTCCATCCTGGTGATCATGGAGCAAATCTAAACTTTCACTGCAACCTATGAGCAATTAAACTGCAGTTGTTACTGTGGAATATGTATTTTTTCTTTCTTCTTATCCTGCTTAACTGCTTTGAAGAATAGAATTGACCCAGATTTTCTCAACTGAAGCTGCAAGTTGGATTCTGGGGAAGTGATTTTTACACAAGACCCAACAGGTTTAGGATTACAGTATGTACTGTACTGTACTTATCTTGGGCCCTGTGGTCATGAGTCAGTGCACTGATTTCAATCTACCCTCCAGGTGCTTAAAATCAGTATTTTGGAGCCTCTGATCCTATGCTCTTCTTCATGAGTCAGATATTCTCTGCTTACTCTGGAGATTCCTTCTCTGATTACAAGATAGAAGTACTTTGCTAGTCAGCAGCAATTTAATTATCTCCATTCCTGAAGCTTTTCTCATTCCCTCTCACTGAGGCTGACCATATTGCAGAAAGGCATTGTTTTAGTATGGATGCTGCATACACAAAAGGAAGAAAATAAACATATTTGCAAACACAGAGAAAATGAAAACATGTTTTCTGCTGAGTATTCTGAAAAGTTCATGGTATGTGATACCTATGTCTGTCCTTTCTCAGAGTCTTGGTTTCCAAAGAGTAGTAAATTTGGTCACAGATTTTAGTTCACACTCCTTGTATGTAGTAATGGGGAAAAAGGCATTTGACAGGGAAAATTTAGCATAGTCCAGCAACTTGAGCAGTGAGCAGAATGGCCAGTTCACTTTAGCAGAGTCAGAATGCATAGTAGGTTGAGCCAAAAGGAGTTTCCCATCTCCCTCTATGCAAACACATCCAGAATGAAGACAAAACAAGAGGAGTTAGAGACCTGCACATGCCTGCAGGGCCAGGATCTTATTGGCATCACAAAGGTGTGGTACATGGCCTCTGTAACTGGATAGCAGGAGAGCAGACTTTAGGCTCTTCAGAGATCTGCTTGGCAGAATACCGTGGGATAGAGTCCTCGAGTGAATAGGAGCCAAAAAAGCTGTTCGATATACTCATATCTCCACCTCCAAACTCAGAAGCAATGAATACCAACAAAGGTGCCCATCAAGATCATGGAGCAGATCCTCTAAACTGGAGAGACATGGCTTTGGTGGCTGGACAACTTGGTGGTTAAAGAATTGGTTGGATGGACACAAAGACCTGTGGTGTAACATCCCATCCTTAAGGGGAAGCGAGCATGCAAGATTCAAAAATGCTTGTGGTCAAAAGTAACAACAAAAGTCAGAGGGTCCACAAAAACACATCAAGTTTTATAGTAAATTATGCCCTTGGCACTGAAATTGGTATTAGTTAGTCCCTGACTTACTATATAAGCACATGGCAGTGGATTTGGGTAAAGGGTGAAGGTGAAAAGGAAGGGACAAGGGAAGAGATGATTTAGAGAGGAAGTGAGAGATGGATGGAAGGAAGGAAGGAAGGAAGGAAGGAAGCAAGGAAGGAAGGAAGGAAGGAAGGAAGGAAGGAAGTCAGTCAGTCAGTCACCAGGGACTCGTTCCAGTGTCAGGGGTCTTGAGTGGTCTTGTTTCCCCCTTACGGTCCATGCCCACTTCTTAACCTCATTCCTGTGCTCGTGTTGTGCTGTGTTGGGCTTATCTACAGGATCCAGAACAAGAATTTTTGTCCTGGAAAATTTTCTGCACTTACCTTTGCATGGCCCCTATCTCCGGCCATGTCTTGTTCTTTCCCATGGCATGTTACTACCAACAATTCTTGGCTGTTATTACCAACATGGTTAGCTCCACAGCTATTGGGCGATCAGTGTTTGAGACATATACATTTAACCTCCTTGTCTTCTAGGATTCTACATGTGGTTAAAGGCTCAATGTCCAAGCGGACGCCGGAGATGAGTGGTGTCGTCAGGATTCGATGCTGAACTGGCACTGTTCAGCATCTCTGTCAGTGACACACACAATGGGATTGAGGGCACCCTCAGCAAGTTTGCCACAGACACCAAGCTGTGCAGGGCAGTCAACACGCTGCAGAGAAGGGATGCCATCCAGAGGGGCCTGGACAGGCGGGAGAAGTGGGGCTGTGCAAAACCCATGAAGGTCAAAAAGGCCAAATGCAAGGTCCTGCACCTGAGCTGGGGCAACCTCAAGCACAAGTACAGGCTGGGCAGAGAATGGATTGAGAGCAGCCTTGAGGAGAAGGACTTGAGAGTGGATGAGAACTTTAACATGGCTTGGCAATGTGCACTTGCAGTCCAGAAAATCACCCTATCTTGGGCTGCATTAAAAGCAGCATGACCAGCAGATCTAGTGAAGTGATTCTATCCTTCTATTGGGCTTTTATGAGACCTGTCTGGAGCACTGTGTCCAGCTGTGGGATCCTCAACATAAGAAGGACATGGACCTGTTGGAGCAAGTCTAGAGGAGGGTCACAAAGATGATCAGAGGGCTGGAGCACCTCTCCTCTCTCCCATGGCTGGATGGGACTCTAAGCAAACTGGTCTAGTGGAAGATGTCTCTGCCTATAGGGCATTTGGGGTGATTTGGAGATATTTTTAAGGTCCCTTCCAGCCCAAGCCTTGCTATAAACCTATGACCCCTTTCTTTTCACTAGGTTTGTCTGGGGCTGGTCTCCACTGAAACCAATGAAACGATTCCCCTTGATCTGAGTTTGCAGAAAATTCAGACATGGCTTCTGCAACCAGAAACCTGATGCAGTTCTGTTTTTCACTTAAACAGCAACCTTGGACAGATATGATGTTGTTTTCAATCAAAGTAAACAAACAAGGCTTGTTGAGTACCAATCTGATCTCCTCCAGAGACCAGTGCTTTATCTTGCACTCCATCTGTTGTGGAACAGTAGAAAAGCAAATTTCCTATCTATTGTGTAGGATAGTGCTATTCTTGGATGCTTGGGCACTGGGTATTCCTATAGGATTGTTCTACAGTTCCACAGCTAACTGGAACAGAAACCAGGGCTGTGGTTCTCAGGCAGCAATATTGCCATGGGGGAGAAGGAAAGACTGCTAGATTCACCAGTGTCACCAGAAGAAGATGCTGATGGCAGGCAAGTGAAGATCAGAAGAGCCCTTTGAAATCTCCATCTGCATCTTTTCTGTGTTTGTGGTGCAAGAGAAAACCAGTAGGCCTCTGTGTTTTCCGTGGGAGCCCCCTGAGAGAAACAGGGGGATAAGACTGAAGAGCATACTGGGAGACCTGAAACAAGACAGGTCGTGCAAGAAGAATTGCTGTGATTTTGACATAGCTGAAAGCCTGAGCTAGCACAGAGTAGCAAGGCATGTGTAGCTACAGGGAACTTATGGGGAGATGGAACCTTGGATGAAGTAAACGATTCAAAGGACATGAGCCAGGTTTACAAATAACCGCTGCTGTAAAACTGCCTGAAAAACTCTGACGGCCCCTAAGGAAATGGTTTCAGAACATCTTTTCCAGGAGAGATGAGTCCCTGCCTTTGCACCTCAAATGTCCCCTACCTGAAGTTTAGCTGTCCTCCTTTCTTTCTCTCAGCCACCTCTCTCCTGAGCTGTGCTCCTGTTTGGCTTACATGCAATTGAACAATGTAATTTAGGACTGCGGTTGCCAGACTTTGCCTTGTTCTTTTCCATTATTAATCAGCTGTCTTCCACTAACACATTGACAGGGTCAGCAGAGCTGTGCAGCAGCATGTAGAGACAAGAAAATGCCCACAAATACACTCACTCCACACAGACCCTCCTCCCCCCACGCCCTCCCCACCCCACTGGTGTGGCATGGACTGAGATGCCCAGCATTCTCTCTCATACTTTTCATTCCTTGCCACAGCTTGAAATTTGCATGATTGCCCATGTGGCAGGTTGTGATTCTTTGTTCATTACTCCTCAGAAAGCACAGAGATTACCTAGGGTCAGCATGTCTGAGTTGCCTGAAACAGTCTGTGTAATTCTAACACTGCATGGCAGACCTTGCACTTAAATGGGTTACTTGAGAGACAAAGAGAGTGTTGTACTTTCATATGTGTTAAAAGGCTCCCCCACAAGTTTTCTGGGGACTAATGCTCCCCATCAAGCTCAGGATAAATGAACTGATTAGAAAGACAAGTAGACCAACAAAAACAAACAAGCAAAAAGAGCCAAATTTAAGACAAAATGAAATCAGCAGATTTGAGGTGAAAGAAAAGCCAGGGCACACTTTTGGGCAGATCTACATCAAAGTAGGCTCTGTGCTTTAAACAGTGGTGAGAACAGTGTACTTGGGGCTCTGGGTTTCAGCACCCTTACCTCCTGTGTTTGACAGCCTGTGCACTCACAGAGAGACCAGAGAAATTCTGTAGAAAGCCTTCCAAGTTTGTACAAATCAAATAAAAGGGGAGTCTTTTTCTGTACCCTAGACTCTCACAGTTGTGGAACTAAAGGTCAGTGCTGAACTCTACCTATTGCTCTCAATTTGTTTCAGTCCTACATATATTCCTGGCAGAAAATTCCATGCATTAATGATGGAAAGATCTAAACTCGGCTGATGTTCTCTTTGGTAGTGGAAGAGAAAAAAAGAACTTTGCACAATTGATAAATGACGTCCAAAAGAACAGATGAAAGATAAATCTTTTTGCAGTAGCTGCATATTTTCAGTTTTCCAGATTTTTTTAAAGGCGTTTCATGATGAATCACATTAGACATGAGGAAAAATATTTTAATTGCAAAGGGTAGTTAAGTTCCAGAACAGGTGAGAGGTTTTCAGTATTAGAAGTCTCTAAGAAAAAGACTTACTCAGGTCAAGTTAACTCTTGAGATAAAATGGTGTGCATGTTGCCCTGCCAGTGACTTTTCTAACCACATGCTTTCAAGTCTGGCTGAAATTTTTTTTTCTTTTTTGTATTGAAGTTCAGAATATGAATGAAATTTAACAGACAGAGCTGTTAGTATAGACTCCCATAACTTTTATAGGAAGCAAGATAAGGAATAAGCCTTTAAATTTCTTAGTAGCTTTTCAAACCTTAGTTAGTAAATAAAATAGTAATTCCAAAGATGGCTGTATCTGCCTCAGCTCTGCAGACATACTATCAGTACTACCTGCAGCTATGCAAAACCACTGAGAAGTAAAATTCCCTGAAGAGAGATGTAACCTGTATAATTCACATGCCAGCCTTTTCCCGGAAAATAAAGCTCAGTGTTATGTGATACGCAGTATTATTTCATGCAGTATTATTTCATATGCAGAAGTATTTGGACTGAGTATTTGGACAGTTTCAAGCTCTCAGAGCACCTTGGGAGGAAGAGTTGTTTCCTGACTTCTCTGGTCTCACCATATAGTTTTTCAGTTGTCTTTATATCCTTTTTTAGTTCTTTAGCTTTTTAAGATAAATCACTTGTTTCTAAGTAGGCAGTTCCAAATCTGATCCAAGGAAAACCATTCACTTGCATGTTAATTGCAGCTGTCTTCCTGCAGAGTCAGTTCCACACCTGACTCAAAGATACGCCGTTACTTCTGCAAGTGTCTTAACTATGATATTGCTGTTTATTCATTCCATGGCCTAGATATTTGCTAGATAAACATGTTCATTTTTAGTAGCAACTGTTGGCTTGTCTTAAGGAACTGTAACTGTATTTATGGTAGGTTCACATTTTACGCTGCAGATCCTGTTGTCTCGACTGTCCTCTAGTCCCTGACACTCTTACTGTCATTAGATCGAATTTCCAGAATGTTTCTAGTTCATGCCCCTGCTCTGACTTGTGAAAAACTGAAGGAATAGGGAAGAAAAGAGATGGGGAGGAAGTTGATGTTGTATGTTAGTATATTAGTCTGGTCTTTTCCTGACATGCAGTCAGTGAGTGTGGGTTAAGCCAAGGGCCTCGGTATTTTTTCCCTACTCTTCCCACTAGATGACTGAGGACTCCAGGCTGTCAGTATTTCGCTACCATGACCCGTTGACAGCAATCCTCATGTGGCCACAGAGTAATAACTCTAGGAGTGGCAAGAGGGTACACACTTTAAAAATGTTTCCGTATCTTAGGTGCATAATTCTGCATATGGTAGAAGACATGAATATGTGATTGAAGGTCAAGCAGGTACAACTTCTGATATTAAATTTTGTGAGGTGGAGCCTTGAATAAAAATGAAACTATTCTCATCCTTCACATTTTTTTGAAGTAATGAAGTATTTTCTATCCCCAGGAAAACCAGAAAACCAGAAAGATTATTTTAAGTCATATTTTAAAAATTATTTGTTGACTTCACCCAAATGATTTCATGTGAAGACACTATTTTAAAATTTTGCTTACATTAAGACTTGCTTTTCTATAATTTTATTTCTGGAAAAGGAAAGCACAATCTGCATATAAATTAGACTCGAAATCACCTAGAGACATCTGCCTGTGGCCTGAGAGGGAGAATGGGGTTAATACAGCAGTGCAGACTGACCACGGTCTAGCACTGCTTGTCATTCCATCTGCGTGGTAGCTGGTCCTGTGTTGAATGTCCTTTGTGGTGTACAGCCCTGTAACTACAAGTTGGTCAAATTCTTTCTCTGTCTCACATGTGAATGGAGATATCATTTGTCTTTAATATCTTTCCCATGAAATCAGGTGTGACCAGCATCCAGGAGGTATAAAAATTGTTAAGACAAATATCCTTAATGAACATTTTGGCATGAGAGAATTGATTTAGAGAACTAGAGTGTTTTGAAGCCACTGCTTTCAACTTTGCAGGCTGTCATCTTAAATATAAATGGTGACGAAGAGAGGAATCAAAAATGATGCCTTTGCTCAGAAATGTTTAGGAGGAGAAGTCACACCCAATAGCCCTATGAAATCAGAAAGTCATGAAAGCAGCAGTGCACTTTTGGTTTTACTGCTTAACAATTTGTACTAATCTTAGTAGAAAAAGATGAAAAGTAAAAATAATGAAAATAGCATCTAATTCATGTCTATTCAGCAGTGAGGTTTTATTGGTACTTGAAAAATACTGAGTACATGGTACCAACGTAATTCTTTGATGTTTTTGAAATAATATTTAATTTTCTCTTCAATGTTCTTTTCAAGCGTATTCATGCAAAATGAATTGTAAGCAATTGTGCAGGTGCTTGTGAGGTGACTGGTGTCTGAGGAGCTGATAGTGAGCAGCCATGAAGGTGGCTTTGCAAAAGGTAAAAAGGATAAGCAGAAGAATATTGCTGCCAGACAGGGAGCTGTGAGCCTGGGGACCACAAACATCCTTGAAATGTACAGCTGGCCTCTTTGAAACACAGCTGGGCACTGAGAAATGGGACACTTCCTGAGTTTGCATCATGATCACAGTACCAAGAAAGTTTAACCTCCATTTATCATCAGAAAAAGTGGCAGCAGTCTGGGAAATTTGAATTGGTCTGAATAAATGGAGCAGGTCTCTGAACAACCTGACCTAGCTGAAAATGTTCCCACTCACTGCTTGGACTAGATGGCCTTGAAATGTACCTTCCAGCCCAACCCATTCTATCATTTAATAATACAGAGGATAGCTTGCAGGTATGCTTCTTGCTCTAGATTCGCATGTGACCGTTTGAGTTGACTTTTTTTTTAATTCTGTATCACCTTAATCTCTGAAACAGTGCAAACACTAATGGAAAGAGCAGCATATGCGTGTGTTTAATCCTGTATTAAATCTAGCCTCTTGAATGCAATATCATAAAATAAGATTCTGGTTACTCATATAATGTCTTAGTGACATGCTGCTAATTCTTAGTGGAAGTAGCAAATTTCAAGAACCCATTCTACTTAGATGGTTAAGAGTGTTTCTCTTCAAATAGTATGAGTCAACTGATTTTCTCATGAAGGTTTATTTTCACAGAGATCCTTCTGTCCCACTTATACAAAGAGAACATGGATGAATGTTATAGGATATGTCCCACATGAGAATATCTAAAACTGTCTTCACCGCCGCCCTGTCTGTCCTGACCTGTTTGCTTTCTTTTCTTGATAACTAGTTTTTCCCTGAAGTTTTGCCACGTCTATAAACCTTAACTATAAAAAGTTGCAGATGGACTTTCAAAATCATTGCGGATGATGGACTTGAGCATCAGACTTGTCAACAAAAAAGAGGAGGATCAACATCAGTAGAATACCACTCTAATGCTTTACTAACACAGAGATTGTATTCTCTTTACTAGAGACCCACGGCTGCACAGTCCCAGTTTCTCCTGTGTGCTTGTTTCTGAGTGATCTCAGCATCTTGTCTTGTGACAGCTATCCATCCACTGGGCTATACTTAGTGGAGGGTTGTTAGGATGGATATTTTTGGTGTCTGTGTAAAAGAGCAAAATGAGAATATGTGATGTTCTTACTGCAGAATACGAGGCACCACATGCAATGGCTGGCTTCATCAGCAGTCCTGTTCAGCAGATGTGTTATTTCTCATATTATGATTCAGACAATGTGTTATCTCTCCCCTGCAGTATGGGATAAAGAAGAAGGAAGAAAAGGAAGCAGAGGCCCAGGCTGCACTGGAAGCTAATGCTGAAGGGAGTCTGACACGCCCAAAGAAGGCAATCCCTCCTGGCTGTGGGGATGAGGAGGAGGAAGAAGAAGAGAGCATCCTAGACACAGTCATCAAATACTTACCAGGGCCCCTGCAGGACATGTTCAAGAAGTAATAGCTGCAGACTGTTAGATGGGCATAAACAGTACTGCAAAGGATTTCTCTTTTGCCCAATGGGGATTTACAATCTTGCCATTCATCCCGCAGTCCTCCCCACCTCTGCCCTCTACTGCTCTCTAGGAGTCCCTTCGCTTCCCATTCCCTTCCGACTGCCTCTTTCCCTTTCCCTCACCCCAAGACTCATCCATTCCTTAATTTTGTACATAGTCACATCCAGTAGATGCCTCTGAATGGATGTAAAGATTAAAAAGCTGCAGACTACACAACTTTTATTATAAGCCATAGTACTATGTATGTTAAATAAGGCAACTGCACATCAAGCATAGAAAAGAAACAATCTCATTTCCATCCGATGCAAGAAGGAGTGTTCACTAAGTATGAACAGTGGCCTCTTTAATTTTTTAATTATCTAATTTTATTATTGATAATAATTAGTCATTATTATAATGTTCCTGTTGATTGGGTCACATTAGCCATTTTTTGTTGAGCACATCTGTTCTTGGAAGGGATGTCTCAGTTCTCCCATGGAAGCAGAGCTTTTCTGTTTTAATTCCATCTGTAACATAAATAAAAGACCTTTTGGAAAGTAAATCATGCATGACTTACACAGCTGACATCACTAAGAATTGTGGAAGCAGTGAGTCATCTGCCCTCAGATGCTGTAGAAGTTAAATGCCTCAGAATCTAAGCAAGAGTCATGTTACTTTGGGAATTAGCCATACATTTACCTTGAATGAGAAAATTGGTCAGGCACTTGCCATACAGAGAGCTGAAACCATAGAAGGGTGCACAGTGCTCTGGTAGAGGACCTCCCCAACCCCTCTGAAGCCAATGACAAGTGTATTTGCTGCTCTGTTTAACCAATCCTCCTCTTTCTGCCATATTCAACCATCCCGTTTCCAGCAGTGCTTGCAGGTTGGACGTTTGAGTTCCAGCATATTGTCGTGGCTGTGTCCTGCCCACCCTTTCCTGCAGTGTGTGGGAGTGTGTGGTGGCCTGAATGTTAGTCATGGCAGATCCATAAATATCCGTGATGTTTATTGTGCTAAATTACTGCATTGCCTTGGGGAGGTCACTTATTTTCTGCCCCACTGAGCTTCTAGACCTGTAAAAAGCAGGTTTCAGTCTCTACCTACTATAAAGGCATAAAATGAGGATGCTTCTCTAGTGCTGTGCAGGAGCTAATTAATATTACAGCAGTGTGTGGTATCCTTTGATTCTAGCAGGGTGGGAGAAGATGTTTTTCTCACCATTATCTTTGTGGCCTTTTGCAGATGCAGGTACAGAGGTCTCCTCAATGAAACACTGTAGATATCACATAATTGCATAAGAAAATCCAAATTCTATGGGAGATGTTGACTGCTAATATGTACATAGATTCAATACATAGATAGACCTATTTTGAACAGAGGTCCTCATGATCAGGTATCTGACTTGTCATCTGAAGAGCTAAACCTGGAATTTTCCATCTGGCTAGGTCTCTGTAGTCAATGCTGTGAGAGCATCACACCATATCAGTCTTACAATCTTGTCAGGAGAATCGGGGTTTGTCTGACAGAACTAACATTGCTTGTCCCTATCCTGGGAACAACAAAAATTTCCTAAGTACATGGACAAGATTTGAAAGCAAATACACTCTTTCTGCTGGCAACAAAAAGGAGGATAATCTCAGACACTCCATTATGCACCTAATTTAAGAATTTTACTCCAATGGATCTTCTTTACACTGGTTCAGTGTAACTGAATTTAGGCAAATATCTCAGTATTTTCCTGAATAAGGTATTTTAGAAGACATTTATCACCTTTCCAGGTAAGCCGAAGAAATCTATACCACATTTATCATCTTTTCAGGTAAGCAGAAGAAATCTGTGCCATGGCTAAGGAATTGAGTATGAGAGCTCTGTACCTTCCAGTAGCGTCTGTTGTAATCAGGAACAAGTATTTTGAAAGAGAATAAATATAGTATGCCCTCCTCCCACAATTTTTATTCAGGTGTTATAGTCCTTGCTTCTTCTCAAATGATTTCAAGCATAATTTTCTGTTGAATTCGAGGCAGTGGCTGAAGAGGTTTGACTGACCTACAAGTCAGAAGAAGTTGATGAAGATGCAACTGGTTTCAGGCTGGATCTATGAACAAGACTTGTTTGTTCAAGTACAAGCTGCCAAGGGCTACTCAGAGGAAAGAGAAGGCAGGTTTTATTCATTTGGATAATGTCAGTGGGACTTTTTCCACTTAACTTTCATTTAAAGCAAGATGAGTGCTTCCCTCCTGAGACTTTTAATGACCCAGAACATTCTATGAATCAGTGCTTGGGTATAGCATGGTAGTGTTGAACAATTTACCATTTTCTAAGAGGAGTGTCCTACTCACCCCATGCAAATTCAGCAGCTAGTAATTTGAGCCTATTTTAATAAATCTCACAGAACTGAAAACTCTCTGTCACAAGGACAGCAGCTCATTTTGGTGCTCTGTCACAGAGTATCCAACATCCCTGAAAGCTAAAAGGCAGAGCCTGGCTCTTTGCTTCAGCCACTCATTGGTACCTAGATCTCCTAAACTAGATCACTGACATGCAGACATCAATACTTTTGCAATGCCCTGATTAATCTCTGTGGCACGCATTCTCTAATACATAAGCAGAACCAGCAGAAATGTGCCTGTGCAAAAATGAACACATCCATTCATGTATTCCTCTGGCCTTGTGCTGGAGAACTCTGCAAACAAACAAACAAATGAGAAAATAAGCTTATCCCACTTTGGCTTTTCTCTACCACTTGCTTGCTGACCTTTCCCTATCCCCATCACTGACTCCCTTCCTCATCCAACCAAATACTGTTCCTGATGTAAGATCAGAATTTTCTGCCTAGCATTCTCCTTGCAGAATGTTAGTGCTGATTGTTTTCACAGTCTCTCTGGCATCTTGATGTGCATGTTTGTGCACATGTCTGTGGAAGGAGAGGAAATTGGAGAAGACAGGGAGAAGAGAGAGAAAGGAAGACAGTTTGGTACCATTTTAGAGAATGGTGCCTCAGCAACTGTGGCACTGAATGACCGGTCTAAGTCAGGATCTTGTGTAGATTGTACTCAAATTTCTTAAGCAGGTAGTGCTATCCCTGGGCTCAGAACACTAAAAATACTGCCCTTGTAAGCTGAGCTCCTGAGCTGTGTAAACATCTGGATTGAACCCCTGAAGAGGGCCATAGGATCACTATACAGAGTCTGGTAGACCTCATTCTGGGCTCACAAAGCAGGAGGGAAAGGGAAGGTAGTTTATTAAATAGTGTTTACTGAGTCTTTTTCATTGTGGGAGCTTCCCAGCTCAGCCATTTTATCACTTCTGTATCTCAACTCACCATACCTGCAGCAGCCCTTCCTTCGCTGACAGCAGGGAGTTCATCCAGGTGTGAGCTGTTAGTTTCCATTTTCCTTTTCTTGCCATAACAAACATGACAGAAGATCTGCCACAGGTACTGGATAGGTTTTGCTTGGTTTTGCCACACATAACTTTTGGCACATTGCATGAGTAGTGGACCTCTCCTCAAGTCATTCCACGGTCCCAAAGTGCCTAAGCCATGCTGAACAGACTTGAGAGCAAGGCACTCTCCCTTCTCTTCTGCCAATCTATTTCCCTTCCCACTCAGAACTGGTAACAAGGGACACAGACACCTTTGACTCATGTATGGAAGTCAGAAGCATTGTCTCACACACTTTTCCCTTTGGCACTCAAGCAGGTGATGAAGCACTTAAACAAGAGACCAAAGAGAAGCATGGTTCATTGTTTGGATTCTGAATATCTTTTTGTCTTTCATGACATTGTTTTATTTGCATCACTGGTCTGTTCAATCTCAGGTAAATGAGGTGTTTTAGTTTTGTACCTAGTTTTTATTTATACAGAAAGGTTGTTGGCTAGACACTGCAGTCATTTTCCCTCACAGCACCAAGACCTTACTGGTTAGTAAAAAAATAGTCAAAGGGCCTTCACATTTGGAGGGTAAATGATTTGGTTTGCCATTGACCTTGTGAACTCACATTTATATGTAGAGAAAGCCATATGAAATCAGACTGCAATATTAATTATCAATGCTACTCTTGTGTTTAAAATGAATAAAACAAAATATAAGATCATGTGCTTAATCACTTTGGAGTTCCTCTGTCTATGTTTCTAGTATCATACATTGGCTTAGATCCCTCCCAGCCTCTCTCCTTCATCAAGAAAGACCGTATCAGTGCTGCTGAATACATCTTTTCGCTAAGCTTTTTGTGCTAGAACAAGCATTGTTAGAAATTAGCTGTTGTGATCTAAATGTAATGTCTTATGTATCTGAAAGTTGTCTGTATTTGTTCTGAATATATGTTATCAAGATAACTGTTTCTTCATGCACTGAGTTAGTAAAATGTTTCAGTACTGTCATTAAAAAAATTGCCTGTTTTCTCTCTTTCTCTTTCACACACACAGAGCAAAATTTAACTTAGTCATGCATTTTCTAGTAGAAATGCTCCCTGGCTTTCTTTCAGATGCATGCAGTACTTGAGGATGATTTAAAGTAGAGACATTGTGAATGTGATTTTAATTTGTTATTTTCCTGGTATTTTTTCCTGCATGATGTGGGTAAATGGTATGATGTTCTTTTAAAATGGAATCACAGCCAATAAAAAAACCCGGTGATTTCATAAATTGTTTGCAATGCTTTCCTGTGAAATTCCTACCAGGCTACACTTGGAAATCAAAGCATGGTTGCTCATACACAAATAGAATGGTAACAGAATTGAGGAGCAACATGGATGTTATTTGAATAAATATACTCATTTTTTCATTTGTCAGAAACACTGATGAGGTTTGATCTGTATAGGTGATTATCAAATTTTAAATAAGTTTTGCTTCTAGGAATTAGTTTTCCTTAGGAGGAGCTGAACAACACTCCTTTGAAAGAAACACAGACATTTAGCTCTAGTTTATTGAGAATATGTTTGGATCCTAAGACAAAAATGTAAAACATTGATTTGCAATGTCGCGAAATGTATCTCAGGATTCAGAATTCATGATATATACAAAACTCCTTGGATGGCAAGTTCCACACAGCTAAGCCTCATTTTACTCGCTCAGGCACAACTCGTTAGTTGTTATATTCATCATGAAAGTGTTGCATCATGTTAGAAAAAGATATTACCATACATCTCGTGGGAAAACCTGATACCCTTTTGCCTACCCTTCCTTAGGACCACTGTTTGATCATTCAGTTTTTTGGAGGTGTTTTATTAACAGAAGCAGCCACAGGACTGTCACAGAGAATCAACCCGTATTTTTTACATGACAGAGTACCTACTCAGAATTTGAGCCCAACGCTGCTAAAACTAACACATGCTAATGCTGCTGCAGACTGTGAGTTCAAGGGCAGGCTCTCCATGTACTTCAGGTTCCAGGCAAGGTCTGTGTTTGATGAAGATAACAGGGCAAGAAAATACTTTTTGCTGGTTTCCCTAAGAAAAAGACAGCTTAAGTGAAACAGAAATATCATATCAGACAAGTGTTGGGGACAACATCCAGATACTGAAGAAGGTAAGCAAGTGATTTTGACAGGCTTCATTTTGCAATGGAAATAAATGATTCTTTTTAAACAGCTTCTGCTTTCTTATTAAAAAAAAAAAAAATAGAAAGATAAATTCCAGTGGTTAGGCTGGTGCAATCTACCTTTTGCCATTTTAAAAGCGTGCTTTGTCAAGTAAAATCCTCTCCAGAGGAGAACAAAAGAAGAAATCAGCAGGCACATCATCAGTACCTCTGGAGTGAAAAATTACTCCAGTTATGAAGATGCATTAGTGATTTATTTCTCAGGCACTGATCCTGGGATGCAATGATTAGCCCTACTGCAAGCTCCCACTCTTCACTGACAGAAATGGTGGCATGGACTACATACTTAGGGCAGATATTAAACTTCCAAATGAAAATCTGGGTGCAAAGGTACTCACCATGGTCCTTATTAAGTCCATTTTAATGTCTTAGTTTCATTTTCTTCCTGGAGTGCCATGGATTATCTGGGGTCCACAAAGCTCTTTCTGAAAATGTAATTTGAATGAAGACTGCTGAACAATGCTGGCACAATGCTGTTCTGTATACTGGCATCCCAGGAGGTTAGTGGCAACCATAAATATCCCCAGTTAAAAAATCCCAACTGAGATTTTTATTTCTTCTGTAACTGACCCTTCCCTTTTTGGTAAAAGAAACAAAAAGCCACCACCACCACCACAGAACCCACCAAAACCCCCACACTAATAATGTATCTGCGTTGAGGTATTCCTTGTTGAAGATAACTCTGCTACAGCCTGTCACCTGTGATTTTACAGACAGTTTTATATAGGTGGTAAAAGTATATCTGAAAAAGACAAATGGCTGGAACATGTCGTGTCAAACACCCATGCTTTCCTGAGCTTTTGGTATTGAGAAGCTGAATTCTGCTAGTGCTATGAGATGGAAATGATTTTTTCATTTGAGATTTGCTTTTCTCAGAAAACCTATATTTGTGTGAGAGGGTCAGATAAAACACTGTATTTGGGAACCTTGTGCTGCAGCAGCTGAACATATTTCAAGTTAGAAAAGGACTTATTTAAAACCTATGTGGTGAACATTTCAGCTGGGCTATGAGAGGTTTAGACCATCATGAACAACAACTGACTGAAAGTATAGTTAATTTCTATTACATTTTTAATAAAAAAATATTTTTAAATTTACACAAAATAGAGCATATCTTTACAATTTGTCAGCTGCTGGTCAAAAAAGTCAAACCCAAGAAAAGGCCAGTCTGCACAAAAAGGGAGAATGTGTACTGAAATGTAATTAAGGTATTAATACTTCATATTCTATTTCAATTTTCACTTTACTTTTACTGAAAATAGCCAAAGTATGTGTACAATCACTTCAAATTTGTTTATGTGTGTCATCAACCTGAAGCCACTGCATGGCTGATATGGGACTATCAGTTTCATAGCTGGATAAGCTGTGAATTTTCTGCATATACGAATCCAATATCTAGCAGGTTGCTTTTAGATTATTGAAATTGAGACACATTTTCAGGTTTCCATATCTTATCAAGAGCTGAGCAGATGCCCATCAGACATTCACCCCTCAGCCACAAAGAAATCTCTTTTTTGTAAAGACTGAGCATGGCAAATCACAGAGTTATAGGAAGAAAATACTTTTAAGATCATCAAGCCCAGACATCAATGTAGCTCCACCACCATGTTTACCATTAAACCATGTCCTCAAAGACCATATCCAGGAGTTTTTTGAACATTTCCAGGAAGGGTGACTCCACCTACTACTTCCCTGTTCCAGCCTGTTCCAATGTTTTACAATTCTTTCTGAAAATAAATAAATAAATTTTAAAAATCCTAATATCTAGTCTAGACCTTCCTTGGGGCAACTAGAGACCATTTCCTCTCACCCTGTCGCTTGCTGCGTGGGAGAAGAGACTCACTCCTGCCTGGGTACACCCTCCTTTCAGGGAATTGTGGAGAGCAATAAGGTCCCCCCTGATCCTCCTTTTCTCCAGGCTAAACACCCCCAGCTCCCTCAGCTGCTCCTCATAGGACTAGTGCTCCAGACCCTTCTCCAGCTCCGTTGCCCTTCTCTGGGCCTGCTCAGCCAGGTATCAATGAGGACCAGCCCCAAAACTGAATCCTGAGGAACCCCACTTGCAAGTGGTCCCCAGCTGAATGTAACTCGCTTCACCACCACTCTCTGGGCCTGGCCATCCTGACAGATTTTTACCAAGTAAACAGTGCACCTGCCCACACCATGGAAACACGGATTCACCAGAAGAATTCTCAGACTAAATCTTGTACATTTTAAAGTGAATGCACTTAGAAATAAATAGATTAATAGAGATTGATTCTCTGAAAATTATCTTGCTACTGAAACTCATCTGAGACACCTGGGGACAAAACCCACTATTATCTCTTTCAAAGTAATATTTGAAGAAATTCCAACACATTTATTGCCAACTGTTAGCAGACAATCAAATTACAGATTGAAAGCCCTTCTTATTTAGAAAATTAAATAAAGAATTTGGTTTCACAGTGCTAAATGGAAATGAGATGCAAGGCATTTGGAGATTTTTCACATTTTGTTATAGTATAGTGTTAGGAAACTCCTAATGATCTTGTATTTTTACCTAAAAATTAAAATAATTCCTTTTTTGTGGTATTGCAGTCTTTTTTAGTGTGGACATGAGCCAGACTAGCTTAATAGGCTATGACAAAGAGAGGAAAAATAAAATGCCCACAACACATTTAAAATAATGGGCAAGCAGATGGTAATTGCTCATGGGTTTGGGTTTTTTTTTTAGTCAACTCGACAGAGCTTTGCACCACATTTGGAGGAGAACAATTAGAGTAGAATATTTTAGTGGAAATTTCCTAGGCACACTATACAAGTTTTCTTATTTGCTGTGGTTATGAAGGCTAGCTCAGCATGAATGCTAAAGTTGTGCACAAAAACAGGTTGTGGAGATCCACCCTTGTGCAAAGCAAAAAAAAGAGAATACTGCCCATTGTCTAGTTCACTTGCCTGCGTAGGGGAAGCTAGAGCAACAGAGCTGACCATTTTCACCCGCTGGTGAAGTGAGAATAATAATACTGAACCATCTTTAAGCTGTTCCAGCAAGACACATTGTCCTTTACATAAGCAGCCTTCTCTGAGGACTCTTGAAACAGATGTAAACAATATCGAAAGAATCTATGTCAGAAAGACTCCTGGGAATGATGAGATGAAACAGATTAAAAAGATATCACTTGCCAAACATTGCTGCAGGTTATAACACCAAGAATATTAGTTAGATCAACCTAGCTGATAATCAGATATTTAAATACATATATTTTTAAATGGAAATTTATTTACCTATAGTAAATTGTACTCCAGACTTATGTAGTGGAGCATGTGGAGTGCCCCCTTAAAGAAGCTTAGCAAACAGGGGAGACACAGTCAGTTCAATACAAGTAAATGTTCATTAATGGTAAAACTTACCTGTCGGTGACTTTTTTCCCCTCTGCAGGAACTGATCGAAGCCTCTTTAAAGGTGAGCAGAGAGTCACCATCTTTCACTTAGAAGTTTTTTATTTCTCAGGGACTACAAGTGTTTTCCACTCAAAAAATTTCTTTCAGTCCTCATTTCCTCTTGTAAATGCTGAGAGAAGACAGTGCTGCATCACTCAAGGAATTCAGCAGATCTTGCATGGTTGTTGAATTAAGTCTCAGCAGAACTAGAATATCAAGTACCTCTACATGAGTTCTTCTTCCAAATCAGGGCCAAGGATATTCCAGGAAGAGCAAGAAGACAAAATTCTTGGCTTTTTAAATTTTTTTTTAGTCAAAGCAGATAAAGAATAAAACTCTAAAGGCTGTACATACTAGTAAATAACGTAAGAGATAACAAAGAGCAAAACTTTTGCGAGACCCTTCCTGCCTCTTTCCCATTAGTAGCTCTGAGTGAGGGTCCCAGAGAGGCTGTAGTGAGCATGGAAGGCAATGCTTAGCATAGAACAAAAGCCAAGGTCATTGTGACTGATATTCCACAGTCCCGTGACTGGTCATGGTCACTGTCAGACAGGTGACAGGAAGTCCCCAGTGAAGAACATTTCCCTGTGGAAGCAGGCTGGGCTGCATCCAGGGTTTCAGGTGTCAGGTACTAGCTGCAGTTGGGATAGAGGCACAGGCCTGTCAGGAGCCCACTGCCCAGCAGATCTCCTATGCCAGAACATGACTATCTGGTCAAGAGAGCAGAAATGAGTGAGAGAGAGAGCGCGTTGCATTGGGAAGTGACTTACTGTGCTAAAATGCGTTTGTCCACTGATGACCATAAAAGACCTCTTAAGCCCTGACTGCCCTGGCTTGTAAATTCCTGGCTTGCTTCTCTCCAGAGTACACAGATTTTATGACTTAATAAAAGCAAAATATGTGAGGAAGGGCACAAACACATACTAATAGTGATGTGGCATGTTATGGAACAGGGAATGGCTGCTCAGCAAGGCCAAGGCACCCTTGAAATGTTCTGGAGAGACAAGGCCAGGGTACATACCTCTCCTTTCTGCAGCTTGTGAGTCTCTGCACAGTCACTCTTGGCAGTGCTCCTGTTTGCCGACAGTGAAGGACTTGCAGTTGCCAGGGGAAAGGTTTTGTAAACCTGGGAAGCTCAGGGCTTGGCTATGGAAGTATTGGAAGAGCTTCCTAGAGCTGCGGCATTTTCTGTTGATCTCTCATGTCAACTAATCTCTGCCAGAAAACACATTTGCCTTCCTTGCCTAGCAGAGAAAGCTGTTTCCTGCTCTGCCTAGTGACCACAAAGAAACAAATGGCCTACTCCAAATCCCAGACCTACATATCACATAATTGGCTTTCCAAACCTCTCTGCTTTTTACCTGGAAAGAGAAAGGATGAGACATTTCCAGCTGAAAACATTTTTGGCCTGCTCTGTCCTTGCATTCAATGACTCATATCTCCATTGCCATGTTTGCAGGATTCATTCCTTCTGTGTCTGTCTGTTGATGTGAAGCTAGGACCTCTGCCCTCACTACCACCAATTCACAAGATTAGTAGCTTCTTTGTTCCCTTGTCACTTATTCCAGCCACATCAGGCATGCTGGAAGCTTCTCCTGGGCAGAAAATAAATTGGTGAGGATTAAGTTTCAGGCAGCGGAGCAGACAGTTCAGCCTGGCCTTCAAAGGCAGCTAGGCAGGCTGATGTCCACATTCGTTCTGAGAGACCACCCCAGAAACTGCACACTGGGCCAGCAGGTCCCCCAACTGTCCCTGGAACACAGAAGATCAGTGACAGCATACAGCATCTTCATACTTTGCTTTCTGCTTCCATACTTCTTTCCTTCTGCCCAGTGGCATCCTGATTATTTGGTTATCAATATGTTTGTTGAGAACCTGGGGCTTTCTCTAGCTTCTGGGTATTAATGGGCCAAAACGGGAAATTTGAAGAAGTTACTTTCCCTCAAATAGGATGCCTGAGCTTTCACTGAGCTTCCTTGCTTTTGGGTAAAAATGACAGGACATTCCTTTTGCCTAGGAGCTTAGGATTTGTTTACTGTGAGTGGTAGGCTTAAGAAACATATTTCTCTGCCAGGCTTGCTCCATTTCTTTCCCAAGAGTAAGAGCTTCACCCAGGCTCATGCAACATTTTTAAGCGCAGTCACCATGGTATGTTTAAATAAGAAAAATAAGACCCACATCTGTAAGCTCGTATTTGGAGGTAATGCACATCCACTTTTCCCCAAAGTGTTGCTGTTTGGCAGAGAATGTCTGGCTCTGGTCCACCCTAGGTCTCTGCAGGCATTTAACAGTGCTCTGGTTCATTAATTGGTGGAGACTTAAGCTTACATGTTTCACAGACTGCCTTGCTATTGTCAATAGACTTTGGCAGGTGACAGTGAAGAAACTCTATTTATGCTTCTCCAAGGAAGACCTTCATGTTCAAGGGAGGAAAAAAAAGCAACAACTCTCATCTTCAAGAGGATTAACTACACTAAGCCTTCTATGCTCTTGGGACTGTGTTAACATGATGAAAAATGACAGATCAACAAGTAATTTACCCATATTAATAAGCCCAAAGATGACTTGGCTGTGGGGAAATTAATTTTAATTGATTCATCAAACAATACACACTTTCTACCATTTCCCAGTGGCATCAGAGATACTTACCTGAAAACACTCTCCAATGCCTAAAACTTTGAATTGTCTAAACAAAAAATGCACTGCATCCAAAGCCAGGTCTTTAGGTTCAAAGCGATTTTGAGTGGCACTGAGGTGGCGTGAGCAGGCATCATCTCAACATGACTATGTTACTCTCACCCTCCGACATGAGACTTTATAGAGAAACACATTCCTGTAGGACCATGGATGCCATGCGACTGCAGCCTACTTTTGTGCTAAATAGAAGCTGTAATATTAGTGGCTGCAAGGCAGCAGTGTGGGCAGAATAAGGTACAAATAACCTTAAGATTAGACAAGAAAAGGGAGAACCAGACAGCACTGGGAAACTACTAGCTTTTGCAGTCTAACTGCTAAAGACAAATTGCTTTCCAAGGACATGTTGCCAGTGAACACATTCCAACTGTGTCATGAGCTCTTCTGAAAGGTTAAGGCAGAAGTTGCACTGCTATGGTACACCACCGAGACTTGACTCCACAGAGTAGGGGTTCCCTCCATAGCTCCCTCCTTCTAATCTCCCCTTGTGGTCAGGCTTGCTGTGGAAATGTCTTTTTAAGAAGAGAATACAATATTATATCTTTGTGAGTCACCAGATACAGCTTGGGTCTTCTTTGGCAAGAAGACCTTGAGAAAACAGAGCTACAAAACATCGTTATTTGAAGTAGCAGATGTCTTCCAAAAGAATATGAGACAGGATGGAGCACAGGACAAGGAAATTCAAAATAACAAGGTTGCACCTTGAAGTCCTGCACATTTTCTGTGAACTCATGCTCTAAAGCTAAGAAAAAGTGACAAATTGAAGCCCCAGTTAGCAATGTTTCTCCTGTCATTTCCACAAAACCACATCTATCAATTTACTTGGCAACTGCTCACCAATTTTCTCTTAAACTCAAGCTCAGATTTAAAGCATAGGATGATTTCTAATAACATTGCATGTAAAATGGTAAAAATTAAATGAATAGATTTTTCTTTTTAGCCTCTGCCTTAGACCTCTTCCACATGCAAAACATGCCATAAAAGGCAGCGCTTGTTCACAATGTGAGTGTTGGGTAAAACACACTGAATCCACATCCACGCTACATGAGAATAAATTCTAAATGCAATAGTCACTACCAAGGACTGATATTTTAGTAGCAATCACCACAAAAAAAGAGTCCAGTGGGGCCACAACATTCAAGCTAGGCATTACTTTGAATTGTAATTTACAGCTTACCAGTACTTTAAAAGAACCCCAGATACTTTTGTGGCTGGACAAAAGTTAAACCGTTCAAGACAAAGGGGGAAAAAAAAGTCAGGACAAACCAACAAATGAGGTCTGGATTTAATTGCAGTCACAGTTTTGAGGATGAAAACCTGTAGGCGAGTGTAGATTTGTCACTGTCAAGGAAGTGCATGAAAATAACAATTACAACTGATGGGAGCAGTGGAGGAAGTAATCCCTCAGCAAAAAACACAGCCTTGAAAACCTCCCTCCCATACTAAGGACAAGAACGGAATAAATACTGCAGAGCTAATAGGAAGCTGCAGATGAAAGCACTTGTCAGAGCTGGCTATGAGTGAGTCTGACCTATTCAAATTATCCAGAAAGTCCACAAGCCATGTGAAGTTCCTGGGAGAAAAGGCTGCTATAGAATGTGCAATCAGTCAAACACACACAGATACACACAAATATCAGACAAAATATCCCAGCCCACTAAAAAACCTGATAAAGTTATGTCGCAAACACTGAGCTCTTGCTAGCAAAATTCTCCTTTCTTATTGACAAACATGACATGAGTGCTTTGTTTTCCTTGAATGTTTTTCTTGGCTTTAAGACCTGGCTAGCAACAGGTGTCACTAAAATAACATGAAGATTCAGTGTGTGATGTCTCATCCTGCTCTTAGGATACTCTGTGGCTGAGACAAAACCAAACTGAATGAGTACAGGGTGACAGAGGAACAATGCTCTTTTCTTCAAAAAGAAGCCCTGGGGAAAAACCGGCTTGTTCCAGTGGTAGCGAATTTCATCCCACAGGAAGAATGCTGGAGTGTCACTAGCTTGGAGAAAAACAAGTAGACTAGGACCTAGGTCACCAGACCAAGCTCGGGTGTCTTTTCTCTGCCTCTTCTTCTTGTTTACTTTCACCTTGAATCTAGAAATTTTTCATTGATGTTTTTTTCAGGTGTTGTGTGCCACTGTGGCTTCAGGTGTCTGGGACTATGAGATGCTTCTATAATATAAATCATTATATAGATATTTATTTACATTGAAGAAGGAAACTGCCAAGGCAGAATTGAACCTGCTTTAAAAATAAGACCAATTGAAATCCATAGAAACAGGGTGTTTATTACTATGGCATGGATTAATTATTAGATTCATCTTGCAAGGAAAAAGCAACCATCTGAGACTCCAAGGAGATTTCTTTCTGCAGAAACTGCCAGAAAGAGGCTGTTTCAGACTGAAATCTACATGAATTATAAATGCAAAATATATGAAGGTATCAAATTTTTAAAGCTATCAAAATGCTCAAGGGGATGCTTCCACATTTAGAGAAATGTTCTCTCATCTTTATGTTACATGCTGGAAGATGGGACTTGCACAAAAGAATAAGCATAAAATTTAGATCTATAACCAATAACCATCAAGACTTGTTAGAAAAAGAGAGATCCACAGACAGTAAAAAGTTTTTTCTGACAAAACTTGGGCAATACTGGATTTTAACCACATGCTTATTGTGCATTTCGATGTGCTGCATGTTAAGAAATGACAGTGCTATTTTAAATTGATGAGAATACCAGAATAAAGATAGAATCACACAGCTTATCTGCAGCAGAGCAAAGAGAGGATCTTTAGCTAATGAGCTATAGAATATGGGGTGAGAAAATGGAAATAGAAAACCTCTTGCATTTCTAATGATGCAGAGAGACACTAACTTACTGAAATTTTCCTCTTACTAATCAATTCAAATATAATTTTTGTGTCAAATATTATTTTTGGGGGATGACATAATTGATAAACTTACGCATATAGTAGGAAGGTAAATTATATGAAACTGAAACCATCTCCAAACTTTCTAAACCTTGGATAAATTTCCTTCTACAGCTTTTCTAAGTGTGGTTTATGACGTTAACAGATTCCATGGAGAAGTTTGGTAGAAGAGCATTTTTCTATGTCTTTGTACATTAACTGAATTAAAAACTTGAACACATTTACAGGGGTTAAGAATACTATTAATCCCTGTTGCTACTAAGTGCTTGCTCTAATCTTCAAATCAGTTAATTGTTCATTGCTTTTCAGAGCTGCCTCTCTGCAGAAAAAAAATTGGTGGAGGATTGATACCGATCTTACATCCCTTACCTTGTCTGTTCAGCTCTGAACTCCTGCTTCAACAGCTCTTACCCTGCTGCCTTCAGGTCTGCTGTGTGCTCTTTCTGAATCCCTTTTCAGTCCTTCTTCCTCATGTATAAAGCCTCATACCTTACTAAAAATCCAAATTCTGTCATTTTCTGTTCTCTCCCTCCTCCAGTCCTAAGTTGCAGGGGATTTAACATTTCTTTGTGTTCGTGCTAGGCTAAGTATTGGGGACTATGCCGATTCTGTCTCAAACAGTACCTGTGCTCAGTTCTTCTCCCACAACAGAAGGAAGAAGAGGAAGTTCTTGTAAAGCAAACTAAGATGACATGCTGTCAAATTCGGATGGGCATCATTCCCAAGCTAATCTCACCTATATGAGACAATTTTCTGAGGATACAATGAATCACTACACTCCTAGCATGGGAAAAGTAATTCCAGCTGAGCATTTATTTCCTAGACTGAATGGGTTTCAGCAGTGGCAGTCCCACAAAGATGCAGGTACTCTAAGAACAATAGTTTTAAATTAGAGTTTAAAGGGTGTTGTTTCAGCACAGATGAGAACATTTTTTTCAGGTTCTCAGCTATCTTTGAGGGGCCTTTTTTCTAATTGTACTTCTCAAGAAAATGGTTAGCAAAAGCTGACATCATTTAATTGGCTGAAAGTAACTTCGTATCATTTAGGAAAGACATTGGTTTAATCTGCCTTTTTTTCTTTCTTAATTAAATTTGTCACAGTGATATATTTGCACTATTAAATCTTCTTGAATTTGCAAGAAGATTTAAAAACCAATGTATTTTTAGAATGACTCATTTTCAATCAATCATCTGAATGGGCCTGCCAGGAGAAAGCAGGCTATGGAAGGCACAGCAGGGACAGTGTTCTCCCAGAAGAGAATATATATAGTTTTATGAAATGTGCACCGTGTTAATCCTCCAACTCAGCTGTAGTAAGGCAAAAGTTAAAGCTGAAAAGTAACTTAAGTGTCTTAAGACCATCAAAGGGAAGGATATTTTCATTGTCTGATAAAGGGTTTTTTAAAAATCTGCATAGCTCTTTGCTTTCCAGGTCTTTCATCCAAAAAGTGAAAAATAATCCAGTATGAGTTTTATAAGTAGTTCAGTAGTCAGTGCTGAATGGATTGTCCAACAAATCTGAAAAACTGTTCCCTGTCACTAGTCACTTGTCTTGTGGAAATTGGAGACCTGTGCATACTGTTTTTCTGTTGTTTTCCATGGGCTTCATGTAAAAAAAAAGGCCAATCTACTGCTTTGCGAAAAAGATGTTTTTACCTTGTATTTCCTTGTTCTACTTTCTTCCTTTAACCAGAAGAAATTTTTATTTGTTCTCCCACACTTTCACTGACACCTTACTTCTTGCTTACAAATGTGGAGAAAGAGTGAAAATCTACCATTTTACAGTAGTGTTTAGCTTAATTTCTGTCTTGTTTCACACTTTTTCTCTGAGTGGTAACACTGAGATTTTGAATGAAAGCTTAACAGATTTTTCAGACAAGGTAATCAAGAAAGAAGTTTCAGCATTTCTTAGATAGCTTTGAAAATTACAGCCTTGAAATGCTATTCAGAATGGGCTTTACTGCCTCCAGGTATTTTTACAGATGGTAACATGAAGCTGCCATTTCACATTAGTGCTTTCTTTAGAATTTGCATATATCTGTGACCTTTATAGGTAAAGTGAAACAATGAATAATATGTCTCCATCAAAATAAATGCATTTTCCTTGAAGACATGAAGTATTCAAAGGACCAGTGAGGAGAGAAGAAAATTCAGCTTTGAGCCTTTTGTTGTTCTCTGGCTGAATTAAAGCCTCAGTTGTAGAATTCCTTGATCTTTTCCCATTTTGAGTCCTTTTCAATAGTCCCTTTTGCAGCAGCCATCTGGATGACCACAGTGCATTTCTATGTTGTCTTTGAATTTCTTCTCTTCCTGCGGTGGGTGCTTGCATTTCTGTAAGACTGGGAGTTTCTTAGGAGAGACAGATGTTTTTGGCCCATCAGCATCTTAAGAAGTAAAACTGCAAACAGGCAGGCTGTAAGAAGGTTGTGACCAAAAGTTGGCTGTATTGCACAGTGACTGAAGGTAAAATCTCTTCCTGGGTTTCCTCTCATAGCAGCCCCAGAGACTAGAGAAAAAAAAGACACTTGCATAATCCCTAAGACAGCATTCTGGGCAGAATATTATCTATGTGGATGGTAAAACAAAAATACCTGTGGTTGTGTGATGCAGATCTAGACAAACACAAGGGCTCTCGTGACGTGGCCTGAAAATGAAAGTATTTCTGGTGATTTGTATGAGCTTTGCCCAGTTCCTTCTGACAACATTTTCGAAGTACATGTTCTTACAGTGCAGCTGCTAATCAAGGATTATCTTGTATTCAGGCCACACAGAATAATGCTGTGAACAGAATTACAGAGCATGAACCCTCCTACCTGGCAGCTGTGGAAAAATCCTTTAGCACAGACTACTAACTAGGCCAGGTTCTTCAGGCAGATGAAGTAACTTCCTGGTCCTTCTGTTGCCATTCTTTATTCTCATACATTAATTTGGTATCCTTTTGACTAACAAGGATCAATAACATCACAACCAAAACCTGTTTTGCGGGAGTGCAGGTTTTGTACATGGTTTTAATAGTGGTACAGAGCAGGCAGATTCATCACTACAGAAGATATAAAATTGCAAAAATAATTGTAAGATACCAGCTTTTATAAAAATTGCTACTTGAAAAGCACTTGTGGAAAATTGATTGCGTAGTTCATCTTGTACAGAATACAGCTAATTCTTTGACCCTTACAGCATTACATGCAGAAGCAGTGAAGTGCAAGTAGTGAGGTCATTTGATAACATTAATATCATTGTGGCTTGCTCTGATCTTTCCATAAAGGGAAGCACAGCTGCAGCAGAAGGCTGATCCCTTCCTTGAGCAAATATTAATTGCTTTGTTCCCTGGAAACCGTAAGTTGGAGTCCCTGATAAACTAAGATTTTACAGGCTTTAGGGCCTTAATGCTTTTCATGTCAGTTTGGGAAATCTGACCCTTTTCTGTTTGCAATACTGTTGTTTCCAAGGGTATGTACACGTCAGTCTGTCACCACCCACTAAGGCTGTGACAGTAATCTAGAGGGATTTTGTTCTTCAAATCCAAGTACTTTCTTCAGTTTCAACTCCTGAACTGGAACAGCTCAGGTAGGAGACTTTTGAGAATACTCATCAGGATCCATATGTTTCTTAAAATTAATATACAAAAAGAAACAACCTGCTACATCAAAGTAATATTACACACAAACATTTTGGAAGTATAACTGAAGAATCTGCTGCTGCCACCTGTTCCTGCTAGGTTCCCTGATGACTTACTATCACAGAATTTCACAGGAAAAAGTTCTCAAACATGCTGGTCTCAGAGGGTCTGTGCCAAGCCTTATAGGGAACCAAATGAATTAATCACATTAGCTCACACTAAAAGATTGCATCAGATATTTATCCTTGTAAATCCCAGTTGTACTGGATAATAAATTATCTCAGGGATACTGCTATGCTCAGCAGGGCCATTGCAGCCCAAGTGGGACGTCTGCTCCCCAGTTCAAGGTTATGATACATCTCCCATTGTTTCAGTTCATGCTTATTGCTTACAGTAGCTTCTGCTTAAAGGAGGTCCATGGACAAGGAGAAAAAAGAAATCCTTCATTCCTGGGTAGCCTGTTTTCATTTTCCAGTTCCATCATGGAAGAAGACGGGCTTGGTGAGCCTGTGTTAAGTGACATTACTCTAGGCACTCATTTTCATGCAGGCAAGAAGCAGCAGTGGGCAATTATTCCCTGATTCCTGCATGGGATACCACTCAACCTTACAAACCTGAAACATCAAAGGCATCTGGATAGGCTACCTCCCAGATTCCAGTAAAAGGGCATGTACTACTTGCAATTCCGAGCACAAGAAGGAAGGATCTGGAAGTTTCTCTCAAGACATGAAAGCACAGTAGAGTGCTTTCCTAAGTGAAGCTTGAACTTGGGGAAAAGAGAAGTCACCTTGTAGCAAAGACATACTGATCTAAGTACCTTTCAGGTCTCCTTCAACTGGTGTTTAGAAAGATGGAGCAAGTCAAAGAACTAACACGAGGAGCTGCAGGTGCCATGAAATTATTTTCTGAGCTCTCCCGTGGCATTTTTTTCAGTAGAACTCATTCTGCTGAAATAAACTGGCAACTGCACTCTTTCAAAAATTCAGGTGCAAGACTGTTGAGTGCATGCATTATTGTTTGGTTTAGCACCAGAGGTAGTTTGGTTAGCTCAACAAAGTAAACCCCAGGGAAGGTCCTTTCACTTCGGCAGATTTATCCCAGAAACATCACTGTCTTTGGAATGCTCTGAAATCATTAAAGATGTTCACTTTAGAATGAAAGAATCTTCTGGATTTTCGAGTAAGTAGAAAGAATCTTATCAGAGGCAGTGAGAATTCTTCCACAATATTTCTTATTCTCTTCTGAGTTTTCTGACAAGATGAAAGAACATGAAAAGAGAATGTGCTTGTTGCAGTTTTTCAATAGCAGCATTAAACGTGTCCTTGTTCTTTTGGTAAATATTTCAGCTTTATTTTGGTAAATGTTTCATGTCATTTGAGGGTTTACTGTGTCCTCTTTATTGAGGAAACTTGCCAGTCAAAAGTTTCTTTTTCCCATAAATTTGAGCAAAATGAAATTCCCCTCTGGAAACTGACAGTGAAAGAAAATGCTGTTTTCATCAAGACATTATACAAAAAAACCTCAAACAACCTAGTACTTAATTCTTTACTGTTGAGAAGAAAATAGTCTTTTTTCTTCCAGGCAGCTCCATTAACAGGGAAAGCTAAGAGCAAACACCAAAACCAAAATAGAAATGACCCTCGGAAATTCTGCCAGTTGTACAGAGGCCAGGACCTGCCTTCTCCCCTTTGAGAGAAGTAGAGAAATGAGACAAAGGAAAATAAATTGTAGTTTTTCTAGAGAGCTGTTTCGGTACACATTACAACAACGGGTACAGTGTTCCACAGTACACTTGACAGGCACACTTTACCAGCCTGCTCCAAGTTCATTTTCATTTACCTGCTTCTAGGAAATAAGATACTTTTGCACAGACATGATCAGTTATTCCTGCTGTTTCCACCAACATCTAGCCTCAAATGGCTGATTTACGGCTGTCTAATTGGCACAATTGTTCTCTGTTTTTATCACAATCAGATAGCAAGTCTCAACTGCACAGTCAATATATCCCAGCCTCTTATATAACTTGCACTGTGCATTGTTCCCTGATAAAAGGTATGTGAACTCTTCTCTCTCTTGAACCAATTCTTTTTGGCAGGAAAGCAGGCTTGTTTTCTATGTCTCAATATGATTATACTTAACACACTGTCTGGTTGACCTCTCATTTTCACTGTTCTGTACCTTCAAAAGACATGGAAATCCTGGTGATTTATGCTGTTAGCAGAAGTGCAGTGTTAAAAAGACACAGTTACATGAATAGCAATTTGTTTTAATAGAATGGAAGAGAAGAAGAAATCAATCTCACTATTTTTTAGCTACTCCTGGTCAGGAATTTTTTTGTTTGCATGTTTCCTCCCCTAGCAAAGGCATAAAAAATTTCTGAAGTTGTTAATAGAAAATATTTTCCGTAAATAGAAACTTGTTTTTCATTCAGAAGCAATTTTCACTAGAAAATATAAACACTTCTGCTGCAAAACTGAATTCCTAAAATGTTTGAAGTTTTCAGATTCTTCCATCTCAAAAATGTTGATGCTTCATCCCATTTCATCGCAAAGCTGTGATGCCATTTTTTGTAAGTGCTAGTCAAAGTATGGAATTGAGTTAGAGATAGTTTAATTACCTTCTTGTTCATATCATCCTAAGGATATCCCTAAACTTTCTTCTAACTTTACGTTTTTATGGATGCATTCCATTAGTGCTAAAAAATGAACAGCTGTAAAATTGATGAAGTTTTCATGACCAGGTCAACACATTCTGTAGCAAATACTGATTCTTCTACCCTGTCCTCTTCAGAATCTGGTATTTCAAGACATTCCTCAGCTCTTTATCCCTGTGAATTCCTTCATCTCTGTCCAAAGCTGTCCCCAGAGTCCTGATGGTTTGCCTTCTTTCTTAGAAAATTGCAGCTTGCCTTCGCTACTCACTGTGCATTATTAACACTGCTTACCACGAGTGCTCTGATGTGCCATACCAGTGCTAACCACGAGTAGCCCAGTATAATCCGAGCTCTGTCCCGAACTGTGTAAACTTGTTTGCTGTGAAGGGCAGAGCATACACAACCAGGGAGTGCTGGACATCTGCATATGTTGGTATAATGCTCTCAGCCAGAGAAGTGCAAACCTCCGTTTGTACACGAAAGCTGGTTCCACATTCAGTTGCAGAAGCAGTGTAGAACTGCAGGACTATTTTCCTCCCCCTTAATTCTTCTACCTTTTATGACCAAAAGTGTCTGAGTCTTTGATGTGTTGAGCCTGACAAACAAATAAATGACTTTAATACTCTCTTTGATTGTGCAATCTTTTGATATTAAAGTCAAACTTCAAAGAAACCTCATAGGTTAAAAATAATGTTTCAAATCTTGTATGTACTCTTTCCGTTGACTTTTTTTTTTTCTTTTCTAAACAGTGATACTTGTCAATTAAGCATGAAGATGTTTTTATTCCTTGGAAATAGCACTTTTCTTACAATAAGACTTTTTGTTCACCAGTAATAAACAGAACACCTCACATCCAGTTTGATTCTAAAGATAGTCTGATAGTCCCACATGGACCTAATCTGCAAGGCAGGACTCTGTAACTCCAAAATTTACTTCTCAATTTCCTCCCTTCCTGTTGAAGCATACTTGGTAAATCTGTCCTCAGGGAACCTGAAATGAAGCTTGTCTCCACAGATGTTATGAAGAAATACGATAAAGAGGAACATTTCCAGAATAACCTCTTTTTTCTTCGATTATGATATTGTCATCAATAACTCTTTTTCCTTCTTGACACATTCCCATCCAGTTGCTTTGGAGTGAATGGGACTGAATGCATAAATTCTTGGTAATAACCAAGGGCTTGATGGAAGAAAAGGAGGATAATCAGAATAAAAAGAATGGAGAAGAAAGGGAAAGACACAAAGCTGTAGACTGGAGGAAAAGTTGAGTCCTATAGGCAGCAAGCATGAAAAAAAATTGTTTTCCTTAGTTTTGCTTCTTTCTGTCCTGGGTCTCATCCTGCAAGACTGCAGAAAATTTAAGACTTTCTGAATACAAAACCAGGACCAGAGACTCAGGTTCCTTTTGGTTTTTTTCTGACAGAAAAGGAAGTGCTTACTGGTTGAGCCGTAAGAGTCAGAATTTATAGGTTATAATTTTTCATCGTACTCTTCAGACTAAAACCAAATTATCTGGAACTTGCCGAAAGCAGAGGCACCAGCCATCAGTGGTGAGAAGCCCCAGGACTGCAGACTGCCTATTCCAACAGAGAGACATTCTAGGAGAGGAGACATGAAGCTTTGTACAGAAAACTGAGGCAAAGCTGAATAGATTAGATTCATAGAATCACAGAATATTTATAATTGGAAGGCACCTTAAAGGTCATCTAGTTCCAACTCCTGCTGCCTTGGGCACTCTCACTCTATCAGGTTGCTCAAACCCCTACCCAACCTGGCCTTCAACACTGACAGGCTTGGGACATCCACAACCTTCCTGGGCAACCTGTTCCAGGGTCTCACTATCCTCAGATTAAAGAATTTCTTCCCAATATCTGACCTAAATTCCCCCTCTTTCAGTTGGTACCCTTTACTCCTTGTCCTACCACTACAGTTCCTGACAAAGAGTCATTCCTGTAGGATCCTTCAGATACTGGAACGTTGCTAGGAGGACTTCACACAACTTTTCTCTTCTCTTCTCTTCTCTTCTCTTCTCTTCTCTTCTCTTCTCTTCTCTTCTCTTCTCTTCTCTTCTCTTCTCTTCTCTTCTCTTCTCGTCTCGTCTCGTCTCGTCTCGTCTCGTCTCGTCTCGTCTCGTCTCGTCTCGTCTCGTCTCGTCTCGTCTCTTCTCTTCGTTGAACAGACTCAACTTCCTCAGTCTATGTTTATAAGCAAGGTGCTCCTTGCCCTCTTAGCAAATTCATGGCCCTCCTCTGGACCTGCTCCAACAGTTCCATGTCCTTCTTATGCTGGGGGCACCAAAGCTGGGTGCAATGTTCTGGGTGAGGTCTCACAAGAGCAGAGGAGAGGGGCAGAATCCCCTCCCTCTTATGGCTGTGTCTGGGATTGCTCTGATCCAGGTCCAGGACCTTGCACTTGGCCTTGTTGAACTTCATGGGTTTTGCCCAGCCCCACTTCTCCAGCCTGTCCAGGTCCCTCAGGACAGCACTCCTTCCCTCCAGCGTGTTGACTGCCCCATACAGATTCTTGGTGGTGGCAAATTTCCTGAGCGTGCCCTTGATCCCACTGTCCATGTCACTGGCAAGATGTTGGACTGTGTCAGCCCCAGTACTGACCCCTGGTCAATGATGTCCACCTAGAAAATGAGCTGTTGACCACAACTCTTTGTGTGCAGCCATCCAGCCAGTTCTTTATCCACCAAGTGCTCCATCTTTCAAATCCATGTCTCTCCTATTTGGAGACAAGGACGTTGTGTGGGACAGTGTCAGACACTTTGCATCTTGTCTCTAACGTCCTGTGTGCACTATCCAGATCCCATTAAACAAATACCAATTGTCTTCATATTCAACACAATGATGCAAAATGTGGACAAGGGTCTTCTAATTCAGACTTAAGAGTATTTTTTCCAAGCAGGCATGCTGTATATGATTAACAATTTTCCATGAGAGCTAAAGATACCCTATACATAATACTGGTTCACTGAAAGTAGCACTGTAGAAGAATGATCGTAACGTGGATCAGTTACACTTGCATGTAAACATTTCTCGAGTGTCAGTTATGGCTTGTTCCTTGTCTCGTCTACCAAAAACCTTAATTCTACCGAGAAGTAGCTTCTGAATTTAAAACACATGTATCTCCAAACTTGCTTAAACCAAAAAGGCCACACCACATCAGTCAGCTGAGTATATACACATATCTGCTGCCTATTGCCTACTCAACATACATGTCTGATGACCAGAATCTTAATAAGAATCGTCAAGGAGGCAATCTGGATGAATCCCAATATGTATTCCAAAGAAACTAAAAGGTCATCTGTGCTGGTTTGAAAGCAAAACCAGTGAGAAACTCCAAGTCAGAAGTACAATTTAATAGGAAAAACTAAAATAAATGCAATAGTACAAAAAAGAAACCACTGACAGAGTCAGGATACAACCTGACACCCTGTCAGTCAGGGTGTTGGTAGCAGTCCAATAAAATGGTGGCTGCAGTCCTCCAGAGTTCTGCTGAAGATGGATCTGTTGAAGCAGTGATCCTGTAGAACAGGTCTGGTCTTCACCTGAAGGTCCAGTGGTAGCTGTTGTCCTCTGGGAATCCAGGAGGTAAGGGCTGCCTCTGGTGTTCGAAGTCTTAGCTTATATCCAGGATGGGATGCTTGGTTCCTCCCTCTGGGCAGAGCATCTCACAATGGGAGGATGTAATTTTATCAGTCATGTGGTGAGACTAGATGGGCCATTAACAGGAGATATCCCTCCTAGAGGGAGGATGGGGCATGGGAGAGATAAGGAACGCTGCCCCACCCGGTTTTGACAGCTGGCCTATTAACAGAAGATAGGCCAGAGAGAGGAGGCAGGGGACACAGCCCCACCTAGTTGTAACAGCTCCTGAAGATGGTAATAGAATACACTGCAACCCAGGACAGTCATCTTACCAACTCTTTAGAAAAGCAGACGTAACCCTGCTGAGTATGACCACATTGTCTCTGTATTCTTATCAACATGAGCAGAAGCTGCCCTGATTGAAGGTCTTCTCACATGCAGTCATTTCTGATCATTGCTGTCATACATGCTGATTGGAGCCATTAGGTCAGAATTCCTAAATAGGGAAGCACATGGCACAAGCAGCTGTGACAGTCACCTGAAAGAAAAAAATAGTTTTCTGATGTTTCATGAACCTGTAGCATCTGCAGACATGATGGCAGCTAGGGAATGAGCATTGTAGTGGTCAGTTACTGTCGCTCACACCTTTACCCATTAGGTACCAAGCCAGTGGAAATTTATTTAATATCCAGTTTGATATGCAATGACAAATCTTGCAATAAGAAATCAGTAGGAATCTGAAACTGTTCTCCAGCTCAGCCTTGCAATTAATGCCAATTCTCTCATACAAGATTTCCAAGCCATCTGTGCTGTCACTTTGTGGGCGTTTACTTTTTAAGATTGGGCCAACAACAAGATTGGTCTTTAATTTTCTTACATTAGTCTGAAAAACTGCAAATATTACTTTTCCATCAATGTCATAGTGCTAAACTGCTTTCAGTTACTCTGATTAACGATTTAGACTTGAAGTTCCACAGTCTGCAATCTGCATTAGCCTGAAACATCACATTGAGAGAGACATATAAAATGGTTATGCCACCAAGCCATTTAAGACATTCAGCTGTCTTTAGAGAGCAACCACATGTGATTATTCCTAGTGAACTGACTGGATCTGAATCTGTGGCCTAGAAACATGATACCAAAAGAGCAAAAACCTAGGAAAAATAAGTGTTCTGTCCAAATTCTCCAGGTTCTCTTATTTTCCCATCTATTTCTTGATCATATCAGCCCACATCCTAACAAGGGGAAAGTAGGTAATAAAGCAACACAAAGGGAATGCAAAATAGTGAGGGTATGTTCTTGTCTTACCTCTCAGAGATCTGTTCTACTAGTCTGTTATGACCTTACCAACCACATTTAACGTTTGCCCCATCAGCTCCTCTCATTTTGCATTTTTACAGCATCACATCTGCATTTTTATTGGCAATCTCATCTTCAGAAAAATTTCCTTTCCACTGATGGAAGTCTTCACAGCTGTTACTATAAATGTTACCCTAGAGGCTCAAAAGCTACAGTACCATGATATAAACCGAGAGGAATATGTATAAGACATGTGAGAAAGCAATGAAAAAAATCTTTAAGAACAACAGAATATTTGAAAGCATAGTATAGATCTGTTACTTCATGAGAAAAGAGAGCAAACAATGGCTGATATAAACAAATATTGCACTTCTTTTCTCTCTCGCTAATCTTCACAAAACTCATCAGACAACATTAC
Source organism: Callaeas wilsoni (assembly GCA_013398955.1). NCBI lineage: Eukaryota > Metazoa > Chordata > Aves > Passeriformes > Callaeidae > Callaeas > Callaeas wilsoni. The sequence goes on along the minus strand of VWPU01009934.1, from coordinate 7,366 downwards.
AGCATAAAAAAAACATTGGCTAAAGTAAGGAAAAGAACAGAATAAAAATGCTGTGGAACCTGGCCACGTTTGGAGAAAGGTGAAGGAAACAGTCAAAGTAATCATAAAGATTACTGGTTTTGAGAAGCAGTAGAGGAAAAGTGAAGCCCTGTGAAAGTGTAGGGCAAACATACATCTGCTTTTGTGAAAGGGAAATCTGGCCCTTTGAGAGCTCTGAGGTAATCACTCTAACTTCAGCCACAGAAACCACAGAATTTGGGACTAAATAGAGCTGACTGTAGAGGAAAGGAAGACAAAGACAGGAAGAAGGCATTTGTCAAGGATGGAGCAGCTGGCCTCACTTGTAAGGGTACACTCAGTGGGTGTAATACATACCAGTTTCAGTAAACCTGCACATCACTTCCTTGTTAGCACACAATGAACCTATGGTTCTAGGAGGCTATCTAATGAACAGAGACCTGGCTGGGTGGTTGTCTACTTGTTTCTTAGAAGACGGTCAGAATAGTTATTGAAGGATCACTGTAATTTGTGGGGAGAGATGCAAATTGGTTCCCATGGGGGTCTGTGTGTGGCCTTGTGTTATTCAATTGTTTCATTAATGACTAGGAAGATGAAGAGTAAATGCATTTATAGTATTTGCAGATGACACAAACTGAAAGGTGCACTCAGGAGGACTGGAAAGGAATTCAAAATGATCTCTACAAATTGGACAGATGGCCTGGGGTCAACAAGATGAAATGCCACAGAGACAGGTGATATATTTTGAGAGGGAAAAAACCCAATATCACGTATAAGAAAGGCAACCAGGTGGCTAGTATAATGTTAGGGATTCAAGGGTGAAAACTAACTCACGAAGAGCAGCAAGATTCGGCTGCATCTCTTTTGGGATATGTTAATAGGAATATTGAATGGACACACTAGGCGAGGGGAAAAGGTTTCATCTGCAGTACTGTGTCCAGAATGGACCACTAGATTTTGAGAAAAATGAATTATTGTCTGGATTATTTCTTGTCTGTAAATGTGACTTTAAGAGATTTTAGAAGACATTGCAGTCCCTCTTGGCCTCCAGCTGAAGTCATATAGAAATTCACAGGTATAAGACTTGACAAAATACAAGATTTCTGCTTCCCTAGATTATACCTCTTTGGACATGTTTTTAATATCATTGATCATTTTAGTCTTGCAGCTAGCATAAGGATGTCTTTAGGTTCCAAGCTTCAGTAAACACAATATTTTTCTGAAACCTGGAGGGCCTCTGCATTCTGCACCCCTCCCTCCCTCTGAGTCTTGCCTTGTCCTATAAAGAAGTCTGCAGAACGCTGCTCTTTGCTTGCCACGTAATCAGCGACATGCATTTTGTGTCTGCCTGAGACAAGTACACTTCAAATCCGTTCAATTGGCTTAGCCCTTCTTCCCTCCACATATGCTTTTTATGACTTCCTTTTTTTTGCAAACAATTCTACTGCTTCACTTTCATTTCACTTCCAATAGAGGATTGTGGTTTTTGTAGAAGAAAGAACTTCGATGGCATTTCAAAGCCGCTCTGCCTGTTGGTCAGGGACACTGCCTTCTTCTATTCTTGTTAGACAATTAATCTTTCTGGGATTTATTTTCCTTTTAATAATATATCATAATTTTGTTTTTTTGTTATTTTCCTGGAGCTGAGCATGATCATAAACAAAGTTTCTCTTGGAAGAAGAGCTGGATACTCAGAAAGTCTCTGTTTTTCTGGTGTTCAATTTTTGTTCGTTTGGGGTTTTGTGTGGGTTTGTTTTCTTGTTTGTTTTTTAAATTCTTTCCCCAGCCTATCACCAGTCATGAAAAACAAAAATCTTATATTTCCATCACGAACTGTGAGGCTTTTGAGCAACTTTGAAGGCTTTGCGAGAGCAAAAAAAGAGGACTTTTTTACCAAAACCAGTTGCCCTTCATAAAGAGTTCAGTATTTGTGCATCTGTTTTCAACTATCCTTTATTATCAGAAATCTAATTAATCAACAATATCACGAAGAATATATGCAGCCACAGTGAATGCTAGAGACACACTCAAGTGCCAAACGTAACCAATCTTTTCTGATGCTGAAAGCAAGTATGGGAAATTACTCCTAGCAGCTGAATCTTCAGTTTTTCAAAACTGTAGGAATTGCTGATAATGGGGCACCTTCTCACTCAGAACTTGTTAGAGTAAGCCTGTAAATTTTCACATTCTTTACTTCCTTCTCTTAGTTTAACAAAGAATACTTTAGTTCTGTGGAATTTTTTCCTGTCTGAAACAAAGTCTGTCCCATCTGTTCATAACCATACATTCTACTTGAGTCTTGATGACTTGGCAAAAAGTCCAGGAATGTCTAGAATTCAGATGCGTATGTATTATAATTTCTTGCTACCAGGATTTCTAGCTAAGTCTTCATAAGACTCACAGTAAACACTTTGCATGTTAGCCTCAGTTTTGTTCTTATGTGACATATGCTGCATGAAGTCACAGTGTAGGTATTGGTATTGTAGCATCTAGCATAAAGATACAGCTTGACCTGGAATAAAACGTTTGGATAAAGCTAGTAAAATAGAACGTTTTGTTGCAAAGAAAGAAAAATAGCGCAGTGGCAAATTTTACCTACTCTGAACTTCAAGAGAGTTTCAGGACTCGCCATGAATAATATCACCCCTTCTGCAAGAAGGCTGATCATTCACCCATCCTTGGAAAAAAATGGTACTGACATGAGTACTTAGTATTAAACTTAACCTGGTCCATGGTGCTGCACTGATCAGATTGTGCCTGTCGATTCCTGCTCCAACTTCTTTGGGGTAGTTTTGTACAGTGGAGTAATGCCACCACAAGAAGGGTGACAAATTTTAGCTCCAGCCTCATTCATACCCATCAACATGAAAGATAGATATGCCTCTCAACTCCTAGGACAGGTGAGGTCCACAGCCTGAGGCCTGGGCCTTCTGTTCCAACTTTCCTGCTCAAATTTCAATCAGGGTCAACCTAGAACACATTGCACAGGATTTCATCCAGATGTTTCTTGAATATCTCCAGTGAAGGAGACTCCACAGGCCCTCTGGGCAGCCTGTTCTAGTGTATGGTCACCTGTACAGTAAAGAAACTCTTCCTCAGGTTCAAGTTGAACTTCCTATGCATCAGTTTCTGCCTTTGCCTCCTGTTCAGCACCTCTGAGAAGAGCCTGGCTCCCTCCTCTGACACCCTCCCTTCAGATACTGATAGACATGGATGGGATCCCCTCTCAGCTGTCTCTTCAGATGAACAGGCCCAGCTCCCTCAGCCTTTCCTTGTAAGAGAGATGCTCCTATCCCTCAAACACCTCTGTAGCCCTCTTCTGGACTTGTTCCAGAAGTTCCATGCCTCTCTTGTATTGAGGAGTCCAGAAATGGACACAGCTCTTCAGATGTGCCTCAGTAAGGCTCAGTGTAGGGGCAGGATCACCTGTTATGTTTTCTAAGCCAGTCTTTGTTTTCAGTCAAAAAAGATGTTTTTCTGGGTATTTTTCGTGCAAGTAAAAGACATTCCTTTATTTACATGTGGCACTTTTTACCTATCTTCAATTAATAGGAGAAATAATGCTTTATAGAAAGGCTTACATAGTTCAAATTCTTATGAAACATCAGAAATCTGTACAAGACAGGCTGAAGTCACAAGGATCTGTGTTGTCATTTAAGAAATAAAACACTTGTTTTCTTAGAGTCTCTGGATTTTTCCTCCACTTAATTGAATCAGCCACAGAATCATAACCTTTGAGACAAAAACACAAAAAAGTATCCCAAAGCAGTATAAAAGTTTCATCTCATTAGGGAGAAATTGAGCAATAAAAGCCAAATGAAAAAAGATTGTCATTTGCATAAAGGAAACCCCTAAGGACACTTGAAATGCTCACAAGTAGAGGGCACAATGACACCAGGTCCTGTTATTTTCATTAATCCATTAAAATGAAAGGCAGAACAACTGCAATGTCTGGAAAATGAATAAGCTGTAAAAAGAAATCTAAGTGTTATTAAAAAGGCAGAAATATAACATGAAAGGATGTTCTGCGTAAACTCACAGAATCTGTTCTGGAAACACCAGAACCAGACAGATACCACACATGGTTTCAAGTAGGCATGATTTTGGAATCTAAATACACTTCTCTGTATCTGTGCATTTTAAGAAAATCAGTTCTAAAGCTGATTGAATTGGCTTAGTGCCTGTAAACTACTGGAAATCATAATGATGTCCCAGGATACACACACAATGATAGCACTCTGCAGGTCAGTGACTAGAGGCAAATAAAGCTGACGGATTTGGAAGGTCCAAAACATGATTTGGACAAAAAATCCCACAAGAATAAAGATAGCGCTGCATGTAAATGGGAGGGACAAAGAAAGAAAAAGAATGGAGACCACCTAAAGTGTGTCAGGGATGCAGAGGATCTGATACACGATGTTCCATAGAAAGATTTCCATCTATCTGTCTGTGCTCCTTCTGGACCAAAAGCCCTATGAAAAATATAAACATTTTTTTCAGTGAAGCCCATCAGATATTTCAGTAAGATTTTTATTTGGAGCTTTGAAAAGCAGTGGTATTTTCATTTTCCAGGAATTTTGTTGCTGTTTTCTACAGTTTTCATCTTGCTACTCTGAAGAGGAAGGAAGGAAGGAAGGAAGGAAGGAAGGAAGGAAGGAAGGAAGGAAGGAAGGAAGGAAGGAAGGAAGGAAGGAAGGAAGGAAGGAAGGAAGGAAGGAAGGAAGGAAGGAAGGAAGGAAGGAAGGAAGGAAGGAAGGAAGGAAGGAAGGAAGGAAGGAAGGAAGGAAGGAAGGAAGGAAGGAAGGAAGGAAGGAAGGAAGGAAGGAAGGAAGGAAGGAAGGAAGGAAGGAAGGAAGGAAGGAAGGAAGGAAGGAAGGAAGGAAGGAAGGAAGGAAGGAAGGAAGGAAGGAAGGAAGGAAGGAAGGAAGGAAGGAAGGAAGGAAGGAAGGAAGGAAGGAAGGAAGGAAGGAAGGAAGGAAGGAAGGAAGGAAGGAATAAAACATTTCTCAATTGGTGAAAAGGTGTCCAGATCCATTCTGAAAGTCTGCAGTGGGATAAACAGGGAGAGACAAATGAGAATCCAGAGACCACATTTTTATTACACTGGTCATTGTAGTTATCCTTAAAGAGGACAAATCAATATAAAAGGGTGTTTCAAAATACAGATGTCTTGTGCTGAAGAAAAGGCTCTGCTCACATTAATTTTAAAAATCTGCATTTTCTCCAAAATATTTACTGAACTGTGAGGGTTAGAAAGAAGCAATTTGACTCTACTAGTTCCTGAACGTTTAGAAGCTGCTTCTGCCCCAAGGCTTTGGTTGATTCAAAGTGTTTGGATACAGAGGTCTTGCAATTTCCCAAACGAAAGCATTGTCATTTGAGTCCACATTGTATGCTGTGGGTTCACATGGCAACTGTGCTCAGTGAATGACTACATCTTCACCTTTGCTCACAGGAGAATCCAAGTTCTCTGCTTGCATGTCTGTATAGAGAGATGGAATTGGCAGAGAGGTAACACGAGGCCCTCTAAATAGTGCCCCAAGATACCATGAAGCAACGCTGTGTAGGGAGCCAGGTGCAATCTTCAAATCTTAATTCCAGTTGGATATCCCTGTCAGTCTAGTTTTACAGAATATGGAAGTCAAAGGCAAGGGGTGCCCTTTGAACCCATCAGAGTTCCTTTGGAAATGATCAACCATACACAAATTAGAAATGTTGTTACTGACAGAAGCTGTCCAATGCGGGTCTCCCAATAAAAACTGTACAAATATTGCAGTTATACATTAAGAGAAGGGTGCTGAGGCTGGAGAAAGGAAAATTATGTATTGAAGTGCCATTAATCAACCAAATTCTATGCAAGTTATGGGGCACCCACAGCAAAGAAGTGATCTTTGCCCCAGAGCTGCTATGGTATTACAGTATGCTGAATTCATACAGAGCTTTTTGTGAAGAGAAAGATTAATATGTGTACTAGAAGGCCCCTGGCAATTTCTTCTGCTAAAAAGATCATTCCCACTATTCACGATAAGTTTCTGATCATTACCCTGACAGGTAACTAAAGAATACGGAATGGATGGTTATTTTTCTGTGCTTAATATTTCACTGCATTAGAAATGCCATGATGCCTAACAATTAAGTATTTTTCATCTAATTCAGCTCAATCTATTAAGGCGCTCAGTTAGAATCCTAATTCTTCCCTCAGCTATCCATCTGCCAGGTGTACAATACAGAGCTAGTTTCCTCTCCTTGACTGATATTTTCCTGAATATTTTTTCAGTTGTGTATTTTCGGTGAGATTGTGCAGAAAACTCTAGAGATTTCTGATAGCTGAGAGATTCTGGCTGTGATAAAAATGCATTAAAAAAAATGTAATTAATTCCTTAGTGTGTGACTATGCATACTGCAGTTAGCACTTTTCCAAGTTTCTATGAAGGAGATCAGGACCAAGAGAAGGCTAGAAAATTTCAATTCTCTGGAAAAAGCACCAGGTTTTCAAATATCAATTTATTCTATCCTGAACTGGAATGAAAACACAGATAAGCAGTATTTGCAGTGGGATTGCATTTGTTTAATAATTTAATTTGTGGAAAAACACCCAGATAGTTGTCAGATAGTTGGGAAGACTGGAGATCTGAAATACCTACTCCTGAAATACCTTTTCCATTTATTTGACAAGTCTATTGGAGACAACTGCTGCACCAGACTGAAAGAATACAGGAAGTGTGAGAATCTTTATTCCTTGAAGGTTTTCCAACAAGGGGCTTTGTAAAATTGGGATGACAGGAAAGAGAGCAAACGGTTCTCTCACAGGACAGAAGTCCTGATCAACTGCTGTGAACAAAGACAATGGCCCAAAAGAAGCCTGCTCAGTTGCACTAATTGGTAAGGAAAGAAGAGGAGCTGAGAATTTTATACCAGCGAAGCACTGTAAGGGTGGTGAGGCACTGAAATGGGGTGCCTAGAGAATGCCTCATTCCTGGAGTTGTTCAAGACCAGGTTGGATCGAACTTTGAGCAAGTTGCTGTAGTGGAAAGTGTTCCTGTCCACAGCACAGTGATAAGACCTGAGTGATCTTTACAGTCCCTTCCAACCCAAGCTGTTCTTAGACAATCAGCTAGGGAAAGTGAGAGTATCAATAGAGTTATGCAGACACATAAGGGAGATGCAGGGGAAAGGGGCAGAACAAAGGGCTAGACAGAAAATCTTGTAAATTAGATGGTTATGTATGGATATGTGGAGTATGAGAATGTTTATTTTCTCAGCTGTGGCAACAAATAAAGGAAAAGAGACAATCAGACTCAAATCTGGGAAATTACCTTTGCTGAAAACAATAACCAGAAACAAACCT